>JAAALK010000080.1:18315816-18828405 GCA_019279435.1 Zizania palustris
GGGAGCCCAAGGCTCAATATATATAGGCAAGGATGTCCCAGGAAATAGGAAAGCTCTAATCTAGAAAGGAAAGAGCTAAACAAGGAAAGAGGTAAACAAGGAAGGAGCTAATCCAGCTAATCTAGGGGATCCTTGCCAAATAATCTAGGGAATCCTTGCCAAATATAAATACTACCAAAACCAGGGAGGGAGGCACCTCCTAGGGTTCCATCCGAACCCCCCTGGGCCCGTGGGCCTGTACATCACGCTAACACTAAGCAAGACAACTGGTAGTCAACTAAGTAGCTACTACAGTGTAAGTTTAATATATGGTTTTCTGGAAAAAGGATAAAATGTATTTCTGACATATATGCAGAATAGATTTCAATATAACAAATGCTATGGATATTAATACCTGGGTCACCAACAAGAAGCATATGTGGTTCTCCACGAACCTTTGTTCCTGAAGCATCAACATGCTGCACTCCACCAATCAATGTAAGAGCAACTGAAATTTAAAAAGATCAAAAGCCGTCATAACTTTTTGGCATATGAATGCTCCAAAAATGTTTAGTGACCTTTTAGAAAGAATCAAGTGGATGTCCATAAAAAACTAATCACCAATGAATTACTGCGATGATTTAGCTGTTATGGGAGTCAGCACTAGCAATCCAATCAGGGAAGTGTTTACTGTTGGACAAAGTATGTCGCGGAAATCATTGATTTCATATACGTAATAATGGGCTACATATATAGGCAGCAGGGGAGGGGAAAACCCTAGACCTCAGGGTGAGGACAGGGGGAAAACCCCCCAAGAGTGGCGGCGGCACCCCTGGTGGGCCCAAGGTGAGGGGCGACGCACCTCCCTAGGTGGGCTGGGCTGTGCACACGCAGGTGACAGGCCTAGCCCTGTACAAGGTCTAAACCAGTACAAGGTGGCTACTTCTAACACCCCCGCAGTCACAACTTAGCCACAGAAAATGTTGAGACTAGATCGAAACTCAGTAAACACTGAAGACGGGAGACCTTTCGTGAAGATGTCGGCGAACTAGGAAGTCGTCGGAACATGAAGAACGCGGATGTGCCTGATGGCAACCTTCTCCCGAACGAAGTGAAGATCAACCTCCACGTGTTTGGTTCGCTCATGTTGGACCGGGTTGGTGGAGAGGTAGACGGTGCTGATGTTGTCACAGTAGACAAGAGTGCATCAAGACGGCGGGCTGTGAAGCTCATGAATAAGTTGTCGTAACCAAGTGGCCTCGGCCACACCATTGGCGACAGCGTGGTATTCGGCCTCAGCACTCGAACACGAGACAACGATCTGGCGCTTGGCCGACCAGGAGACCAGGTTGTCCCCCAGGAACACCGCATAGAATGTTGTAGAGCGGCGAGTGTTCAGACAACCTGCCCGGTCAACGTCGGTGTAGACAGTAAGGTTGGAGCCGGAGGAGATTCGTAGAAGCAGCCCAAGGTCGGGAGTGCCTTGGAGGTAGCACATGATGCGCTTCATAGTCGTCATATGGGGCTCCCGAGGATCATACATGTGTAGACAGATCTACTGCACGGCGTAGGCGAAGACCGGTCGAGTAAACGTCAGGTATTGGAGAGCACCTGCGATGCTCTGAAATCCGATATGATCCTCTACAGGAGACTCGGAATCGGCAACAAGCTTCGTCTGGAGGTCGACAGGAGTCGTGCATGGCTTGCAGTCAGCCATGGCCGCACGCTTGATGACATCCAACGTGTAAGTGCGCTTGTGGAGGAACAAACCGTTAGTGTCACTCGACAGTGATGCCGAGGAAGTGATGGAGCGGTCCAAGATCCTTCATGGCGAACTCCCGCTAAAGAGCTGAAATCATGCGGTGCAGGAGCTTAGTGCTGGAGGCGATTAGAATAATATCATCAACATAAAGTAACAGATATACCGTGTTCGAGCCCGACAGAAAAGGAACAACGAAGTGTCTGACTTGGCCTCAACGAATCCCAAGGAACTCAAGTATGTGGAAAATCAGCTATAGTACCTGGCAGCACTGTTCATGTGAACAGTACCACGCGGGTAATGTTGACAGGTTGGGCTGGAGTCTATAACACGGTCAAACACTCAAACCAGGGCACGTGACTCTATTCTTCCCTCATTCTGCCACCAGAGAAGCTGCTCCTCTTCTCCAGCCATCCAGCGGGGCTGCTCTCATGCTACAGCGCAGTAGGCGCACGATTCTGGCATTCTGCTCTAGCGCATGATTTCTTCTCCCCGCCAGCTATTCTACTCTAATCCTCTTCTACAGTGCAGTAGGCACACAATTCTGGCAATGCTCTTGTCCAGTACTCCAGTTTCCAGCGCATGACTAGGGGTCTACTCCACAGCCCAAGCAAGAGGAGGGATTACAAGATGAGCTCCTTTGACGGTGAGTAATTTCTGTTGCCATGCAGTTGATTTTTGTTGTGGCGTGTGGAATTGTGGTAGTGCATCTCTTTGCCTGGTAGTTGATTGATTTTGTTCAGCTAGAAATTGCATATTTACAGTTTGCCATGCAGTTGTTGATTCTGTAATTCTGTTCAGCTAGAAATTGCAATGCACTACTTTGGTGATATTGCATCTGTTGTGAATTTTGATAGTGAATATACTATATAGTATATATAGGTATATATAAGTATGTAATTATGTATATGTCCTAAAATATATGGGACGATTATGTGGACGATTCTGTCTTGGCCATGTTAAGTAGCTCCAAATGTCTTTTCCAGAAGCCTTTCTTTATGGAGGTTGTCCAAATTGCATGCTGGACGATCTGGCTTCTGCGAAACCGTTGTATTTTTGACGATGTTTCCCCTTCCCTTGTGTCCTGGAAGGCCTCTTTCTTCGTTCTTCTCTCTGCTCAAGCTCACAGATTCTCTCCCTCCCTTAAATCTTCCATTCTTTCTTGGCTCAACTCCCTGTAACGTTGTGTTTGGTTATTTAATATACTAGTAGGAACCTTTCCTACTATTTGTCAAAAAAAAAATTATGTGGACGACTAGGACCGACCAGGTTCGACTAATCGGTCTACTTGATGACTGTTGGCGTAATATAGAATTACACAACATGTTCAAATTAAAGAACCTTGAACAGTTTGAAGTGTATGACTAATAACAGTGACTAAGTTCGAGGCCTCTCTTCAAGATAATAACCTTCAAATATAGTCTATATTGATTAGTACTTCTGATATTCAATACCCTTTACATTGTACAGAAAGGGTATTTATAGTCAAAAATACATAGGGTAATACCTAATTACCCTCTATGTTAAACCGACTATAACAACGTATACAGTGATTTTCGTAGGGGCAAATAAGTAACTCCCCTTGTGAATACGTGTCACGGGTAGGAAGTGGGCCAGGCCCAAGCCCTCCAGCCCTTGAACAGTACCACGGTACAGCAGATTAGTTATAATTTTGATTTATGTTTTAGCAGATTAGATTAGTTATAATTCGGTTTAGTAGATTAGATCAGAGGATCAAATCATGTACCTATATAAACAGGACCTCAATAGGAGTTTAGGCGTCGAGTATTCAGTTTGGCTATTGCCTTCTTGTATCCCCTGCCTCTTCGCCGCGTCGCCGCAACAGCGCCGCCGCGACGGAGAAGTTCAGGCCCTCGACCAGCTACCTATTTCTCATATCAATTAAGAAGATTAGTTCCTACTAATTCCGTGGAAATCCCTGTCGGTGACAACTTGGTATCAGAGCTCTCGGGTTCTCCTTCCGCTGCGATGAATTCTCAATCTGGCACCGGTTCGGGGAGCACCGTCGATGACATGCTGAAGGATATTATGCAGTGCCTAGATGCCATCGAAAGGCACTTAGATGCCATTGAAGAGAAGTTGCAGCCGGTCCTATCCTTGGAGGAGAGGGTCACCGCGCTAGAGGAGAAGGTCCTCGAGGTGCAAGTTGTCAAGCTGACATGAAGTAGCTCGTAGGCGGGCTTGAGGCGCGACCTACCCTTGTAGCAGTAGTGGTTCCCATGGATCTACAAGGGGTTGAGGGAAGGAAGACGCTGCCAATGGCCAAGCCCTAGCCGAGCTCCCTCTGATGTGGGCCACCTCCATCTTCGCCTCCAAGACGCACCCCGCGACGTCGGAGTTAAAGCAACTAAAGTCGACACCGAAGATCCAGCACTTCGGCGTGCGGAAGCGTTGTCGTCGGGTGCCGTGTTTCTCCAACCAGAACGATGTCCCCACTGGTCGTCGTGTCTCCGCCGGGCACCGCAAGTCTCTCCTATGCCGACGATGCAGCAACTCGTGGACGAGCTACGTTTTTAGGGGGGTGAAGTGTCACGGGTAGGAAGTGGGCCAAGCCCAGGCCCGCCCATGAACAGTACCATGTGTACTGTTCACGTGAACAGTACCACGGTACTGTAGCAGATTAGTTATAATTTTGATTTCTGTTTTAGCAGATTAGATTAGTTATAATTCGGTTTAGTAGATTAGATCAGAGGATCAGATCATGTGCCTATATAAACAGGACCTCAATAGGAGTTTAGACGTCGAGTATTCAGTTTGGCTATTGCCTTCTTGTATCCCCTGCCGCCGCGACGGAGAGGTCCAGGCCCTCGACCAGCTACCTATTTCTCATATCAATTAAGAAGATTAGTTCCTACCAATTCCGTGGAAATCCCTGCCGGTGATAATACGTCCGAAGCTATACTGCTTCGAGGAGTATTCGGGGCCCATAGTTTCACAGGTCTCCTCCGAGTGGTTTCTGAAGGCTTCAAACCATCTTCAATGCCGAAGAGTAGTCTCCGGGTATCCGACCTCATTTAGAGCTCCGCTCACGGCTTCATCTCCAAGCTTCGCATTACGCTTCACTCGAGGCATTGTCTTGAGGCTCCGTTGGCAAGCTCTGCAACAGGGCTTCACTACAGGGTTTCACTAAAGGCATTTGTGAGCCCCTTATTAAGGTTAAAACTCTTTTCCCAACAATGACTAATCGCAATTAGTCACCTAGTTGGTCTCATGACGACTAGGGTTGACTAGGCAACTTGTAAACATTGCTCCAAAATCGAATAGGAGTAGGATTCCTAGTCCTAATAGAATTCAAACCTTCTAAGCTTATCTTTTCTAACCAAATTACAGAATAGACTTTATCTAGTTATTCCTAATATTTAAAAATTCCAAATAAAGATATTAATCACTTTGATTCACTGCCACCTTAGGATTTCTCCTACTATAAACCATGTGTCCTTGCTGAACATAACATCAGCGTGTTGACAAAAGGTACCATACCTGCAAGCTTTACCGTGAATAGCCCAAAAATTTGAGGACAAATGCCTTTCAAGATGGAATTTCTTCCTGTGCCCACAAAGATAAAAAATGCACAATGTATATTAGGGCGACGATGCAACAAAAAGGTCTATACTTTTGGATATGGGAACAAGATCAGGGTTCATAGTTTGAAGGTAATTAGCTGATAAGCAAATGTATGATATTGTCTATTGCTTAAATATTAGTTCACTGAATTCAGGCAAGGATCTAACAGTTAAAACCAGTAAACTTGAATTGGAAAATAAGCACCTTCTAGTGGAGTAGCTCTGGAAGCTGTCCAGAATTCCTCAAACTTGTTGATAATTTCGACAGGAATGTTTAGATCAGACTTCAGCTCATTAGTTCTCCTGTAGAATGCAGGACACAGACATTCATAAACACAAACACTACTAGCAGGCAAGATTAACTGATATGTTGGAACTTCAAAACCCACCAACAAAAAAGGCATTGAAATTAAATGACTAGAAAGTTTCATAGATAAGGACATCTATAGTGAGATCCAACTGCCTTGGCAGACAAAACAGGAAAAGAAAACCTACAATGAGATGCACAGTTAAGTTCAATAAAACAGAGTCAAAAGCATATAGGGGAAGGCTTTCCTTCACATGAGAGTGTCTGGCACTGTAGTTATCAAAATGTCTGTTTCTAAAAAAATAAGTTTCTCATCATCAGCAAATATTTTTCTGGGCCAGCAAAAATGTGGGAAACCATAATGTTGATGTTACTGTGATGGATCTAGATAAGAATGAATGAGCCCCTGAAATGAAATAAGCTTGACGAAGAAAGAAACATACTTGTTCATTGCATACCCTAACAAAAAATAGGAGAACAATATCAGTATCAGTTATAAATTACCTCACAAAATTGGCAATCAGCATTGGATCAAGACTGGAACGTACATCCTTAATGTCAGGAGACCATTTTGCAGATAATCTGCCCGTAGCAACAATATCATCTGAAGAATAAATAAGGTGACTATCATAGCAAAGTATGCTAAACCAATGTTGGATGACAACCAGGTACAATTTATGCAAAAGAAACACCACAAATTCCACTTCATAGCAGTGCCAGAAGTTGTTATGCAAAATCAAGCCGGTCTAGTTTTTATGCTTACAGCCTGAATCTCAAATCGGTTCACCAGGGTCCAGGGTCAACTGGTTTGGTGGACCAGGACTACAGGCTCAGGTATGGATGATTCAGCGCCAGAGGAATTAGACCTAACTGGTCTATTCATCAATTTAATCAGTTCTACACTTCTACTCCCAATTATCTTGTTAATAATCAGTTCTACATTTCTACTCCCAATTACCTGGTTAAGTTGGCCATAGAAAGATCATGCATTTTGATTGTTGAACTTTTTTAAAGCCACTAGAAAACAATCTGGAATTAAAAAAGTTAAAAAATAATCCAGGCTGCTATCCACTTAAGACATGAAAAAACAAACAGACAATTATTAGTTCCACAGAACTTAGTAAATACACAAATATGAAGAGCCTGCTCACCTCCAGCTTTAACAATATCAACAAGATCATCCATCAAAATTACAGGGATTGAACGGGGTATAGATCCGACACCCAGAAGTTGCACATGTTCTTGGATTTTTATTTCTTGGTAATCATGGCAGGTTATGCTATCTTGTATCAATTGGAAAGAGGCTCCTCCACAACCTTTTGAACTCTGAATTGATAGCAAAATTATCAGTAGAAGCTTCATAGCAGTACCAGAAGTTCAAGCAATTACATAATTTAATAGGCAATAACAATATATAAAATGCGATAACCAAAGAATAATATTACCGTTTGCCACAGGTGGACTGTTATATGTAGAATAGTGTTCGAAAAATAGGCCCTAGGTGCCCGAAAGGTGTTGGGCGCCACCTCAGCGCCACGATTCACATCGAGGCAAGGAACTAGGCGGCCCAGGCGTCTAGGCGGTCAACTGCGGCACAAGGCTCGGCACGGCGGCGCCGAGTCTGCTGGTGGCCTAGAAATGCGGCCCAATGCTGTGAGATCCGCCGACGGGGGCGCACACGGCCCAGATCCGTGATCAGATCCGGTGGTACAATGCACACGTGGCACAGATCCACCAACGAGGGTCACACGCGGACAAATCTTCCACTGGTACACACACGCTGTTGCTCACGGGAAGTATGTGGCTTGGTGCTGTGGTGGGTGGGGAAGGGAGAAGGGTGAGTAGAGGAAGGATTGAAGTGAAGGCTGAAGCTAGAGAGAAGGGGGGATTGCAAGAAAAGGGGAGGGGAACGCTGGGATAGAGAAAACAAGAGGAGTGGAAAACAAGAGAAGGGATGAGTCACAGGAAGAGAGAAAACAAGAGAAAGAGAGGAAAACTTAGACACCGGGTCACCACCCGACTAGCGCCGAGTGCCTTCTTAAACACTGATTGTAGAACCAGAAAAGTAATGCTTGAGACTAGTAAGCTAGTAAGGAAGTGAAATACCCTGGATTGGCAAGATGCAGGAAGAGTTACACGATTCCCAGCCTCAAGCTCAGGATGTACCGTGAACCTATTAAAGACACCAAAAAAGTTAAGGCTCGGTTTGTCTAAGTCTAGCAATGCTAGCATATAATGATGAGGTCACCATTTGATAAGGAAGTGCAAAGTATAATTGAAATGTTCATATCAAGGCAATCAACAAATAGCTTTGAACTCTCAATTTATCTCTCTATTCATCAAAACTATATTACTTCTTTAAACAACTAAAACATCTCATTCACTCATTCTGCACATTTTTTCCAAGCACTTACAAGAGAATCTTAACCCTCTGTTTCATTGCTTGCATAGGTACTCAACTTTGCTTTCCCAACTTTTGATTTACAGTATTAAGGAAACCAAAGAGGACAGTGTCACAAGCAATGTACAACACAATGACAACATACCACTCTGCCAGCATGACTGGAAGTACTAAAAGCAACTCGTCAACTTCTATTTGAGAAAAAGCTTCTACTAACTAGCTTAGTCGGTAGATTGTTGTCTAATCGAAGAACCAATACACAAAACATGATTAGACTTCAGACCCAAGTACTTTTTAATCTTCAACCAATATAATGTCAAGTCCTGAAATATGCATAACAAACCTGTACTTGCACTTCCTGCACTCATACTCCCTCCCGCCTTCGATCATCTTCACACCACCAGACCTGATCACAGTTCCCTTCAGAGTGAGCAGAGTACCCCTGTGCTTCACCCTGACCTTCCCAATGCTCGGAGAAGATTCTGCAAAATATCATCGCCACCAAATCACGATGCCCCGTAAGCAACTGCCCAATAACCCAACAAAACCAACACACAGGCATTAGGCAAAACACAAAAGTCGCATTTGCGCGCGCACCAGGGCATTCCAGTGGCGATCCGGAGGTGTTGACACGCACGTGCACGAACTTCTTCTCCTTCGGCTCGTCGACCGACTCGCTCTGAGAATGAAGATCAATGCTCTGAGAAAACGAATGCGGAACAAAAAAAGAGGAGGTGCGGGCCGTAACGGCGGCAGCCCCGTCTATTCACCTGGGCATCGAATGAGTCGAGGACGCGTTGCGCGGCGGCGTCGAATAGCTCGAGTACGTCCTTGGGGTAGTAGTATAGTGTGTGGGCGACACTGGCGTCGAACTCCAGGAGCTCCGCGAAGCTGCGAGAGGATATGGGGTTAGGGTTTGGGTTTGGGGAGAAGGAGAAGGGGTGAGGTGGCGGTTCGGAGGAGGACGCACTCGATGATGAGGGGGAAATGGAGCTTGTCGTCGGGGTCTGGGAGGAGAATGACACGGAGGTCGTCGGAGTGGAAGCGGGTAAGGAAACCTTCGAGGCGACTCTCGAAATCACCAAGGTCGTCGACGCCGAACCCCTCCGGCGGCGGCGGCATTTCGGCGGCGGTTTGAGCGTATCGTCGAAAATGGGAAAGGGAAAGGGCGGTGGCGCTGCCCGCGGAAAGGAGGAGAGGTGGTCCGCCAGCTCAGTACTCAGGCGGGGCTCCGGCGAGATCGCGGTGGTGGGCTACTTGGCGGATTTTAGGCGAGGAAGTTTTTACGTGGGCTTTTTACGTGGGCCTGCATATAAACGGTTCCTACGCTAGAAAACAAAAGCCCAAGCACGTTAGACCTTCCAAAAAATTTGAGCAAATGCTCTTCTCCCCTATTATTTCGTTAGAATTTTAACTAAAATTGAATTGAACTATCATGTTCTTGTTGTTAAGCCCTATTGTATTAATAATAATCACGTTGAATATAAGGTGGCACTTAAATGACTACGGTTGCTAGATAAAATTAAATTCAATGTCGTTGAAATTATGGGAGATTTTTGTTAGTAATTAGGCATTTTGTTTAGGGAGTGTGATGGTAAATATGAAAAATTGGTATCTTTATTTTTAAAGAGGGTAAAAAATAGTTGAAAGGCTTCAAGATGGTTTCGTTAGTTCATGTACCCATAGGTCACGACACAGAGGCAAACAATTTGATATAAGCATCGGTTACCAATTGATTGAAAAAACATTGAACTTGAAATAGTGTTCATGTAGGTTCCAATATTGCGTCCAATTTGTTAGTTTTTAGCTTAAAAGATATGATAGTGTAGTAGTAAGCGTCATATGAAATAATGAACGAAGTCTTCTCCCAATATTCCACAAGACAACCTGCTTTTGTTGAGATCAGTATAGCAGCACATATCCTCTATTTTCCACTCCTTTTCCGTAAAAAACGGGATTGGCTATCTAGTCTCAGTAATACACTTATTTAATAAATCCACTCTAATGACCTCCTTCCGCCCATAGGCGAATCGAGGAAGTTTTTGCTTTATTAGCTTGATGGTGCAGTAAATATTCAAAGAGTGCTCGATTAACTCCCTCCGAATTCCTGGCATATCTGTAGGCTTCTAGACAAATATGTTCATGTTTGCGCAGTTGCGCTGAAGAAGCTGATGAGTGTGTGCTTTCAGACAAATGTTCAACCCGCTTACCGCGGCGCGTGCAGCAAGAACGGCAATGGCGGCAGGGAGAAGCAGGGGACGAACGTGGTAGCGCCCGCCCACCCAGCAGCGGCCACAAGTGAGCTCGGATTCAGATCCTGCAACTGCAAGAGCAGCCTCAAGTCAAATGGAGAGGAAGGAGAAGAAGAGGAGACAGATATGATACGAGGCGATGGGGGAGAAAATTCCTCACCTCAGGAGGCGTGGATCCTTTCCTGGAAGAAATCGCGTGGATTATGCCAGGAAACTCCTGCCCAGTGGGCTTCCAAACTCCCAAGTTAGCTTGCCGGAGTAAACTAACCCTGTGAGCTTCATACCGAGTACCTGGGAAATGGATCAGGATTCCGCCGAGGTACCGTACTGCCAATTGCCAAATGAAGCCTGAATCTGGTAGCTCTTTTTACTACCTTATGGCAAAGCAGTGACCTTACATACAGAGGACCGATCAATGCTCTTCAAGTCGTCATGTCAGAAGTCCGAGTTTACTGCCTCCCAGATTACCTATAGTAACTTGGCTCCTGGAGGCTGGAGATGACCGCTAAAACCTATACTACCCATCTCTTGCTATCTTTTCCTAGAAAGAGATTAAGAGAGGAAGCCTGAACTTCCGGTTTTTGTACACATTCTGTATCTTTTTTTTTTTTTGAAGAGCTGATGTGCACTCTAGTCTATATCTTGGTTTTTGTATCTATTACTGTTCTACTGATCTATGTCAAACTCTCTAATAGTATCTTTGAAACGTCAGATTCATGTCACAAAGCACTCTCATCATCGTCGAGGTAATCCACACGTGCATCGCCTGACTGCCTTTTTAGTCC
This sequence comes from Zizania palustris, assembly GCA_019279435.1. Taxonomy (NCBI): domain Eukaryota; kingdom Viridiplantae; phylum Streptophyta; class Magnoliopsida; order Poales; family Poaceae; genus Zizania; species Zizania palustris. Next base: position 18,326,884 of record JAAALK010000080.1, read on the forward strand.
CTGGAAGATCTCATCAAGTGATCCTGAGCTAGATGAATGTGTATTTGATAGGCTAAAAGGAAAAAACTTCATGAAACCCATGTTTGCTTTGAAATTCTGAAATCTTGTCTTCATTGAGGCCCATGTCGATGCGGTTCCAGCTGACGAAGCTGGTTCTTTACTGACAGAAGAGAGCATTTCAGAGTTTCCTGATTCAGGCAGAACAGAGGTCGATTGGGTTTCTTTCTGGGGTTGCTTAACAGCTTGACCACTGCTGTTTTGTTCTCTAATAGAAGAATATTTATGGGCAACGTTACTAGCATATTTTGATTGGAGTCTTCCTTCCGTTTTGGATGCATGTATTGTTGCTTTCACCCCGGCAGTTTCTTCATCCTGTGAAAAACAAATGGAACAACGAAATAAGAGTGAGACCACCTTAACTTTGAGTTGAAATACAGCCATGGCAGACGGCAGACCGCAGACGCCTAGAGAACATGAACACAAGAATGTCAAAACCATAACAAAAAAGGCCTATCATGCAGGAAAATACATTCCCACCTGTTGTACATTTCCAGATTCAACATCTTTGCTTACACCACTGAAACTTCTTGCCAAAGGAGCTACTTGTTCACCAAGTTTATGTCCTTGTTCAATCAAAGATCTCTCTGCAGAAGAAACAAAACATAATATGTAATATGATATAACAATCTAGTGACAGAACAAAAAGAAGACTAGAATAACAAATAAATATAACAATGATTTTGTAAAGATTTGTAGTTCTTATGCCGATTGCAGTATACTTCAGTATTTTGACTAGAGATATACCAACAGTTCAGTACTGACGAAAAGGTCAGTCATAAATATGAAGTAAATTTTGGAATCAATGGATAATTTAGATACAGGATCATATTTATTTTTCAAAAAAGGAGGATCATATTTATGTTGTTGTCAGTTCAGTGTATTTTTTACTCGCAGAAGAAAACAAATCTGACAGCCCATAAGAGTAAGCAGGAAAAATAGTGTGTGGGTAGAAAGCAAAGATATCTGCATAGATACATCATGCAGTTCTTAGTTGTTACCTTTCTGTAGAATAATCACTCCAGATGGATCAAACCCATCAGTGTCTTCTTCTTGCTCAGTCCAGAGTTTGAACCTTTTCCAGTTTCCAAAAAAGTCAAGCATATACCCAAAGAAATTACCAGCGACCAATAGAGTATAAACAACCATAATAAGTGGATAGATTCTGTTGAAGCTTCTTCCAAAGAAAGGAACAACAACATCAATGTTCCCCATCCTCTGTATCATAGAACAACAAATGATTATCCAGCAGTTAGATGGGAATTATTTATCAACAAAAAAAGTAAATTGAAAACAAATTGAAATGCGAAGAATTAGCACTTAGCACCTTTAGAAGAATGTGTAGAAATTCATGCATTCTACATATGCAGAAAGAAAACCATCCACCTTCCCTCTGGATAATCTTACTATTAATTCATTGATATTATTTATGGTTCTATAAGTGTTTCTGCACACTAATCAGATCAGCGAAAATCAGGAGGGGTTGATGACTAGAGCCTACACATTTCTGAGTAATAGGGGTCACTAAGAGTTAATTTGGGTAGTAAATGGATTTTATTTTTGGAAACCAAAATCTAGGGTCAGTAATTCCTAGAACGAACCCAGTCTCAAACATGATACCTACATATAATTTGTGAACTGAACTCAAAGCTCGGAGTTATTATACTAGAGACTTCAACAGTTTCTGTTTTGCAGTATCATGGATTATTTGTGCTCTATCTCCCCATGGTCACAACCCATATTTCCTTGTTATAGTTTATGTTTCTCCAAAATTGTATGATTTCATTTGTTTACCCCACCAATTTGAGAAAAACAAATATCCAAAAGGAGAATTGACTGAATGTACATATTAGACTATATTATTACATAAATAATGTAGTTCACACAATACAATGAAGGGTATATAAAAATTATTACCTTTTCAGAGGTAGTTTTACCATTACCACCGAGGTGAATGAGATTCAGGAAGTTGTAAGAAATAGGAGGTGCATATCTTGCAACCATTCTGAAAAAAGGATATTTGATGTAAAGGTAACTCAGGGCACAAAAATACTCTTATGATGGATGCATTTGTAACACCAAATGGTGGGAAATTGGAAAAACTTACGAACAGATCATAAGCAAGCTGACTGGACTAGTTTGCCTCGGGGTCAGTGAATATACCACCATCATCCCTATCCTAAAGAGCGAATAGTATGTGCAAATGCACATATACATCAAAGGAATAAATGCAACGACCTGTTAAGTGGTAATTTTAATTAGAAAAAGGTTTGAAAGAATGTACCGATGAAGGATCAATAGCATTTGATCTTGTAGAAAACAGTTTTTTATTTTATAGAAAGTTTAATAGATGGTTCCAACAACCCGCCATGAAACTTTGCGTGTATGTTAAAGCAGAACTAGTGGAGTAGATGGCCAATAGAAAGGGGATCCACAATATTAAATAGTCCATATAAAGAAGTTATCTTTATACAAAAAAACATATGTACATATGAAACTGAAGTCACTATGCAATATGATATCTTAGTTCAAATTAACAGCATGAACACCTACAATGGTTTGATCTTTCGCATTGGTTCATCCACAACAGTAAAAAAGAAATCAGTGATCACAGAACAAAAATCTTTAATTAAATTTGGATTCAAGGTGGACTGGTGGAGGGCACAATTATTGTTTACTTAAAACACAACAAGGCAAAGTTATGCACTTTAAATGACAAAACTACTTACCTGGACTACAACTTCTTGCTTTCCTGCAGCATTTGTAAGAACGGAGAAAAGTGACAAATCAACATCACTGGGAAGCGTGGCTTCAGCCAACAGTATGGCCGCTGAGATGCAGCCAAGGATAACAGCAAGAACCCTCAGGAGTTGCTTTCTCAGTATACAACGCCAAACGAACTCTGAAAATGAAATTTGTCTATGAGTCAGTTCCATGAATTATGGACAGTCCAGGGAGTAACACAAAACTCTTTATGTTTTTTCGTTCAGTTAACTAAATGGTGTACACAGAAATACATCTTTTCTCTTTAGTACCAAAATCTGACAAGATCCATTGACATGCCGACATGTATGGTCCATACACATTGGCACTTGATGAATGGATGTCATGTCATGAGATATGACCAGACATTTCCAGACTAGATTGGAGGAAAATACCTAAGGAGTCAAGGAAGGAACCCATTCTGCAAGATCTATTTTCCCTTAAACCTGATGCATATTTCCTGCAAAAATACATAAGGCAATTCAGCACTCAGCAGAGATAAAAAATGGTCTCACAAGAGATTTCACATAACTTGATCAATTTTCAACGTGTTGATAAAGCAGGTTGGGTAAAATTGTCATGTATATGCTACCAACAGATATAATTCATCCATTTTATAATACTGCTATGGAGAAGCAGAATAATCTGAAATGCCAATAAGTAAATCTACCCAAATATCCCCTCAAAAAAGAATCTACTCAAATATTCTTGTTAGCATTATTCACGGAAATACACCCAAGTGATAAATCTATAAAATATTTTGAGTGTCAAATTGTATCAATATTTGCGCTGTTTACTGCTTTCGTCCATCAAAATGTTTTTAAATATGTATCAATAAATTAATTGCCATTATAAAATTGGGAACATCTTTTTTCTCATGAGGTTATTTTTCTACATGAACAATAAATTCATGAACTGCAACAGTTTCTCTGTAAACATTGAAGTCAACTACTCACCATCCATTTGCATCACGTTGCTCATAGTTTTTAATCGTGTCTTCTAGTTCAAGGGATTCCATGACGTACATCATATATTTGCTGCAAAAGCATAAAACACAGTTAAATAGTAAATATAAACCATTAACTAAACAGCTAATGGTTTTGGAATATATAGGAATGTGCAATTTTATTTGAAACTGCAGGCACAACATATTCTGTACTATAAACATGCAATAGTTTAGCCTATCATACCTTTTACACCTGTAGTACTCCTCATTGGCTCTCCTAAGTCGGCGTCGAAGTGCAGCCATTGTGTTTTCATCAGTATCATAATCCATATCACTTTCTACTAACTTTCCACCAGAAGGCTTAAACAATGGATCATCTTTCATCTAAGAGGAAAGAGAGATTATGAGTTATTATGTATAACCACAATATTTGAATGTCAGCTTCAAATGGTACTGGAGCATCCATACCATTTGAGCAAGCATGCTATCAATAATATCCATAAAAGGCCTTAGTGGATAGCGCTTGGACATTTGATTTGAGGTGGCTTGAACAACCTTAAACAAAGAAAGGAATGAGCCTATAGCAGAATGCTATGATCATGAAATGTTCATTTAACGATGCGTAAAAGTACATACAGATATTGCATGGCAATATTCTTGGTGAGCATTATCAAGTTTTCCAGCCATATCTGCAATTCTGTGAGAAAGGAATTTTTGGCGATGAGTCCAATCAGCAGTTTTCCATATATTCTTTGGAATTTCACTCAAGCCAAATCCAAGAAGAAAAGCACCAGTCACTAATCCAAAGGTATTTGAGCATGCCATAGCAAACCCCATGATACCACCAGCCCTGCATAGCATTATGTTATGTTAAGTCGATAAGGCAAAAACTCAAATGAATATATTCTAGACAAGGGACCGAAGCTAGAGAAAGGTAGTGAGAACTGAGAAGGATTAAAGGAAGCATTTGAAATGGATAGAGTTCAGGGTCAATGTAATGAAAGTTATAATGCAGTGGATATTTCTTCCAGTGGAGTGCACCTAAACAGATCAAAACAAGGACCAGATTTGAGCTTTAACTAAATTCAAATTAGATGTATCATGTAATATGGAACCTCAATAGACATTTGAAACATACCAATCATGATGCATGATTATAATCAAAGTGATCCCAACGAGGCCGATGGATCCCATGATTTCATAATAGACCAAGTTATTGTGGATACTGGTTTTTAGCCTTTGTTTAACTGTGAAATCCCCAGCATCTTCATAGCCCTTAAGTGTAGGTACAATAGCCCTACTCAGAAACACAAACAGAAACCAAAATGTCAATAGAGTGTAAAATCGTGAGTTAGACAAACAATCTAACAGCATCACAAAGAAACATAGGGAAAAATAAATGGTTTCACAAGAAAAAGAAATTGCAATTAGACTGGCCAACCTTACGTATTTTTGACAGGAATCACATAACTATATTATATATAATTAAGAAAACAAAAACAACAAGAAAAAAAGTAAAGGAACGTCAACTTCACAAGGTGTCTACACCATACAATTTGTGATGTTTTCAATAAAAAATAGAATCATGTTAAAATAAGTATATAATTTATTTAATAACTAAAAAAATGTTTGGTCAAATTATTTAACTGTTTAATCAGATATGTTGTATGCGGTCGAGAAGACTAAGTATCTGCAACATGGACTAAATGCTCATTGAAAATCAAGGCAGCAGTTTCAGACAACATCCATGTTATGAAAGGGACATAATAAGTTTTTAGTTTACCATTGCCTGATTAGCCAGAGAATAAGAAAAATAAACGTAGTAGGCTAGTAGCCAGGTACTACCTTTAAAAGTTTGCAAACAGTGTGACTATGAGGTTGGGATTTGGGAATGAAACACAAGCAATCATGGTTAACAACATACCATGATAGGAAAAATGTGCTCCAGTACGTCCAGCTCCAAAAGAATCCGACGTCGCCCTCCTGACTGCCGGTAATTGTCTGCATGTCATATAATGGAATAACGGGTCAGAAAAGCAGAATAGGGGGCGAGTGATGCACTGACCAAAGCATAAGTACGACTTGTTTGCCTTCACACATACAATACTACCAAGTGAAGAACCGAGACCAAATCTAATTTGATTTCTCAAAATATGATTATTTACATAGTGGTAATTTCCCCTCTACTAATGAACTACCAAATCCGTGGGGAAACACACGGATGAACTACCTCTCTACTGATTTCCCCTTCTCATTTTTATCCTCCACACTAGTCACATCCACGATCAACAATTTCACGGTATATATATGCCGTCCATCAAATTCAAAATCTTAAAAAACTCCATTCTGATAGTACCGTTTAATTAGTTTCCGACGCCATATTGCTCCCTTACTCGAAGTTAAACCCAATCTGTACACCAACAAACCACCTTTTTTTTACCGCACGCCCAATGATCACCAAATCCATCCACAGACAGCGCACTGAGCAGGACGCAAAGCTAGCTCGAGACAGTAATCAGAAAATGGTGAGGCCGGAGGGATCGTACCGTAGAGATGTCTGCGGGGACGAGGACGATGAAGGAGAGGGAGCAGAGCCAGGCGTAGCCTACGGTGACGAGGACGTACAGCGGCACGGCCGGGCCGGCGAAGTACCGCAGCGTCGCCACCACCATCCCCACCGTCAGCGGCAGCGATATCACATAGAACTCCCACATCTCGCCCGCTAGCTCCCACGCCACCGCCGCCTCGGCTCGCGTCGACTGGCGTCGTCGACCGGACTCTGGAGAGAGCGGTCTGACCAATGAGTTGTGAGTTAGCGCGGCCGGCCGCCCCGGCGAGGCGGGGAGGAGGCGAGGGAGTTAAAGGGCTGGTTCGCGGGGTAGAGGGCCGAGTGGGTGGGGCCGGACCGATTCAGCGGGCGGTGGCTGGACGTGGGCCCAGTGACCAGTCTTCCTCTTTCGGAGAGACAGATTACGTAGCTTCTCTAAACAGGTTTGTTTTTGTTTTATATATATAATTATTAGTTATATTTTAAGAGATCAGAGCATGCCGATGCCCACGTTTAGAATGATGAGTTGAATGTTATAGGTGGTTATGTTAACGAGCTGCTCAGATAATTAAAGAAAATTTTCAGCTCATCTAGCTCATGAGTATCTCGTTTAACTCGTAAGTCAATTGTTTAAAAGGTGATCAAACAATAAATATTTAAACAACACACATATCAAATATTAAAATACTAATAATGTATCAAACATTAAAATATGAAATAAATAAACTATATAAAGTTACAAACTTAAAATATCCATAGTTTTATTACTATTTCTATATTTCCATCAATCTATTACTAATGTTGTTTATTTTATACTTTCATACGATAATTATATAGCCATAGTAATAAAATTATAATAGTAAATTATCGAGTAATAACTAGGCACTAACAAATAAATTATGAAATAACGAGTCTCACACTTTTAGCTGATATTTCATTATTCTTTTAGTAGGTTGGGTTGTTTGCTTGAACTGTACTCATTAAGCTCACAAGACAGATTCATTATACTAATTAGCTAAAATATATGCTCATTTGTTACAAAAAAAATAGAACAACCCAAATCAAGTTGGTCATGACCCAAGTCTGGTCCTAGCCACATCACAAACCAAACAAACAGATACTAATTACATTGAGGTTAGTTAGATCCATATCATTATAATTTTGTGATTTTAAAAAAATATTATTACAATTCACATATTTAGATTCATATCATTACAATTTCATAGAAACTCCAAACTATACCATTACAGATTTAGAGAATTACAAAATATGTCATTACAATTTTAAAGAATTCTAAAATATGCCATTATAATTTCAGAGAACTACAAGACAAACTGAAATTATAATGACATAAATCTAAATATGCAAATTGTAATGACATTTCTCCAAAATCACAAATTATAATAGCATAGATCCAATTAAGTATATATGCATATGTATCAACGATACATTTGAGTACCGCGTGCGCGCACACACATATATACACACACACACATGAGCGTGTGTAGAATAGTTATTCTACATCGACTACTTTCAGTAGTAGATTTTCTCAATAGAATAGCAATTGAGTACTATTCTACAACCGTAGTGTAGGATGATATTTGTGCGTGTGTGTGTGTGTGTATATATATATATATATATATATGATTGTGTGGAGGCCAGTAATGCAAATGTGAATCTTACTATAGCTTACCAATAATGGCGGAAATTTCTTTTACCCCATATATAGCTCTACCGCCATACCGAACACTGGCACGTGTATTCTTAGTTTGTAGCAAGCTGGAGCAGAAAAAATATGAAAATTAGGCTAAGCTAGTTAAAACCACCGCAAATCGTAAGAATTGAGCAAATCCTCAAAGTTAAAGTGGATCTATCTATCATGAGCACATCTTAATACAAGCATTGCAATAAACCTCGCAAATTTTCAAACAACGTTCATACAAATATCGGCATACGTACTTAAATTCGGTACGAAGAGTGCAAGTTCATCTGTAGTTAAAGTCATCGCAACTTTATCACTAACACGTGCATTCTAGTATCATCGACCGGTGTGTCAACCATAAATTATAGTTTTTCTGATCGCTGAGTTGCATACGGAGACAGGAGTAGGATTGACCGCTTCAGAGCTCAGCGTCTCCGCCCCGTTCTCACTACCGATCATTCGGATAGTTCGTGCGTACGACAAAAATGTTTCTAAGAACACAAATCTCGGAGACTATTCGGTGACTAGTGAGATTAAGGGTCCGTTGTTTCAGTTTCTAGCCGCTAGAGATTCTCAGTAGCCAGCTAGTATAAATAGCTGGTGTTTTTCAGATTCTGAATTCTAGTTCATTTTCAGATTCTGCAGCTACTGATTATCACAATCTAAATCCAGAATCTGGACCATTTATTTCTGCATCAGATTCTAAAAATAACTGCAGCTATGAGAAGCTGAAACAAACAGACCCTAAGGTTATACAAACATAATAACCAACATATTTTTAGCTTAAATTTCAGTGTTTTTTAATACATACATATATATAGTTACTTAATTTTATAGTCTGAAAAACTATTTAAATAGACAGGGGACTGTTGCGGTAGCTACGGTTGCTAGGAACTTTTCAATAAGTTACATCCATCTCACATGCTGGTCCTTTTCGTTAATGTTACCAGTAACAATGAAGTTTCGGCTAGCCCAGGACTGAGTCCCAAACGCATGCGCATCTTTTTTCCAAGCGACTTCGTTGCAACTTGCACCTAATCCGTAAGATTTTCTTATTAAAAAAGGCAAGTAGATGAAGAACTTGACCGTTTCTTATGCTCGGGGACGAGACGACTTTGTTCCGTCAACTCTTGATTACCGCTTGCATGCTGCCTCTTTTCCCACTTTATTTTTTCTTTGATTCGATACCTTTTTTTCGGGGTGGCGTAATCAGGGTTCACCGTGCGTTTGGTTTGCATTAACTTAAATGATAATAGAATTAATTATAATACCAAGTGATAACAATTTATCATATTACTTAATGTTTTCTGTTTATATTATAATATTTGATTGACAAGTATAATGTATTTTGGTAATGTAACCTGATATCAGCCTGTAGGTTAGAATGTAATGGATTGATTACTAAATTGTAATGTGATTAAGATGATGTTTGGTTTACTCAAGGTAACAGTGCCAAGTGATACCAATGTATCATATTACTAGTTTGTTTGTTTAACTAGCGTAATGTATTCTTTTTACATTACAATTTTTGGGTGATAAGTATAATTTATCGATACCAACCTAGTTAGAATGTAATGGACTTATTACTAAATTGTAATCTGATTACGTAGATCTAATACCAGCACATTCAAGCCAAATAAAATATAATGTAATTTTTTGCACTGTAAACAGATAATACTTAAAACGAACCTAACCAAACGCCTTCTAAGTGGTATCTAATACTAACACATTCAAACGAAACAAAATCTAACGTAATTTGTTTGCACTGTAAACAAATAACACTTAAAATAAACCCAACCAAACACCTTCCAAGTGGTTATGATGGTAATGGGTCGATTACCGACGTTACACTACTTGTCGGTTTTATAAACTGACCGATTTAATTTAAAATCAAAATTTATTTTTTTTAAAAAAAATCATCAAATACTAGATTTGTAAAAAATAAAAAAGAAGTAGCGGGCTATCGCGAACTCAAACTTTAAGGGCATGTTTGGGAAACCCAAATCCCGATACATTTCCTGTGGATGGACCGAGATCTTAGTTAATCTCGGCCAATCTTGAGAGAATGGGTTGTGATTTGAAATTTTCAAACAGATCCTAAACAGCCCATGAGCGAGGCGGTGGGCCAGGCCCAACCAGTATCCAGCCCCGACCACTATTCCCGGCTATTTAAGACCCGCGATTTCGACCCGGCCGCGACAGATTAGGCCCCGTCCGAACTCCCAAGCTCTGCTCGCGGTTAGGCTTGGGCGCTTGGCGGAGGCGGCTCTCTGTGCCCACTGTGGCGGCGCCCATGGCGGACGAGGAGCACGAGGTGTACGGCCAGGAGATCCCCGACGACGGAGAGGACGTCGACATGGGTGCCCCCGGCGACGAAGCCGCCAAGGTGACGGTGATTTCACCCCGCCCCCCTCCCGAACCCCAAACCCTAGCTTTGGTACTGACACGGCGCAGATGCAGGAGCTCGACGAGATGAAGCGCAGGCTCAAGGAGATGGAGGAGGAGGCCGCCGCCCTCCGTGACATGCAGGCCAAGGTCTCCAAGGAGATGCAAGGTTAGTGGCTTAGTGCTGTCCCCGTGTAAGCTGTTCTGCTATTGTCCGTGGAGATGGCGTAATCCTGTCCGTGGTAGGGTGTTCTGGGAAATTTGAGATCTGGGGTGATACTAGGGTTGCCTGTTTTAGCCGTGCGTATAGGATGTAACTTGCATCTACTCACTGGCGGTTTGAATCTAGCTGAATCTGTAGATGCGTTATATGGTGGTGTATGCTGCAGATATGTGGCTGATATTTTCTGTGCGTTTGAAGTACACATAAGGAACGTCATATTGCCATGGCGGTCATGTTAAGTCTAGTGCATGCATGGCACAACTACAAATGACAAATCACTAGAAGCCATCCACAAAAAACAGCTAGCAAAGTATAATGCCACTATAATACCAATATACAGCACAAAGCACTAACAAAAGCAAGTGGAGAGAAGGGTTGTCGATGTTGTGGAGGAGAGAAGGGTGCCGGTGGCGTAAGAGGCAGACATCAAGGGGTTATGGTGGTCAATGCAGTGGAGAACAGGAGAGAAGAGGGCCTGGCGGCTGCCAGGAGGGGGAGACTGGTGGCTAGGGTTAGAGAGTCTTTTGTCTCTTGTCCCTATATAGTTGGGGAATTTGATCATATACCCACCCTTAAGATGGAAATTGAGGATTTATCCAGCACATCTCAATGACATGTGGGGTCCATATAGGTCAATGACATGTGGGCCAGGAGGGTAAATCCTCAATTTCCATCTAAATGGAGGGTATATGATCAATTTTTCCTATATAGTTGGGTCACATTCTAATGGGCCAGGCCCATACATGTGAATAAGTGATTGCTCCCTAGGGCCTAGCTGCCACAAGTTAGCTGACTAGAGTGAGCTGAGTGTTTACTAACAGTTCTGAAACTATTTCTGGCTGGAAGAGTACTCTGGTGTTATAAAACATTATGTCATTATGATAAACAATGTTTGGGTATTCATTGCTGTGTTTTGGTCTTTTGGAAAAATCTTTGGATATGTTAACATGAAATTTGTTATTGCCATAAGACTTTCTTTATTACACATCTGATCATTCTACTTCTCTAGGTTTAGATCCTAATGCAACCTCATCTGAATCAAAAGAGGAGATGGATGCTCGGTCCGTGTATGTTGGAAATGTAAGATTTCTTATCTTTTTCTTTTATATTATCTAAATCTGTGTGATTGACCTGTATTTGAATTACCTAGGTTTTTATGCTAGTTGTCTGACTAGCTCAATAAGTCTTCTTTAAGTGTTTTTAAGTTTGATTTTAAAGAATTCACAGAATATCCTGTCTTAATTTTGATTTTCTTATTTTCAGTAGATGTTTTTGGCTCATTAGGATTGTGCGACTGTTCCATAAGTTTGAACACACATCATTAACAATCCTATTTTTATACGAGAATTAATGAAAGAGCCATTATTTTCATTTAATCACGACTTGAAAACACAAGTTCTGTTTTATCTTTCTTATCATTTTAATATTCTGCTGCATTGATTAAGCAATGACAATGGTCGCAGGGTAGTCTGCTGTCATCAAGTCTTTGAAATCAAAATTTTGGCATCTGGTTGAATCTCAGCACAAGCTATAGTGTTGGCTTATTGGGGGGAAGAAAATCCTGAGAAAAGGAAAATATTTTGAAAAAAGTAAAAGAAAGAAAAAAAGAAAAAAAGAAAAAAAGAAAAAAAGAAAAAAAGAAAAAAGAAAAAGAAAAAAAGAAAAAAAGAAAAAAGAGAAGTGTTAGGATATCACCCCCAAAGTTTGACACTTGAGAATCACTTCCAGGATGCATAGACAGGACATGTAAGTGCATTCTCACATTTATGCTGTTGACTCTCAAGTCTATTGAAGGAATACTATGTATCTTTTGATATTTTTCCTGTTAGAATTTCACTCTTAGCCTATAACTTTTTAGCTTTCTGTTTTTCTGTTGGGATGAGTTATGTTTTGCTCTCTGTTCAGTTTGTTTGATTTAATATATCAATCTAATTTTCCATCTGTTTGTACTTTGTACAGTCCATCGACAAAGTATAGCCTACTGAGGTAGTGGCATATCTACCTTTATGATTGCATGTAGGGTGATTTTTTGTGATGTGCCTGATTGCATTGGCATATGAATTAATTCATACTTATCAAGGCGTCGCTTTAGCGGTAGAGCGCTCGGCGAGGGTAAGGCGTCCCGACGCCTTACCCTGCAACGTTGCCCTGGCACACGGAGAGGCCTGGCGTGGTGCAGAACTGGCACGCAGAGGCCGGGCGCGACATAGATCGGGCGTGGAGAAGCCAAGCGTGAGGCAGATCGAGCACGGAGAGGCCGGGCGCGGCGCGGCGCAGCCCTGCGCAAGCGGGGCACAGCTTGGTGTGAGCGGGGCGCGACCCGGCGCTTGGCCCAGCGCAAGTAGGGCATGAGCATCGCATGGCCATGCGCGAGCGCGGCAAGGTTTGGTGCAGAGGCAGAAGAGAGGAAGAGGGGAGAGAGAAGAGGTAAGTCTAGGCGTCTGGCGGCTGGACTGAGGGGAGGAGAGGGAACTGTGCTGAGAGGAGTAGAGTGGGCGAGAGAGTTTAGGGTTTGTAACTGGGCCTGGTTTGTAATTGGGCTGAGTTTGACTTGAATTATATGAATAAGCTGAATTGAGCTTTAAATATATTGTTATACATACTTTTATATTTATTATTGTAATTTTAACTATATATATATTTAGTTTTTAGTTTTGTAAGTTATGTAAAGTGATAACATTGCAATTTGTTATTATATCATTATTTTTATGATGCTATATTGCTATTACTATTTTAAATTTACTACTTATCTATTAATATTTAGTCATAAATACTATTTTTATATGGGCATAAGGTGTCGCCTCGCCTTACGCCTTACCGCTTAAGCGGTAAGGCGGTAGTCCACCGCCTCGCCTCGCCTTACCGCCTTAATAACTATGAATTGATTTTCGTTTTTAGCATTTCATAATGGCATTGAATATTTGAAAAGCATGTAGATGGGCACTTCTATTCTCTTGCATGCTATTTGCAAAATCCATTAAAAAACTGTTTGCCCTGTTAGTAGACCCTGCAGGCCTGCACACGTATAGTAATATGATTTGTTTTCCCAATCTATCCCTTAGAGTTTCCTAGTTTATCTCTTAGAGATAGATATTATATGCATCTTTAATTAGAGCTTGTATGCTTTGCGACAACTAAAATTTTCTTATAAATAGAAGAGAAAAGCAGAAAATGCTGCAAGCTTTTTGCAGCACAAATCTTGCGTTCTTGTGTTTTTTCTACATTTGGAATCAGAGCAAGGTTATTGTGAGGAGGCGACACATGGGGAGGCCAATGTCAGGGAGATGCATCAGGGAGCGCTTAGCCGCGTTGCCGTGCACAGCTGGCTGCCCCCTGCTGCAGCTGCACCGCCAAACCATCCCGCTCAGATCTATAGTAGTTGCATCGGTCCCATGAGGCCGAGCGTCGTAGTACCATGCCAGAGTGGGCTGTCGGGCTGCTGCCACACTGTTGCAGATTGGGGCACCGCCGCTGCAAGCTACTTTGTCGAAGCCACTGCATGGGTGCCGCTGCATACTGCTGCCACTGAGCGGGCAGCCAAGCCGTCAGGAGAGACGCCACATGCGTTGCCGCTACAGATCAATGGTAGATCGGGGCACTGCCAAGTGGCTGTAGGGTCGACGTCGTCGTGACGGTGTAGAGCCAACATTGCCGAGTTGCCACAAGACCGTCGTCACCACACCACTACATAGTGGGCTGTCAGGTCATTGCTAGGGGTGCTGCCGCGTGGACTGCTGCTGCCATGCCATCGCAAGGAACATCACTCGAGGCCTAGAGGGTCGAGATCAGAGCGTTGCTGGAGGGTTGCCGCCATTGCCTGAGGCCGCAGCATCCATCCCAAGGACGCTACCCTCCACACTGCTGTTTTGAAGGGCAACTGCTATGTGAAGTCAGTCACTCAGGCACCATATATATTGAAAATCAGAAGCAGATCTTGCTGGTGGGAGAGCCAGGCCCAACAAGGAAGGACAGGTTGCTGCAGGGTGTAGACAGGATCTAGGCATTCGAGAGGACCGCACACATCAAGGTGTCAACGGACAGATTGGGGTGCCGTCACAAGGTCATTGTGTGACATCGAGTTGGGCCACCACGAAGATGAGGGGAACCATTGTGAAGGCAGGCGCTGCTGCTAGGACCGATAGGCTGATGTGTAGTCGGGCATTGCTGCAAGGCTAGGCACCACCATGCAGCTATAGGCCACATGTAGTTGTGTGTCACCGCAAGGCTGGGCACCACCATGTATGTGCAGACCATGTGTAGATGGGTGTCGTCCTACAGCTGGAGGTTACCGTCGTGCACTACCAGGTGCAATCATGTCGCTGCCACCGAACAGATCAAGGCCACATGTAGTCAGGTGTCGCTACGTCGCTGCTCCACAGCTAGTGAGAGCCAAGTGAGGATGTCATCATGTTGCAACTACATGAGCGATTAGGTTGTGGCACATAGAGAGAGATCAGGGGAAGACCACCTTTGCATGTCAGGTGTTGTTGTGAGGTTAGTTGCCGCCGCACTGCTGTAGGCTAGGTGCAGTAGGGTGCCGTCGTGCGCAACCCCTCCTATGCTACTGTAGGCCAC
The DNA here is from genome assembly GCA_019279435.1 of Zizania palustris. NCBI lineage: Eukaryota > Viridiplantae > Streptophyta > Magnoliopsida > Poales > Poaceae > Zizania > Zizania palustris. Next base: position 18,342,083 of record JAAALK010000080.1, read on the forward strand.
CACCCACAGGCTGTAGTCCAAGAGCTGGCAAGGGTACCAGAAGGATGGCTGTAGTGCAAGAAGAGCTCAAGGCCCAAGCTGATGTTGGTGTGCAGGCAGGGAGAGCTCAAGGCTCACATGTTGCACGCACGTTTCACGAGTCTAGAACAGAGACTATGAGAAAGCTCACATTGTGCAAGCTAAGGACACTCCATCAATCACCACTAGGGGTGGTGCGTCTGGAGGAAGGAAAGGTCTTCGATCATGATAAAGCACGTGACAACTTCATGTGATACGTTGACGTTCACTGAATAGCATGCTTTGATCTAAGTTTAAAACATGCACATGGATTTGGGGTGATTGTTAGTAAACCCTGCACACATATATAGTAATAGGATTTGTTTTCCTAATCTATCCCTTAGAGTTTTTTAATTTATCTCTTAGAGATAAAGATTATATACATCTTTAATTAGTGTTTGTATGCATTACGACAGCTAAATTTTGCTTATAAATAGAGGAGAAAAGCAGAAAACACTGCAAGCCTTTCGCCGCGCAAATCTCATGTTCTTGTGTTTTTTCTACATGCACTTGCTATATGTTGAAGATATACTAGTTGGATAAAATATTAACAGTGGTGGATGATGGAGATTTATTTTGTCAACTACCTTTGAGATTATTGCGTAGTAGATGAGATATGTTTTCCAACCGATTTTGATGCTACCAGTGACATCTATGTGCAAATTCTTGCAATATTCCTCCCCTATTTTCCGCATGTGTCAGTATGCTTGCCAGCTTGTATGGCATGTAACAAGTATCACATTTTCCTTATATTCTTCCTGTTTGTCAAATGACCAATGAGCTACTTGTTGATTTTCATACTTCTGGATTTTGATTTATGTTAGCCTTTTTTGTATTGTCTATTAGATATAGAAATTTGTCCGTAGGAGTAGGACTGATCATGAAGATATTGCTACCACACTGACTAAGTTGCTGAACTGTACTCCTGTCAATTTTATTTTATCTGATTATATTTTATAGTGTGGGTGTCTGACTGTCTGTATACTGCAATAATTTTTGTTGATATACAAAATCTAAACCAATACTTCATCACTTAATGTTTTATTTTGCTTGTTGATATTTACTATGCATAATACATAACGATATAACAATGTGTCCACTCATTATTTCCCCCCTACTGGTATGATCACTGCAGGTTGACTATGGATGCACCCCAGAAGAAGTCCAGCAGCATTTTAATTCCTGTGGAACCGTGAACAGAGTGACAATTCTGACTGACAAGTTTGGACAACCAAAAGGTTTTGCTTATGTTGAATTTCTTGAAGTAGAAGCTATTCAGGAAGCTGTTAAGTTAAATGAATCTGAACTTCATGGTCGCCAAATCAAGGTGAGATATGAATTCATTATGATAAAGCTTAAACTGGCTCCTTGTTTATAGCCCCACCTAGTTAGCCCACTGACATACCAACTTTGATATACTCTTATCAGGTGGCGCCAAAGAGGACCAACGTCCCTGGGATGAAGCAGCCCCGGGGTGGTCGAGGAGGATTCGGTGGTCATCCCTATATGAGGCCATATGGAGCTCCCTTTTACAATCCTTATGGTTATGGGTGAGTTGGTACTTCTCGCAGACTTTGTTCTCTGAAATGAGTCTAATGCACTGTTTGTTTTCCTCGTGTAACAGATATCCCAGAATGCGCCGTCCGCGTAGGCCTTACTTTTGAAGCTTTTTTTCGTGGAGTCTTCAGCACATGACAGTAATATTCCCTCATAGTCCAGAGAAAATCCGTCTTTGTTGCCATATTTCGTTATTAATAGGTAATCACTACATATTGGATTATGTTCGTTGTTCACGGGGCGTTTTTCGTGTATAACGATGTTCTATGCCAAAGTGCCAATTCAGGCAGCAGCATTATGTACTATGGTAACTTCTTTTATGTCGAAGTGCGCGCACTGTTTGGTTGCGTTATTAGATACTATCTATGTAGCAGGGTTTGTCTTATCTTCCTCAAAGATACAATGGTTCAAGGTGTACACTTGGGAGCTACAGTGATTGTTTGACATGTTATGAAATAATTGAGCCTGTGAACACAAAACAAAATGGAATGCAAAAGTTACCATCTTGATTTAGGGCTTTTTAAAACACAGTAATATTATAGGATTTTATAGAAATTAGTTCAGTTCCTCTAAAATTGCTCCAATTATGCCTGAAGAGGGTCATTGCCCATTGGGCATTGCAAAACACCAACGTACATATTGATAGCTGTTCGCATTGGAATGCCCAGCACCAGCAGTGCTGAACTTCAATTTACAAATTCGAAATACTTTTATTCAACCTTGCTACAAAGCAGGCAGAGGCAGCAGAACGAAGAGCCAAACATAACCGACTTGGTAGGAAACTGTACAGTCACATACTGTCAGTGTGCACACAGACACAATATACGATCGATTCGGTGACACGCAGCTTTGGTGCGGGTTACACGAGCGTGGAGCAGGCGGACGTGTCGGGATCGAAGAGCGCGGGGAGCAGGTACTTCCTGCCGTGCGCGCCGTGGGCGTTGTAGCTGGCGCCGGTCGCCTTGTCGACCAGAAGCTGGCCGGCGTAGCCGGGGTAGGCGCCCTTGCCGTAGACGCCCGTGCACGCCGTCGCGGCCTCGAGCGCCGCGCCGCGGTCTCCCTGGTAGAACCCGTTGCCGAACGGGTTGGTCACCGCGCCGGCCACCATGCTGGCCACGTTGATCACCATGCCATCCATGCCCACGTCGCCGCTCGGCGGCACCAGCGGTGGCGCCTGGGGCCCGTATACCGGTTGGTGGAACGGCCACGCGCACTGCCCTGGGCACTGAGTCGCCGAGTTGCCCACCCACGCATACGCCGCGCCGTCGCCGCGCGGCACCGACCCGTGAGTCCCGCACCGGCTCATGCAGAACCCCTCCACCGCCACGTCCTGCGCCGTCAGCACCAGCGCCACGCCGCCCTTCGCCGGCCTTGCCTTGGCCGCCAGCGCGGGGAGCTGGGACAGCTTCAGGCTCTTCCCAATCGAGCACCCCTCGTCGGAGACCTGCCCGGACAGGACCACCCTAGCGATCTTGTCACCGCCGCCGCCGCCGCCATTCTTGCCGACGGCCACCGCCTTGGAGATGTACATCCGGTGGATGCTGCTCCACCACTGGGACACCGACGGCACCGGCGCCGCTTGCGGCGGTGCGGCTAGCGACAGAACGAAATCGGTGACGACGGCCTTCTGCGCCTGCGTGAAGCGGCCGTACCAGAGGATGGACACAGGGATGTCGCCTCTCAGCACGACGCCATGATGATACGTCAGTTGGTTCTGCTGGGGCTTCACCAGGTACATCAGCTTCCTATCCGCCATGGCCGACACGGTCAGGCTCGCGACGAGCATCACTAGCAGCAGCACACTCTGCCTCTTCGCCATCCCGACACGAGCTCACGATCTAGAAGAAGGCTAGTTGTGTACTTGTGTACAGTGTGCATATGCTTTCAGCAAAGCCAAAGCTGAGAGCTTCTTTATATCGCCGAGCTCTCCGCTCTGTACCAAAATGTGAACTATCTGGATAGGCATGTGTAAAACATGCCTTTTTTTCTCTTTCCCTCCTTCAAATTAGAAAACTTTGCATGATTGAGTGGATCAGGATAAGGAGGCATCAGAGAGCACATAAGATAAATAATTTTAGAGATCCATGGCATGTTTGGATTTGATGTTAATATAATATAATATAATAAAGTAATTTAAACTTTTCTTTTTAGTGTAAAATAAAAAATAAATTACTCAACTAAATATTCTCAATTCATCTGTAGCTCCAAATCTAATTAGATTGTACCAGCTCCAAAAAAATCTGGAGTTGGAGATGTACCAAATGAAACGTTAAATTCGGGTGTGTTATAAATATTATATTGTAGTTTCGCTTTTAATAAATTTAATTAAGTAAATTTACAGCTTAAGTAGCCGTCGGAAAAAAAAAGATGTGAGGTGAAACGAATTTAGCATGGATTGGACCACGCATAATTGAGGGACTTCATGAAAACATCATGACTTGATATTTATTTGCATTCGGCGCGGAAAGTGGCTTTAAGAGGTCTTGTTGGAACTTTGGACGTACCAGGGTAAGGTGAGGTTTGGCCAGTTGGTGGTGCCGGACGGGAATTTGACGGATCGGATATATATGTCCATCAGATCGTACTCCATGCATTTGCATCCGTGGCAATCATGACCCCAGTTGGATGGAAGCAGCTCCTCTTGACGCTAGGGGATTCGATTGCACTCTGCAGTTGCGGCGAATCCGATGGTGCGAAGACTTTCGATGTTATGGAGGTATGCCTCATTCTATATGAAACCCATCTCTGATGTTTTCTTCGAAACATCTTCCTATACCTATCAAATCAAAATCTCACGGTGCGGAGAGAGACAACTGCAGCAGTCAACCCTCGACTACACGGATTCTATTTCTATGGATGCCTCACTGTGCAAACTCATGGAAATTAAAATTAGTTCTTTTGCTCGTCTGCCTATCTCGGCATCGTCTCTAACCAGCAAATTTAAGATTTATCATATTATTTAGTATACTAAATTATGGTGCAAATTTAACAACTATTTATCCAATTAAAAATAATTTTGCTGAATTACGTATGGAAATTTTGATGTGCACCTCCGATCCTGGTACGTCTGTGTTCCATTTACTCGTTATAAACTTGTGAGCAATAGCGCAGCTGAAGCCTGAAGCTCATCTCTGCTTCGTGCGATCGATGGCAAATCAATAATTGTCTCCAGAATTTGGAGCTTCCAAGCGACAGCGGCGAAAAGGAGAGATCGAGTTTGATCGATTCAGATTCCATGCAGATGCAGGGAAGGGAGACGTGCCCTACATGGCTCGAGCTAGCTAGCTCTCGATATATAATCATGCACAGGTTCAGGAGGCGTGGTTGAGTGGTCTATTAATGTGAACAGCGGCCTGTATTGTATAGCGGGTACTACAATGCTACTCATCCAGACCCCTAGTAGACAGCGACATGCACGCCGACGTGCGACGACTGTGCGCACGGCTGCCGCCGTCGCCGGCCGGCGGCATGCACGGGGCGACATGATCAGATCCTGGTCCTGGGGCCTGGGCCACGGGCACCCGTAGGTACGTGCATGTTGCTCGCGCCGCGCGCGGGATTTTGTCAGCAGCTGGGGGCGTTCGTCGATCGCTTCTTGACGGCAGCAACTGGGTGAGGCTCGCTAGCAGCTGATCCGATATGATCTTGCGGACCACCGAATCGATCAGTAATCATGGCCGTAGCGCAGGGGGTCGTACTCGATCGTACTCGCAGTCGCAGGATAATAAGGTGGTAGATAGCTAGCTCAAGCTGTGCTCGCCTCGCCCGTGAATGAACTGCCGTGCCATGCACACGGACACGGTTCATGATTTTTTTTTTTGTCACCTAACCAAGCCAAGCAAGCTATATGAAGATACTACCACGTCCATGTAGAAGCTAGAGTTCATCGGTAATAACCTTACAAGCTATGCTACAACTATAATAATAATAAAGAGTTTTAGTATCAGATTAGCTAGCTACCACTATAATAATAATAAAGAGATTTAGTATAGAGACTTTATAGGTTGATTAATCAGCCGGGACGTAGTGTCATGGTGATCTGCTTGCCCTGCCAGCAGAATCCATGTATCGGATCGGAAACTATATATATTATGTCGCGTCAGTTAACCTGAACACGCTTGTCTCGCTTGATTGGTAGATTAAAACAGAAGCATTTGTGAGTAGGCTAGCTCTAGCTAGACCGGCCGGACGCACAATCTGCTCGTCGCTAATAAGCGACCTAGCTAGTCACTCAATTAGCCACCGCAATTGACGGGCTTTCGGATCAAGTGCCGTTTGAAGTTTGAAGTTTTGAGCACAATTCAGTTGCAGGTACATGTCAGATTTATGTTCTGAAACTTGTTCAGATTTGGGTTAGAATTACCTGACGTGAACTTGCTCTCACACTTCAAGGATGAGATAATACTACTACTATCGGGGGCGGAGCCATTTATTATTAGTAGTTTTTCACCTTTGTACACCCCTAAGTCTACAAGACAGACGGGTCTAAAGAACAGCTAGCTCTGGCGATATGATAAAAAAAATCTACTGTTTGGAGCACGTACATATGAGCTTTAAAATCATCGTATACAATTGAATAAAATATTTTTTAATTAAATAAATAATTATTAAATTTGCATCGTAATTCTGGATTGCTATACTATAGTACTAAGGAAGTAAATTTTATTCTGCAAAGAAAAAAACCCTATTTTGAGTTTTGTTCATGCGAAAAAACACTATAATAAAAGAAAATAAGTTTTGTTATTGCAGAAAAAAACAATATAATAAAATAAAAATTATTCACCGCCGTTTAACGAAAAAAATAGCTGTTGATATTGCTGTATCGTTTTATGTCTAATAAAATAATATATATATATATATTAAAAATATATAATATAATTAAATACAATATATTTAAATATATTGATATCTCAGATATAACGTACAACTTAAATACAATACATAGCTTAATATAAGTATTATGCAACACATATCTCAAAAAATTTAAAATACAATTTTAATTGGCATGGATGGTATTGACTAAAATGACATGTATAAGGTCAGTAGAGACCGATATTTACCGAAATGATTGGTACTAATTGGTATTTAAACCAAATAACAGACCAATATGCAACTTAATATATACCGAATTAAACGATAGAATGATACGCATAAGAACACCCGATCCATTGTGATTTAGAAGAAATAATTTATCGTATACCTAAATGTCATTAATCCCGAGTGGATCCCACACGTAATTGTAATTGAGATGCCGAGAATAAATCCTTAAGTATATAAAACGAATTCTCCCGATTTTGAAAGCCCAAACTACTGGACCGGCCTTTGTAGCTTTGCTACAGCCTGCATTCACTTTCAAGTTGACTCTGCTTTCTTGACCACGCCCAGCCCAGCCCAGCCCTCAAACCTAATATAACTTCTCTCAAAATTTATAATTTACCACTGCAAACTTGGGGCTTCAATAATTTGCCACTCAAAAGTTTTGCTTTGACAAAATATCATCCTCAAGTTTGACATATTTGATCTTTTACCATTTTTGTAAAGGAAAATTACTTACACACCATTATAATTTTTAAGAATTGCTTATACTCATTTATCATTGACACACCAATGATATATTGACAAACCGTAAAAATTATAATGGAACAGAAGAAATTAAATTAACTCTTTTTGATAATTATTATTCCCCCGTTTCCCCACTTAACAAAACATTGCTGCTCATTTACGACTTTTTACAAATGATTTTTTTAAAAAAAATCCAATTCTAAATAGCGCACTCCGAAAATAATAAAAATAGATATCTACCGATAAAGCTTGAAGCAGTGTAAATTTAACAGAGTTTAAGAGCTGCTAAACTTTGGGAGGGCATATCTCCGTCGTACGCTACGTGAAAGTGAAACTCGCTCCATCTGCAAGTCTGACTACGAAAGTGTCGTCTTTACGATACAATCACGAGCTCTTTCCCCCCTAAGCTGTTAGCTTGCAACGCCGCGAGATCAACGCGGCCGGCCATTCGCGCTTCGCTGTACTTACGTACGAGCTACTTGTCTCGATCTGACCTCGAAAAAAAAAGCAAGTAATCTTTGGCTGGATCCATCGAAAGTTTGCTGCATTGAGCCGAAAACGTCACGTTTCTCGCAATGGAGTGAACCGTATATGTACTTGCATGTATAAATTCGGTGTCATACTGAAGAGAGATTACATACACTTGCACCATTTGTCGTACGTAGTTGCTGCATGCAAATGGCTTCGTCTACCTTGGTGGATGGGAAGGTGGTGGTAATGGTGGCGGTAGTCGTGGTTATGAGCTTGGCACGGCTGTCTTTGGGCGCACGGAGGGTTCCCGAGGACCTGCTGGCGGCGGAGAGTTATGTCGGCGACGAGTTCTCCTACCACGGTGGCGAGGTGCTCCGCGGAGATATTCCCGTGTCTGTCGTTTGGTACGGGCAGTTCAAGCCTGCGCAGAAGGCCATCGTCGTCGACTTCTTCCTCTCGCTCATGGATACTGCCGTTCCAGGCGACTCGACGACGACGCCGTCGGCCGCGCAGTGGTGGGGCACCATCGCCACGGCTTATTACCTGTCGTCGAGCAACGCGACCGCGAGCGGTGGAGCGCCGAACGCGACGCGGGTGGTTCTGGCCAACCAGACCTCCGACGAGGAGTATTCCCTCGGCAAGTCTCTGACGCTGGTCGAGGTCTTCCAGCTCGCCGCCGGAACTCTCCCCGAGAGGGGCGCGCTCGTGGTGGTGCTCACCGCCGCGGACGTCGTCGTCGAGGGGTTCTGCAGCGTGCGCTGCGGCGTCCACGGCTCCGACGCCGGCGCCGGGTACGCCTACGCGTGGGTGGGCAATGCCGGGAACGAGTGCCCCGGCCAGTGCGCGTGGCCGTTCGCGAGGGCGGCGTACGGACCGAAGGACCCTCCCCTCGTCCCGCCCAACGGCGACGTCGGGGTAGACGGCATGGTGGCGACACTCGCCAGCATGTTGGCCGGCGCCGTGACCAACCCGTTCGGCGACGGGTACTACCAGGGCGACAAGGACGCCGCGCTCGAGGCCTGCACGGCTTGCGCCGGCGTATACGGGAGCGGTTCGTACCCCGGGTACGCCGGGAATGTGCTCGTCGACGAGACGACCGGCGGCAGCTACAACGCCGTCGGCGCCAATAGCCGGAAGTACCTTCTCCCCGCTGTTTACGACCCAGTGACGTCTCATTGCACCACTCTGGTGTAGAGCGCACGTCCAGGAAATGATTTTTTTATTAAAAATTTTAAATCTGATACGCAGATTTCAGAATTCGTAAAAATATCTTTTTGTCGAATTATGATTTGTCGGTCCAAGATCGGCCGGTAAACTTATGTCGATGGTGAAACATATACCATAGCCCGACAGAAGTTTATTTTTACAAATTCTGAAATCTGCATACTAGATTTAATTTTTTTAATAAAAATGTAATATTTAAAAAATCGAGGAAATGTGTGCTCTCTTAAAAACCAGTGTAAATAACTGAGTTGATCATTTACAATTGAATCCAAATTCACGTCCACCAAATTTATAAAACTATTGCCACATATTCTCAAGCGGATCAGATATTATTCGATGTGCTTTCAGCTCTACCGCGTGCGACTTGCATGTCAATGCTCGTGAGGTTTTTGGCCATACACCACCAACCCAAGCGGTAGGAGGGGGTGCCCGATCTTCTGTCAGGTGGGGGATAAACAATGATCGTGGAGAACTCGACATTGACGATCTGACTTTCGATTCACGAGATCGGCCCTTGCAATCGCTACACTACTGCTCCGTTGGTTATCAACCAAGCACAACCTGATTGATCTCACCAAGAACAGTGGCGGATCTAGAATTTTATCATTGGGTACACCACATTTAAACTTATATATGTAATTTAGTAAAAATATTTTTCTAGTTGGTAAATAATTATTAATTTATGTTGTAATTTAGTATATATATTAAATAGTATGATAAATTTTAAATTGAATGATTAAGTTAAAAACTTGTATAAATATAAATAATTCAAATATAACAAAGCATATGTATGATTTGGAGGGGTTTGTTGCTTAAACATCTAAAGACCAAAGAAAAAAACAAAAACCACTATAGCTGCCGAGAAAAATTAATCAAACAGTCGGAGACCAAAGAAAAATAGTATGGCTGTAGAGAAAAATTAATTTGGAGGGATTTGTTCCTCAAATATCGAAAAACCAGATAAAAACACACTAGCTAACAATCAAACAGACCAAACAAAAATTAATTTGGAGGGATTTGGAGGGATTTTGCTCCGCTGGCTGTGGCTTAGTTGGAAAGACTCGACTCGGCCATGGACAGACCTCCTTCCGCCGTTTTCCGCGACAGACGAAGACCTTTTTCGTGCTTTGACGAGAATCACAGTGGGAAATGGTCGAAAGGCCAGCTTCTGGCAAGACCGGTGGATGGGTTCGAAACCTCTTTGCTTGGTAGCTCCTCACCTTTTTGCAATCTGCACGAAAAAGCGTTTAACTGTTTGCCAGGCGCTGGAGCAAAATTATTGGATCACGACTGTTCGGCGAGCTTCATCGGTACAACAACTGAGCGAGTTAGTACACACTGCTTTAGCTCTTATGGACATCGCTTTACATGACCAAACACCTGATGAGATCGTTTGGAGATGGACAGCTGACGGAGTTTACACTGTTAAGTCTGCTTACCAGAGCCAATTCATCGGACTGACCAAAGACCCAATCGGGCGGTGCCTGTGGAAAGGAAAAGCGGAGCCCAAGTGCAAATTCTTTGTTTGGACATTGGTTAAACAGAAAATCCTAACAGCGGATAACATCGCCAAGCGTGGTTGGGTGTGCTACCCTTTTTGCCACCTATGTCTAGTTCAACCAGAAACAGCAAGGCACCTTGCTTGTGGCTGTACCTTTACGGCGCAAGTTTGGTCCCTAGTTGCAGGACACTTCCACATCCAACAACCAGGGACCACTCTAACTACAGATTCACCCGAAGACTGGTGGCGCTCGGCGCATATGTCGTTAACAGGACGAGAGCGAAGACGTCTTAGCGGGCTGATTATCTACGTCTGGTGGAATATATGGAAGGAACGCAATAGGCGTGTCTTCCAATCTCTCTACGCTTCTTCGGCCCAAATTAGTGAGATAGTTATCCACGATTTCACCATTTTCAGTGTTGCCTCTTCCAACTGAATATTTAAAAAGTTTGTAACTTGCCTTCTTTTGGGTTTTTACCCCCCTTAATATATTTCCTGCGGCGAATCTCTCGCTCGCAATTCAAAAAAAAACAAAAAAATACTATGCTGAATAGAAAAAAATAATCAAACAACCTAATACCAAAGGAAAATCACTGTGACTACAAAAAAAAATAATACTCAGAAAAAGCTAGCTGAGGGATCGAAAACTCCACATCTCCGATACACTAGTAAGTGCCATTTCTACTGAGCCAAGTAAGTTTTACATTTCTATTGTAGTATATATACCAATTTACTCTATCGAGTAGATCCGCCACTGGCCAAGAAGGCTAATTCTTGCCTGCGAATCGAAGAACACAAGTAAGAACGCAAAAAACACAATCGAACTGAAAATTCTATTGGAATATGTGAATTGGGGTTCACTTACAAATCCGGCGAAGCGATGGCTATCAAAGCAACGTGTAAAGTAAACCCTAAAACCCTAAATGGCTGTAGAAACACCTTATATAGTAGTTCGAGACGCACCCCTAATGGGCTCAACTGGATACACGACCCAAAGGCCCAATAACGTAGAAAACAGTATGCTGATAGATTATGAACTCTATCTTATTTCGACGATTTCTGTTGATCTAGAAGGAATTTTGAGATAAAACAAGTGACATTGGAAATGTTATGAAGTTATCTTTCCGTGGCTGGGTGGAACGTCAAAAACGGAGTCCGTATGCGGCCTTGTCAATGATTTTAGTGCACGCTGCTCCTGGAATCCGAGTTGGACACGAATTGTAGTTGGATTGGACTCTCAAATTGGCTTAGACGTCCTTTCTCCAACTCTTTATTTATCTCCAAGTGATTTTCATCATCTCCATGGTTCCTAACAATAATAATAATATTAGTTAGTAATTTATTCACAAGATAATATACTGAGATACTTAGAAATGAGTTGACATGCAGATTTAATCGTCGTGCTCGAACTCAAATAATTGGATTTTGGTATTCATGTATGGTCGTATCATTGGTAGGATGTCCTCGTCAAGCTTCGAGGTGAAGTGGTCATAGTAACGTGGCCCAACAGTCATTATAAAGTCAGTCGAATTACTAGGCCGCTTATGACCTATATTTTTTTTCATCTACTGCTACACATATATATGGTAATATGGTGGAATGTTTCTAACCAGAATGGTTTTACCCATATCCATCCATATCTGCTAAACAATTATCAGTCCGATTTCTTAAACCAAATCAAGAACAGTTAACATTCAGGCGCAAAGAGTTGTGCGTTGTCAAGAGACAGTTTGGATTTGCTGACAGTTATGTGCACCCTTTTATACGGTTTGTTTTTACTCCTCTTTTCCCTTTCCAAAATGGATGGCCTCCCCATTTGGTTCCTTCTCCCATTATTAAGACCCTGTTTGTTTGAGCTTTAGCTTTCTAAAAAGCTAGCATTTGGCTTTTGTAATTTAGAAGGGTGACTCTCCGAAAGCTAGTTTTTGAAAAGCTAATATCGTTCGACAATCTAACTTTTGGAATTGTAGGATGAAGTGACTGTTCTGTGAGATCTACAGAATGTCGCCACAAGGGCGGGGAGCGGCTGCACCGGGCGGGGCGGGGAGGTCGGGCGGTGGTGACACCGGAAGGGGCAGCGTGGTCAGACAGGGTGGCGGAGAAGGGAAGGGGGACACCGGACAAGGCGGCAGGGCTGGCCGAGGCGACGCTGGATGGGATGATGCCGGGGGACGACAGGAAAGGGCAGGGCGACACTGGACGGCCGAAGGAGAGGGAGACATCACAGATGGAGATGGAAAGCTACGGAAGCTCACATTTCATTAATTCTGGGCTTTCCATGTAATCATAACTTCTGTGGCTTTTGGCTTTCGGAAAGCTCAGCCTAGAAGTTGACTGTTTGTTTGAGCTTTCGACTTTCTAGTGTGGAAAGCTACTGAAAAGCTCGAACAAACAGGACCTAAACTAAACTATTATAATAGCATATACAACCTATAAATGGTGATACTATCAGTAACTTTTGACTAACTAAATAGAAACTTCGTAAGGCCTGAATCTAGTGTTTATGCTAGTCATGCACGTTGTGCACGAGCCAATAGCAAACCTGATAGGCCATAATCATGTGTTGGGCACATTCTCGGTAGTGTGTTGGGTACATTCTCTAACAAGCTCCCAATCTTTGGATGAAAAGTAACATTTCAACCATCTAATTTGTTCTCATATCCTCAATAATATATTATTCTAGAAAGACTAAGGGTCGCTTCAAATCTAAATCGGCGATAGTTTGTCGATTTAGGGTAGATCCAACCGAAGTCTATTTTTGTAGCATCAGATTTGAAATTTTGAATAAAAATGTGTTAGTTTTTTTTTTTAAAAAATATGTTCACGTGTGGAAGAAGCGCCAGTCTCCGTGTCCCATCCGGCGGGGCGCGGTATGGCAACAGCGACGGCTAACCAACTCCGGCCCCATGCCGCGGCCGACGCGGAGCGCCGCCCGTCACACGCTTGCTCTCCGCCAGCGCCACCACCGCGCTTGCTAGCTCCGGCGCATATATGCGGTAGCTGCTACTGCGACCATATATATCTCGTATAAAAATCCGTCAAGCCTAGCTAGCTAGCGGCCAAGCTGCAGGCGAGTTCCTCGTGCCAAATGTCCTCTACATATACCGCCGTTGGCCTTCGCTCTCGCTGCCCAAGCGATCGAGCGAGCTCGCCACAGTAATTGAGCGGCAGCGACGGCGAGGCCTAGGCAGCTAGCTGAACTGTTGAAGGCGACGACAGCTCGGTTGATCGAGCATTTCGAGCTCTAGAATTCGAGAAATGGCGGCGGACGCGGTGCCGGTGTTCCTTGCGATGGACGAGGGACGACGGCCGGTGGACCCGATGATCTGGGGCGACGAGGGGCGGATGAAGAGGGAGCTTGTGGCGTGGGCTAAGGCCGTGGCGTCCATGGCGGTCCACGGCTCATCGCCGTCACCGTCGACGTCGTCTCCTTCAATGAGACACAATTAAGAGGAGATAGTAGTGCCGTCTGTGTACTGGTGTGTAGCAATTGAGACTAATTGAGCTGTAGATATATAGATTAATTGCAATTTATTAGCCTTTCCTTGATTTTTCATGGATGGTAATTTGCCTCAAGGATGACAAATCGTCTTTGTTTGGCTACCATAATTATCGGTGGGTTCTTTATGGTGCCCCGTTTACCTTTAGTTAAATATAATTAAACTAATTAAAAATATATTTTTTAACACTTATCTCATCTCTCCTTTCTTTGCTTTCTCTCTCCCTCTGGTCCCTCCGCACTGTTGCTGCCCCCCGAAGAAGGAAAAAAAAAAGGAAATATAATGTTTTTAAAAAATCTGGACCTTTGATCTATAGAAATAAATGGCTCACAATTATTGAACGTACCGTAAAATTTTCCTTATATATTAAACTGTGGCACATAAGCTTGCTTTGAGAAGCACTTATATATACTCTTAGGTACTCTAAGAGTATATATATAACTTCACTTCTACTTCTTCGGTTATCATTGAGGTTGCAATGAAGCTTATACTTTTCAGTTAACGGTTACCTAATGATCAACAAGAGTACTATTTTCATTTTCAAGTCAGTGAACAGAACACATAGAAATAAATTTAGACATAATCCTATACCCATGAAAAATTTCTCACCCTAAAAGCATGCAAGCATGAAACTATGTGCATGAAAAAATATATCCTAAATAAAAACGATTTAAATTTTAAATATATATTATCTAGTACTCCTATTCCATAATATACCAATCTAGTATATGATGAGACATTTCATAATACAAATATTCATTGTACTATGAAATGTTGTCAATTCGATACTAAATTGCTATATCAAGATACAAGGTGATAATATATTTCTTTGAATTTTTTCAATACTTTAGCGGCACAACTAATAATGCAGCACTCCATGACCCCTCTTATTTCATAAACCCGCTAGTTGCATCTTTCCATACTTGTAAATATGACAATGGATCTATATTCATCGGGTTTGGCTATCTTAAATCTATACCTGTTAAGGAAAAATCTCCACATTGGGTGACATGTATACATGCGTGTCAAATTTCCCTCCAAAGCTATACCCACACAAGTATATTATGCCTTTCAGGTCACTAGAGTCACATGACGCCTGAAGTCACTACTAGGCGATTAGAGGACAAAGACGTGAACCAAAAGTCACATACTCGCATGAAGACAATGGAGTGCTAGCGGTGGTCATGTAGTGTAGCATTAGCGATGAGTTACAATGCCGATGGTTGTTGAACCGAGTGCCCTGCACTAGATGTATGGAACTCTAGCCTAAACTGAGCCTAAACTGAGGAGTGGAGGCACGTGTCAGAAGAAAAACAATTTCTTGTGAAGAAAAATGTGGTGAGTCGGTGCGTATAAATGGGAACCACCTGTCTTTACTTTGAGTCGTACCAAATCACACATTAAAAATTGCATCAAATCTGTATTGATTTGACTTTTTATTAAAACAATCAATACTGACCATTTGCACGGCGTGGCACCCACCACTCCACCAGGCACCCGGGCCCGGCCACCTGCCCATTCGCTGCGCCTGTAAACAACGCCGCGTCCCGTCCGATCTCCGCCTGCTCCGCTGCCCGGTCGCCCTCCATCTCGAGATCCGCATGGCGACGCTCACCGTCCCGTCAGCCGTCCCGGCCGTCGCCGACGACAGCGAGCAGCTCCGCAAGGCCTTCCAAGGTTCGTTCATCCTCTCTCTTCTCTTTCTCTCTCTCCCCTACGCCTCCACATTTCTCGCCGCGCCGGCCGGTGTGACGCGATCGTCGTGTGAGTGATCTGGTTGCTGGTTCGTGTTTTTTTTTTGTCTCCGGGAAGGGTGGGGCACGAACGAGGCGCTCATCATCTCCATCCTGGCCCATCGCGACGCGGCGCAGCGACGCGCCATCCGCCGCGCCTACGCCGACACCTACGGCGAAGAGCTCCTCCGCAGCCTCACTGATGAGATCTCCGGCGACTTCGAGGTAATCCTTCCCATCCCGTGAATCCGAGTTCGTTTCAGATGATCAGATCTCTGAGATCGGACGCGCTTGCTCTGCTGTGTGATGGGATCAGAGGGCCGTGATCCTGTGGACACTGGACCCCGCGGAGCGCGACGCTGTGCTCGTCAACGAGGTTTACAGGAAGTGGCACCCCGGGAGCCGCGTCCTTGTCGAGATCGCGTGCACCCGCGGTCCTGCGCAGCTCTTTGCGGTCAGGCAGGCCTACCATGAGCGCTTCAAGCGCTCGCTCGAGGAGGATATCGCGGCGCACGCCACGGGTGACTTCCGGAAGGTAACCTGTCATTCCGTTGTCTCGCTTCCATTTGTACGACGATTCTTCAGTATCATGATCTGCTGTCATAGTGTATCGTTGGAACCGTATCGTCGAATCGTGGACTGTGACTTCACGGCTAAACTGGATTGTGATTTGGACCTTCGTCTTCTGCAGGGGCTTTGCTGCACAAACAGTAAAATTGCAACTATGTTGTTCGTTCTAGAATATACATTGATGAGAGTATAAGTTACAGGATCCTACTGTGCATATATACAAGAATTTTATTTTCTTTTTACCAAAATCATAACCATATGAAATTGATTTCCTTTGTTGCATCATGCTATTGGAAACGTAGTCATGAATCCTTAGAATGATCAGCCGACACACTCAAATCAAATCAGAATGTGATTTCAGTTATAGTTCTTCCTCCCCACGGCATTTCTAAATTATTTTGGAGGTAATACTGATACGGTATAGTACTTCTGAGATGAATGGTACGATTGTGTTATTAATACTAGAGAGGGTTATTGTAAAAATACAGCACATTGGCAAGCCTTTTTGAGATCTAAATCTTCTTTTGTCATACAGCTTTTGGTGCCTCTTGTAAGCGCTTACCGTTATGAGGGACCAGAAGTCAACACCAGAATGGCACATTCAGAAGCCAAAATACTGCATGAGAAGATCCAACACAAGGCTTATGCAGATGATGAGATCATCAGAATTCTCACCACTAGGAGCACAGCTCAGCTGCTTGCAACATTCAATAATTACAATAATGAATTTGGTCACCCAATCAACAAGGTTTATACAAATCTTATGATCTTTTTTTTTTCACATTTCAAAATATGTTAGGCCTACTCATGTTCTGCGTTGCATTGTTCAATAGAGTTAAATTCTATCGTTTAATAAGATATACCGTAATATGCTGTTTCTTAGTTGACAAGATCCATGGTAACGTTACTTTGTTATTCAAATATGAAGAACTAACTAAGCATCCCTACAAGTATTCCTCCTCTTAATGTTCTCTTCCTGATACATCAATTATATGGTGTGTGCATTCAAGTGCTGATTCTGTTACTCGTTTTATTTTATTTTTCATTCAGTTTTAATCTATATGTGTTATTTGTTTTTGTTTATCTATTGTCCGGACGAGTTGCTTACTTGCTTCTATGCTGGGGCTGATGGCTTATTCAAGAGAGATACACATGCTATTGTTTGTTGAATTTGAATTGGTTTTTGATTTTGGGGTACTCAAAGCTAAACATGCTTATACTTGAAATTGATTTTTTATCATTATTAATTTTGCGTACTTTGATAGTCAGTACCGAGTAGTCCACCGATGAGGGTACTTACGGTGTTGGTGTTGATTTAAGTGTAGGGGAGCACTGCAATCTACGTGAAATTGGTTTGAAGGCTAAGATGTATGCTACGACTGGATGAAAGTAGATGTCTTTTGGAGAGGGTCCCTCATCCCCTTTATATAGTCAAGGGGCGAGACACACATATCGTGTAACTAGGCCCAAGTCGGTTTTCTATAATCTAGAGATTCACAACCAAACTCTAAGTTAATTCCTATTTATAAGGATATCTATACATATTTATCTTTAATACCATATTTAACATCTGACTTGCTATTTAGGCATGATTCTTCCTTAGCAATGTTGGACTCATGGGCTGTATTGGACACCAAGTAGGCTAAGTTCACCTTTAGTCCGGTCGACCAAAACCTATCTTAGGTACCAGGGTCATATCCCTGACAACCATTGTTAGGATGTTAGAGCTTGCACAACTGATCAGTGCTATGGTAAAACCTTTTAAGATCACTCTCTCAGATCATGCTAATGATTTGAACAATCTGCTGTGGTACGATTTGCTTTAATTTTTTTTCTTGAAGCGCTTATGTCCTGCAGGTTTTTTCCATGTCATTTGGCAGTGTTGGCCCTTCTTCCTGGATTTTGTATCCGCTGAAGACCTGAATTCTGACATGCTCTACGCCATTTGCAGGATCTTAAGGCTGATCCCAAGGACGAGTTCCTTGCAACGCTGCGAGCAATCATCCGCTGCTTCTGCTGTCCTGATAGGTACTTTGAGAAAGTTATCAGGCTGGCCATCGCAGGTATGGGAACAGATGAGAACTCTCTTACTAGGATCATAACCACTCGTGCCGAGGTGGATCTGAAGCTGATCAAAGAGGCGTACCAGAAGAGAAACAGTGTCCCTCTGGAGCGCGCCGTCGCCGGGGACACCTCCGGCGATTATGAGAGGATGCTCCTTGCTCTCTTGGGACAGGAATGAAGTCACTCATGCCTCTCTGCCTAGTTACATCGTCCGTATGTCACTTGAGAATAAACCTGGTATGCGGGGGTCGTTGCCGTGCTGAACATGAACAACATAGAGGTCGTTTCTCCAGTACTGTACTGGTAGTGTTACTGCAGCTTGCATACACAGTGACGACGAACTAAATCGTAGTTTCCGATGGTTCATGGGGCCTCACTTAATCACTTGTTTTCCTCCTTTCTTGCATGGTTTTTTTCGACTTATTATTATTTGCGGCCACAGCTTTGGTTTTTTCGACTACTCTGTTTGATAATAAACAAAGAGAAGCAAGCAGACGAACATAGTTTACTGGATGTGCTTAAGATAATTGTTCCGAGGTTTGCCGGCGACGACAACATCGCCAATATATCTCCATGCTGCATTCCCTACTATTGCTGTAATATTAGCATATCAGTGGCACTGCGGTTGATGTCTTGATGATCCTTTGGAATTCTGGGTAGTTTACACTGAGTCACTACTAGATGCTCTCACCATTTCCGAGGATTTTTTTAAATTAGTATTTTTTTTAAAAAAAAATCAAATTTGTACGTTGGATTTAAAAAATTACAAAAATAGTATTTGATCGTCCAACCATTGAGCGACTGGTGCCACGTGGTAGCCAGTCGGCACTTGGTCGGTTAACTGGCTCCATGTGACAACGAGTCGCCGATGGGTGGCCGATTGATGCTCGGAACGCGCCGCGCCACGATGGAGGCGAGGGGGTGAGGGCGGGCGCGGCCGCTGGCGCAGACGCGGGGCGGCCCATCGCCCGACTGGCTGCCACGTGGTACCAGTCGGATGATGATTGGCCGACCGGATGCTATTTTTGCAATTTTTTTGAAATCGACAAACAAATTTGATTTTTTTTAAAAAACACTATTTAAAAAAATAATAATTTCCGAGTTGTCTGTATTCTTCAGGATATAGCAGCCGTTGCTTCCACTTCTCTTGTTTCATTCACAGCCTATTCAGAGACGTAGATATCTGATGGATGATGGACTATAGATGAACTTGAGTTTATAATAATTAATTAAAGGTTCAAATAAATCTATTAAAGACTAAAAAATGATTAATAATTTTATTTTATATATTTTTATATAAAGTTTTTTTTATAAATTACACCATCTTTGAGTTTGAGAAGCGTAAGGTGATAATCCATAAAAGAACCAACATGATGCTAATTGTACTATAGGAGTATGAACTTCCCAAACATAAAATCCATTCAATTGATCAAATTTCAGAATATTGTGATCATTTCCATTTTCTAGCCTCAGGTTAAAGGCCATCACATCTAGCTTGTTAGAGCATCCTCAAGAGACGCCATAAATTTTATTCTCTAAATTATATATAGGGATCATCCTAAACTCTATCTCATCCTAAAAATTAATTAATCTACAACAATTTCCCTATAATTTCGATCTCTATTTTTTAAATCCTATAAATATGATCTATAATATATAATAATTTTGAGTAAAATTATGATGCATTCAAATATATGTATTCTCCAACCTATAACAACATGTAGAAAGAAAATAATGTACATGCAAGAGAAAAATATGTGCAAATGAAAATAGAGATTTACCAAATTAATCCTATATTTGAGAGAGATGAATGATGATTTAGGGAATAGATTATGAAAGAGACTCATTTGCTTCATTTTTTAAAAAATATCTAAATTTAAATTTAAGTATCCAGTAATCTATTTAGACGCTGCAGCCGCCGATGTCTAATTAATTACCGATGCTACGGATTACATTACTTAAACTGACTAATTAATTACCGAGTCTACCGAGATGATTAATTAACGAAGCCTAGTGATTTGATTACGAGATGATGGAGTCCCAGTCGATCTCCCAGGACGGTACTGGTAGAGGTGGAAGGCGTCGGACACTCGTCCCATGGCGCCTCCGTGAAGTCAGGTTGGCAATCTCGGGGATCGGCGGCGCCGGCCGGCTGGTGCTGCTGCGACGACGGTGGCAGCGGCGGGAGAGGAGGCGAGGTGGCGGAGATCGCCGACTCGTCTCCCTCCGATGTCGTCGTCGACGCAGAGGCCTTGGGGGAGTCCGCCGCCGGGTGGGCGGTGGTGCTGCCGTGCTGGCGCTTTTCTTGGACGCGCGCGGCGGCCGGCGCGGCGGCGATCGAGGTTGATGGCGGTGAGCTTGGCGTCGACGGAGGCGTGGTCGTGGAGGGGGCCGGCAAGGTGAGCGCCTTGCCAGCGGAGGCGCGCGGCGTCCTCGGCGGCACCGATGCACATGCACTGGTACTTACGTAGCCCCAGCTCACCCACGTTTACGTATCCGATATTTAGGATACTCCAATAATCTAATAGAAGTCATGCGTTTCTGCCGTTACGCGACGTACGCTTCTCACGCATCTGACTATTTGACTCCTTCACAACTCCACTAACAAGGATACGCTGCATCTGTTAGACGGGATATTTGGTTTAGAAATCTGATAGAATGGAATGTTTTTGTTTTATATTCTGAGAATAGAATGGTTTCATTTTGTGTTTGAAAGTAAGAATAAAGTTATTCTGTTTTTTGTTTGGTTCTAGAATCTAATAGAACAAATTGGTTTTATCCCTTATTTGGTTCAAGAACGATAGAGGAAATGAGAAAAAAAGTGGATGGCGTGGAAGGCGAGTCGTTCGGTTCAGTGGATTTTTTGGAAGCGGGGGGCTTCAGATCTTTTTGAGAGCTATTCCGTTTTATATAATTCCAAGTTAAACACGCGTAAAGTAAAAGGATCCTGTTACTTCCACCTAACTCCTAAACCAAGCGCTACCTTAATTAAATAACTAATGATCCAATCAGGCTAATCACTACTCGTGCAACTCTCATTTTACGTGCAAGCACGTACTACCTAATAGGCTAAGACAACCTACTGACCATGCACCACGTGTGTAAATAGCAAACTAATTAACTTAACATCGTGCTAATAAAAACTGACGTGCAAATATTTTTTTGACATAAAGAGGAAAGTTCTCTCTGTTTCCGGTAATAATTTCATTTTTCACCGTCATATTCATCACGAGAGATGCATTTGCAGCCGGATCAAAAAAATAAAGAGAGCCTCTATATATTTTAAAATAAGATTCAATTTAATCATTTAATTTAGAGTTAATTTTTTCTATGCCATTACAATTTTCATTGTTTGTCAATATACCACCGGTGTGTCAATAAAAAATGGGGACCGCCACAGTCACTAACAGTGACATGTAAGTAATTCTTAAAAATTATAATGGTGCGTGAGTAATTTCCCTTTAATTAATTTAATATTTACTTTTCTACCCATCACAATTCTCATAATGCAATCGTTCTATTTACTCGGAAAACTTTTAGATTCTAACATTTGATACAGAAAAGACCATTTAATCTTATCATAAGTTTTTCAAAATCAATTTTAAAAAGGACCTCAGTTTTTTTCTCGGCGCAAAGAGCGTTCAAAATCTCATGCAATACCACAATCCTCTCAAGAATATATATATATATATATTCTTTTATTTAATGAAAGCGGTTTGTATTTTTGAGATTAGATAATCAATCACTCTTTCCAAATGATGCATCAACACTTTAGTTAAAATTTTTAAGCTAACGTTAAAAAGGAAAACGTGTCTAAAGTTTTTAACTTGATCAACATTATCACATTTTGGAATCATAGTAACCATCTCACAATTGAGTCTATTAATGTCAGATTTTCTATGTTGAAAATCCTCCATGATTTCTAACAGGTCATTTTTAATGATATCTAAGATTTTTTTTTGTAAAATTTAACTAGAAAATAGATATTTATTATTCTCCATATCAAACACTGTTTGTTCCTTCTCAGGAAAAGGTCTTAGAAGTTCAATTTTATCTTCTTCTTTTAAGTAAACAATTTCTCCATCAAATGCACTACCTAAAAACAGGTCATTAGTGATGGGTATCGTATCTGTTACCCTTATCATGTCACTAATAACCTATCATTAGTGACAGGCATACACCCGTCACTAAAGGTTATACTCATCACTAAAAGTGACCATTAGTGACGGGTATAGATATTCACGCGTCACTAAAGGACACCTTTAGTGACGCACATACATCTATATCTGTCACTAAAGATGGACCATTAGTGACGGGTATAGATGTTCACGCGTCACTAAAAGTCGATTTTTTTCCATTCTAGGTCTGTTCTACACAGTTTCGTTTAGTTCTTTCAGTTCAAATGAGTTGACGATTAGATCTGAGGTAGTCATGGAGGAATTTTTTTCATCGTTTTTGTCATCGTTCCAATGTGATTTCCATTTATGGTCATCATTGGTGAGGCCTCTACCCTTATCCATAATAGAAGAGCAGAGATGATGATGATTAAAAAGAAGAATATATCTGAGGTAATTATGGAGGGGCTCTTTCCATCAATTTTGTCGTTGTTCCGATATGCTTTGCATGTGGTCATCGTCGTTGAGTCCAATACCTCGAGCCAAAATAGAAAAGAGGTGATAATAAAATAAAAGGAGATGAAGAGGTGATAACAATGTACGAGATCAAGCATTAGGATTTGGTGAAGCAATGATAATAACTATGTGCTCTTTGTTGAAGCAGCTCGATACTAATGAGGTCATGGTCGGGTGGAGCGTGAAGTAACATCGGCGTCGTCGAGTAGATTTTGTAGTACGCTGGCCACCATCAATTGAGATCGAGATGAGAATGGTATAGATCATGTAGAGAGAGCAAGAGAGGAAAGTAATAGAATGGTTGAGAGTAAAGACTAAAGAGAGGAGACAATGTTTATATTAGTGAGTGTATGTTTTCGGGCTAGTATTCTTCTTCTCGCCTAAATTTTCAAAAAATTTCATATGCATCGTGTAACAGCCCAAATTTTCAAAGGTAAAAATAAACCAAGAAATATAAATATTCCAGAAAAAGAATTATTTTTGATTTTCGATAAGCTGAAAATATCCAAATAAATAAAGATCTAGAGAAATAATTCAAATCATGATATGAGAAATTATACTATGTTCTTAAGACCAAGATATAATTTTGAGAATTTTTTAAAAAATTTTATAACCTTTGCTACTAGCTCATAATTTATAAACCATTTTCTGCAATTATTTTTATTCAGAAATAAATTTTAAATAGTATTGGGCCGCACCCTCCCTTTCTCCCTTCATAGGCTGGCCCAGATCGTTAGCCCCACGCCCCCTCACTGACACACGAGTCCCGCTCGTCAGACTCCCCCTCCCTCTCTCCGCGCGCGCGCCCGAGTCCTGGCCCACCTGTCAGCGCCGACTGTTGTAGCCTGCCGCCCCGCGCACACTGATCGGTGGCCCCTCTTGTCAGTCTCCGTACTCCCCACGTCATCGCCGCCCCGAAGCCCAGGCTGATACCCTAGCCCGAGGAATCCGCCTCCATCGTGGACCTTTCCCCAAATCAATGCCGACATTGAATTCCCCGCAATCAGGTGACCGTTTCTCCCTTTACGCCGACACGTTTAAACCCTGGAATCGTCGTGTTCATGCATGGAAAGAGCTCGCTAGAGTATGGAAAGTACCCCTCGGCTTTCCATGTATATGGCCTGGCATCTTTACTGCTAGCGCCTCTATAAAATCCCCCGGCCACCACCACGTTCAGTCCTCGCGAGAATTTTTGCCCCGCACGAACAAAACGCCTGCGCTCCCATTTTAGCGCCGCCCCTTTGTTCCTCCTCCAGTCGCCGGAGACC
Organism: Zizania palustris; assembly: GCA_019279435.1. Classification (NCBI taxonomy): domain Eukaryota; kingdom Viridiplantae; phylum Streptophyta; class Magnoliopsida; order Poales; family Poaceae; genus Zizania; species Zizania palustris. The sequence goes on from JAAALK010000080.1 coordinate 18,366,221, forward strand.
CTCACCCGCCTCGCCGTCAAATCCTTCGTGACCGTCGTCGCCTCCCCGACCCCAGCCACCCCTCCGTTCCCACTGAAGGCCACCATAGCGTTGTCCACGTCGACGAACAGAACACATTCGCCGTCCTCGCTCATCGCCGGCCATGATCCGTCGACCCCAAGCCCCATCTCCGGTACCCCTTGATCGCCACACCGTTCTATTTCCATTTCTACCCTTAGATCTGGTCGTCAGCCATTGTCGTCGCCGCTGTGACCGCCACTATCCCCCTGCCGTCACCGGAGAAGACAAACGACACGGGTAATTACCCGTGCCATGTTGGATTCATCCTCGACCGCACGATCTGATCTAGACTGTTGAGATTAGATTGTCGGTCGGACATTAGTGACGGGTCTCAATGTTACCCATCACTAATGATCAGTTTAGAATTTAGTAACTCATTAGTGACGCACATCATTGAGACCCGTCACTAAAGGTATATTAGTGATGCATGTCTTTTATCCATCACTAAAGCTACGTCACTAAAGATCATTTGTGTGGTAGTGATATTTTAATAGATATTCTATCCTCATCACCAAACAACAATTTATAAAAATCAGTAACATGATCCATCATTTTTTTTGTCAGTAATGATTGTATTGCCATCCTTTATAATTTAGATAAGATATTACATTTTTCCTCCTATCATTTGCCTTGACATGAAAGTATTTAGTATTATTACTTTCTTCCATCAAATCTTTTTCTTTACTTCTTTGTAACAATTTCAGATAAGATAATTTTCTCTCGTCGAGTCTTTCAACTGTATCTCTAAGTTTTTCCTTTATTTCCTTTCTTCGTAAGATTTATTATTTTGGGACTCTAAAGATGTACATTTTATTATAAAGCACTTCTTGAGGCTGACATGTAGGTCCGTCTGAGTTAATGAAAGTGGGTTCAAATGCTATTATAACGAAGCCACTTCTTTAGAGTGCTAAAATAGTAAATCTCTCCCTTTCTTCCTAGTTTATACCCATTTCTCATAATTTCTATCTAAATCATCCATTTTTCACAATATTTTTTGATCTCTTATTAATACCTTCCCAATTCAAATTCCATCCTTTTAATCTTTTCCTTGAGACATCATTTTTTCTGCCATTTATCTACAGGAGAACCATAAATTTCAGTATTTTGTCAAACTTCAAGAATCACATCCTTTAAGTCGGAACGAATCAACCAACTATTTTCAAATTTAAACAAAGAAGTTTTCTCAACTGATTTACCAAAGTCAATCAAAAGAGGAGAGTGATCAGAAATGACTCTTTTCAAAGGAACAACTTTAGCCAAAAAAACATATTTTCCGAGTCAACAGACATTAAGAATCTGTCCAATTTATCAAAAGTTGGGTCAAATCTGATCATTACTCCAAGTATACAATCGTCCACACGTATCCAGCTCTCTCAACTTATTCCATTTAATAATTGCATTAAAAAAACTTCATTTATTATAACCACCGTTTTTATTCTTTTCCTTTTCTTTCTCAACATATTATTGAAGTCTTCTCCATCTAGTAAGTTCAGCACAATCCTTTGTCCCGATAGATTTGGGCAAATTTAGTAAGAAATTCCTCCCTACGTGGTGATCGAGCTGCCCCTCGTGCTACAACTTTTTATCTATTTTATTAACAATTTTAATCTTAACAAAAATAAAATGCCACCTCACGATTCACAACCTCCATGTTATATATATTAATTCCAACCACCGGAGAATCCTTCTACACCCACTTCGTCGTGGATCGATCGCCTCTGGCGGCGGCGCGAATCAGCCGTGCACGCGGTCCGTTTCGGCTTCAGATGACGCTCCCGATAAACCCTCTCCGCCTACCACCGCATCGACCGCGCGCCATTGCCAACACAGCCACAGGTCACCACGGCGAGCCGCCGCTAGCTTCGCGACGTTTCCGGCCAGTTTACTATCGCCGGCGGGGGCCGGCGGGCGGCGGCGGCGGCGGCATGGGGAGGGTGAAGCTGCAGATCAAGCGGATCGAGAACAACACGAACCGGCAGGTTACCTTCTCAAAGAGACGGAACGGGCTCATCAAGAAGGCCTACGAGCTGTCCGTCCTATGCGAGTATGCGACATCGACATCGCCCTCGTCATGTTCTCCCCCTCCGGCCGCCTCATCCACTTCTCCGGCCGCCGCGGGTACACACATATACACATATACATACACACACACACATATATTTATGTATATGCATGAGCTCTTGATCGATGATAAGATTTTCATAAGATTTTGCAAGTATGTAGGATCGAGGATGTGCTCACTAGGTACATCAACCTCCCCGAAAGTGACCGAGCAGGGTACGTACTTGATTCGATTACTTCCGCAACGCAAAAAATTACCTTCTTTTTCTTCCTGGTCAAGACGTTGATTAATTAACACCATATGACTTATCAAGAATCGCCTGAAATTATTTCTACTGCATGCAGAACTGTCCAAAACAGAGAGGTGAGGTGGCGACGTACACCTTCCATATATACGCGCGTTTCTTTTTTCTTTTCCAATACCTTTAGTTGTTATCTCGATCGGTCTCAACGTCCTGTTCGTGCGTGATGGGGTCCGTCAACGCAATGCATATATATGCAGTACTTGATCCAGATGCTCGCTCAGCTCAAGCGCGAGAGCGACGACGTCGCCGACGTCGAGCTCACCACCACCACCAACACGTAAGTAAACTCTCGCGATTCATTTTGACAAAAAATAAATAAATAAATCAGCATTACGTTTACTAGCTAGCTCGCTCGTAGGATAAAGATGTTTCTTTTGAGCTGGATGGGTTAAGTTCGTCTTAATTATTTCTCTCTGCATATATGTATATCTCGGCGATCCTGAAGCCCCAAGGTACCAGCTGGTAACCTCACCATTGAGGTAATTAATTATATAAGTTATTTTACGTTTTTAAAATCTTTTCCAATATATGTCGTTTTATATCTTTCTTTCGTATTTGAAATTGTCAACTAAATAATACCATCCCTCTCACAAATAAGCAACTCGTGTTTTATAAAGCAGAATAAATTAGAACAATGAAATAATTTGATTTATTTTTTAATTACTTAAATATTAAGTCAAAATGATATATATATATTTAAAAGCTGGTCCAAGCTAGTTCTAAAAAATTGAATGGATTAAGGTTATTTAGTTGATTAATATAGTTTTTATTTTAAACTAAAAATAAAAGTTTAAATTATTTTATTATACTGTACAAATTCCTAATTTAGTACGAATCTTGAAGTTGAGTTGCATTGTACTCCTAACCCGATCGATCACTGATCAATCAGTTTGGATTTCTGTGGTTCGATTTGGGGGCAGGAGCTGCAGCGAGAGATCAGGGGATGCCATCACCAGATGGAGCTCATAGAGTATAGCCTCAGGTGCAGCTCGTATACTCGCTCGTGCGCCCACACGTACGAATAATGGTACGTACGTGTCACGGCCATTTTAACTCGTGCGTGTGTGCATGCATGCGTTGGATCGATTAAATTTCAGGCTGTATAAGGTGGATCAAGCGGCGCTCACGTCTATGGGTATGGACGGCGTCGAGGCCTACCTGAAGTTGCTCCAAGACATCCTCGGCCGCGTCCAGGAGAGGAAGGTCAGCTCCCGTACTTAATTGCATTGACGATTTCGACCTCTCGATTATTATTATTATTATTATTATTATTATTATTATTATTATTATTATTATTATTATTATTATTATTATTATTATTATTAGCACTTTGGCATATAATTGATGACTTAATTCGCCCCACTTTAAATTTGTTTGCTGCATCGATCATCATATCCGTTCGAGATTTGCAGAGATTCTTGCTGTGCAGCCACGTGGGCTCGTTCGACGACGCGACCGCGTCGACTTCGGCGGCCATGCAGCAGCATGTACGTACATGAATGCATTTTTGTTTGTGTATATTGAGTCAGTGATGTCCTCTTCGTCTAGCTTGGATACCAGTTAATTTTAAAATTTTACGGCAATATAATTTTATAATTTAAAATAAGAATCTCAATTATTCGCAAAGCTACAGAATAATTTTCTAAACATGACCTTAAAGGAGAGAGAGAGAGAGAGATTAAAAGCAATGGAAAGGTTTTCTAGATCACAGAATGAGTGGTCTCTTATTCGGTAAATATGCGCGCGCAGATGTACTTTCCGCCGCCGCCGCAGCAGCAGCAGCACGGAGACATCGCCGGCGGCGGCGGGTATGGGAGCGATGAGGTGGCCTCGTGGGTCTCAGAGGGTATGACGCCGGCGACGTCGGCGGCGGCGGTGGCGTCCATGTTCGCCGGACCTCCGGAATCCACCGTGCCCTTCAGGTAAGAAGTAAACATGACAAGATGCTTTTAAAATGGGCCGGCGCGCGGGCCCATTATATTCCTCACTTAAGTTTCATTTGATAGAGTTTCCAAAGTAAAATATACCTGGAGTTCCACCTTTCCTATTTTTTTTGTGTAGATCTATATTTTTCTATTTTAAAAACATTAATAATCTAATACTATTTGATTTTTCTATAATCTTTACGAGAAGAAGTCATGTTTTTTTGATGTCACTAAAAATTTAGATATATTTAATGCTTTTGTGTTGTGTCAGGGAGCAGAGGGGGACGTACGGGGGGATGCACCGGGACGCAGCTATGGAGGCGGTGGGCCTGGGGATGCAGATGTGCCACGTGGAGCAGCCGGGCCAGCAGAGCGACGACAGCTGGCAGCAGGCGTACACGTCAGCGGAGCTCCTCTCCGCGCTCATCCCTTCCACGCCGTTCCCTCTCGACGACGAGGTGACGCCGGAAACGAAATCCCCACGCGCCGTTCGTCCACTCGATCCGGCCGGCAGGCGGACGCATTCTTCGATCCGACGGCTGCTGATCGTGCTGTTGATGTATGCCGTGTGCGTGGTGAATTAAATGCGGGACGAGATGGACCCGGTGATGCTGTCGTCGCCCATGATGCGCGGCGTCCAGGACCACCACCGACCGACACCGCCGGTGGACGATGCGGCGGCGGGCTGCTCGCAAGTACCAACTGACAACAGCGGCGGCGGCGGCATGTGCTCTCATGGACTTCCTCGGGTAAACATCGGTTAGGTGCTCATGTTTCAGGCGGATCAATGGAGGGGTTTTAGGTTTTCTTTGTTTCGCACAAGATGACCATAGATCTAGTATGAGTTTTAACTATATCTATTTTTGTCCTTATATTTGATTTTTCTCTTCAGCATAATATATTATTTAGAGGTTTCTGTCAACTAAAATCTCATATCACATGTGTTATAAAAGTATATAACTAAGAGTGTGTTTGATTCACGACTCAATTTTAAATATCTAAAATCTCGAGGATATATATCTATTTTAACTATAAAAGTTCAAATGACCACATATATGCATGAGGTGGCCTGGAGAGGAGCCTAAGGCCACCTCTCGCGCCCTTAAAAGCGCTAATATTCTTCGAAGATTTAGAAGTACGATAAATATTTCCTCCATTTCATAAAGAGTTGTGTGTATCAATTTTTAAAAGGATTAGTTGACGAGGACATTACTTTTTCTGATACAGGTACAAATGACTCAAGAATACAAGGACAAATGACTCTGCATGTGCACATCAACTTAGCCATCAGATGAATGTGTTCCATTGTTTGTGTAGAAATATTAATAAGAATGGAACACTATTTGATCATTGTGATGATTTAATTATCATTAGAATCGTTGGAGAAGACCACGGAGAATAGCGCGAGAACCCAAATATAGAAGAGGAGTTAACAAGTACGTAAAGAATCAGATTCATGAATGCAATTCAGTTTCAGACTAGGAGACACACTAAATTCAAATGTTTGTAACTATTGATCTAATAGGAGTTTCGAGGCCTACAAGTATTTGTTGGAAAACTTATCAAGTATACTTTTATATTGTTTTAGTTTCATGTAAAAATTCCATAAGAGCTCTTAGGAACCATCAAAACAAGTCGAGTCATTTTTCCGATCCAAATCAAACTGGACTTTTGGGCCTTGTAACTTGCCATATTTGATATCCCATGTTTTGACCAACCTCTACGCCCTCCTAGTATACTCAAATCAACACACCTCACCAGATGCATTGCAATCAATCATCTGAAAATTGTAGCTACCCCAACTCCACAATCTCTACATCCTTCCCCCCATTTTGGCTCATAACCTGAACCACCGATGTACACAATTACATCACATGGAGGATATATCTGATATGTTTGACAAAAACTAATAGATTTGGTTCCCTACGAAGGGTGCCAAAATTCTCTCCTTTTTCTCATCCGGCGACACTAGGCCGCAGCTACGGCGCTGCTGCCGTCGCATTTCTTCTCCTTGAGCTCGTCCAGGTTCATCTGCTGTTGCCTGCACTCGTTGCTGCAGAAGGCTACTTCACCCCTGCATAATTTGAATGAGAAAAAACTCAATTTTTATAAATTACAAAAGATATGCCATTAGCCTGATTAATTAGTAAGTTAATGAACTATCTTCTTACTAGTAACAGAGCTACAGATGGGCAGTTCTTCTACTGTTATAACTAGGATAGGATACAGAGGTTGCCATAGAATGCCACTTGCAATGCAGGAGGGGAAATTGATTCTTTTTCTTCATAAAAAATGTGTATTCCTTCTTCCTTCAAAAGTGGAGAGGGATGCAGAACAGTAAGTAACACAAAAGTATTTTTTTATCAACTATGAATGTACCTTCTAACATGCAGTGAACCAAAGAGGGCAAGTGGTTCTTATTTTTATCAGCTACTTGCATTTGATTTTTCGGAGCACAAGTGACACATACATCAAAGCATTTAATGGTAAACAGAAAACGATTGAAAAAATCTTGATAAAAATATTTATCACCAAGAGAGAGAAGCATACAGGCATAGAACATCTACATTTAGTGTGCAATATTTTACCAAAAGAAATAAAAGAACAGAGCAGCTGGCTAGCTTACATGTAAATGAAGGTGTCGCGGCCGGGGCCGAGGCGGCGGTTGCAGATGCCGCACGCCTTCAAGAATGCCGCCGTCTCCATCGCGGCGAAGTCCCCTGAGTGCCTCCTCTGCATGTCGCCCCACCCTGGCGCGGGCGCCGCCCATCTGCCGCCCCTCGCCGCACGAGCCGGCTGCCTCCCCTGCTCCTCCTCCTCCTCCGCCACCGCAAACCCCGACGTGCTCGTGGTCCGCCGCAGAGAGCTGTTGTTCCTGTGCCGCTTCCCCAGCGTCTTCATAGCTCCCCCTCTCCAAGGATCTCTCGGCGGCGGCGGCGCCTTCTCAGGTTCGAGGCGAGGAGAGAGAAATGGCGAGTGCGGAGGAGAGGGAGAGGTAGTTAAAAAAAAGGAGAGGTAGGAGAGGGAATCGGAGAATCTCATCCGTCCATCGGAATCTAGGGAGATTCTTTTCCCTCCTGATGCGATTCTGACTTTTACACCTCCGGAATTATGGCATCAATTCATTCTTTATTTTATGAATTATGAGTTCAATTATTCAGTATATTTGGGAATAGGCATTTAATTTGCATGGAGCTATTTTAGTTCTTTTTGGTACAGCTTTAGAACCTGAATTTTTTTATTCCTTAATAAAATCAACAAATTGAAGCAATCCCTTGATCAGATACTATAAAAGAGAAGTAATCATTTGATTAGATAGTACAAAGACAAAATTAAGTAATTAATACTAATTAAGATTCGATGGACATGTGCAAAAGGCCACCCGCCCTGCTAATCAATAGGGCTGTATCTGACATGCTGTATCTGACTTTAAATGTAGTTCATTTTAATTTGATTTTTTCTACATCTAAGACATTTTATAACTTATATATATATTAAAAAATCTTATTGTTCTGTTTGCAACACCAACTTTCCAGCTCTTGAAGAACGTGGAGCCCTTGTTTGAGTCTTCCTGCTGCAGTGCTGCGTAGTAACACCATCAGGCCCAATTACCCATGGATAACACGACCATTTTTAGTGAACAGGAGTGGAAACTATGCACTTTCTTAATTGAGTTCAAGATCCATGCAACTTATAAAAGGAATACTGAAGCATTTACACCATTTACAAAGAAAATCCGTCAAAAAAATAATGAATCAATTCATTACAATCAGTACAAGATATCTGACTCATCAGTTCTCTTTTTATCTTACAGAAAAGGTATATAACAAACGACAACTTTCTCTGCCGGCTATTTACACTGATGCACAAACATGGTAACGTTTAGCAGAGTATGAAAACAAAGAACAAGCTCTGGACTTGTGGATTTTAACTTACACATAATCACCTAATTACGTAGACACTGTCATTTGTTTGACCATTGGAATTCAATTTCCAGATTCCTATTAGGGCCGCTTTTACTCTCTGGTAGCAAGGTGTATTCGCCAGCAACTGAACCCAGCATGACAACCCGGTCGATTTGGATTGTCACTTTACCGAATGATTTCTGCAACAGCAGTCGGAGAGAGAGAGAGAGAGAGAGAGAGAGAGAGAGAGAGAGAGAGAGAGAGATGTGAATACCGTGGCATAAACAGTTGCAGAATTCTAAAGTGAGTACTGAATGTATGGTATTTCCGTACCTTTCCAAATTTGCTATTGTTTTTGCAAGAGATGTGAAGCTTCTGCCCTTTCGGAGGGCTGTCAAATGCCCACGCAAAGGCTTCATCCCATTCAGGTGCTGCGCCAGTCGAGACAATCTGTGTTTCACAGCATGTCAGTGGAACGCGGAAAAAGGAAAAAAAGAAGAGGATCAAAGCAATCAGTAATAGTAATGGTGAATGATTTCTCAGCTATCATCATTAATAGTAGGTTCAAGAATTAGAATAGGTAGGAAAACAATGAAACAGTAAGCCTTAAGGAGATCTAGTTGGGCTCAGCCCTTCAACCAATTCTGTCCATACCTTGGTCAATCTTGGCGGATTATTTCCAAGAGTAAGCTTGCAAAATGCACTAGGATTTCCAACCGATTGCCTTAGATTGTTGCCACGCTTTATAGTAACTGTCAATGTCCCAGGCAAGCACTGAAGAAGCAGCTCTGCCTTTTCTTGGAACCGAGGTGGGCCAGACTGTATCAAGTACTGAAGTAGAGGAATAGCCTCTGAGGCAGCAACTGACTGCGCTTTAAATACTTCAGCTGGGCAAGCTGACCATGCTTGCCTAAGAAGATACAGTGAGTCCAGTGCTGCTTCTTGAGTTGCCTCGGAACCAGTTTTAAGGGATGTTACAAGATGAGGAATGCATAAGGTAGCAGGTTCAGTGACCCTTAAGCGAGGGAAGTTGCTAAGTAGAGCATTAAGAGCCTTAAGATACTCCTCATTAGCACTCCCAGATGCCCATATATCCTTCTCAATTGAAGCTGCATCCAAAACATTGTAATTAGATGTGTAAAGTAAATTCTGGGTTCAAAAAAGTGCATATTCCAGTCTGCCAGAAGAAAATTGATTTTTCATCCACTGCATAAAAATGTATCTATAAAAGTATAAAAGAAGTAAAACATGAACTCATTGGAATACAAGAAGTGGCATTCTTGCTAGCTATCACTAAATTGACCTAATCATACTAAAGGTGGAGTATTACTTATGTAGCATGTACCATGTGAATTGGCTGATGCAGACAGATATGACAGGAAAAAAAAAGGAATAGTGTTGTTTACCGGTTATGACTCTGACTGTTTCACTTGTGGCGTACTCTTGGATAGTGTGATTATTGAATAGAAGTTTAACAAACATTGCTGCCTGAACTGAAGTATCAGGATTGCTTGAACTGATAAGGTCCAGCAGGACCTGGACACCACCCGATTCTGCAACTGCCCTCTTGTTTGCTCGGCTATACATCACTAGATTCTGCAAGGCACAAATGGCTACCACTTTCATCTCTTCAGTTGGCTGATCTTCAAGGAGATTTACAAGGGCACGGCAAGCTGCAACAGCATCAGTAGAACGAGCAAGGCCTTCATTTTGGAAAAGATCTCCAAGAGCAAGAGCAGCAAGCAACCTTCCCTGTTGAGATTGTGTCTGTGGATCCAGAAGGTACATGGATAAAGGTGCAATAGCATTTTTAGCAGCCTTAGCCTCTCTTATTCTTACATTGTTCAGCAATGCTTCAATGAGTCTGGCAGCAGCTTCCTCACACTGATGACTCCTCAAGAGATCCAACAAAGCTTCCACAGCACCACTCTCAGCCATAGCCTCAGCGCTTGTTGAATCATCACTCTCTAATACAAGCAGGGCATTCAGTGCACCAACAACAGTACTTTCAGTTCCTGATCTGAGTAACTGCACTAGTACTGCAACAGGTACCTCAAGGAAAAACTCAGTACTGTACTGCAAAATGCTAGATAAGACAGATGCAGCAGACTCCCATACCACATGAGGCAAAGGAGGGTCAGATTGCAGCAACACCTTGGACAGCTCAAACACGCCACCCTCCTTTGCAATTGTATTTGGCCATGCTAACGCAAGGTTAGCAAGAGCTTTTATAGCCCTTTGCTGTAAGTTCGGCAAACCCGATGAAAGAACTTGAATAAGAGGAGGGATGGCCAGCTCTGTTATTGTATCCTTCTGGAGGTGATCTTCTAAAATAAGATGGGATAGGAGTTCTGCAGCTAATTGTTGCACAGCTGGCGGAGATGAATTCAGTAAAGTAATGACTGGCTCAATAGTTTGGCGGGGTGTCAAATTATAATCTGCACGGCATTCAGGATGCTCCAAAATATTCACAAGAACCTGCAAAGTACTGTACTGCCCCTCAGGACCAATATCTGCCTTGGATAGTAAAGAAAAAAGAGGTTGAACTACTTTGGCTGCTGATGGTCCTTTAGCTATGCTAGCATTGTTTGTCAGAATCCGAAGCATTTCTGCCAAAGCGACGCAAAGAAAATCTGGAGAATCATGGAGAATATCTAGAATGCTCTCAATTACACCAGCCTTGACCATTTCCAATTTGCAAGCAGGCCTATCCTTTCCAAGTTTTACCAAAGCTCTAGCAACTGCTTCATGGAGCATGTAGTTTTTGCCAAACAGAAGTCCAACAAGAGGAATGACTGCCCCATGTGCGGCAACTAATTCTGCCAGTTGCTCATCATCTAGAAGTCTATCCAATGCACGGACTACAGAAAGCTGGGCTGGGTTAGCTTCACTAACAAGTAAACCAACCAATGGTTCCACACAGCGGGCTGCAGCCATTGTAGAGCGGATCCTTGTATTTGCAAATAGCACACAACATAGCTCAGCAGCATCCCCTTTCAGCTCGGCTGAACAATCTGATGAAAGAATCCGACACAGGACATCCACTGCATTCATCTCAACATCTGCAACCGCTAGTGCTCTTGATGGATTGTCAGAAAGCAGCCTAACAAGTGCTGATGTGGCTGCATGCTGCTCCCTCTCCATGCCAGTACTTAAAATTTCTACAAGTGGTTGAATAGCCTGGCGGGCTGACTCGCTGTTCCTGATGTGGTCTGCGCAAAACAAACTCTCCAATGCCTTTGCAGCACTGTAGCGTGAATTTCTTCCTCCTAGACGAAGGACTGCCACAAGTTGGTTGACAGTACCAAGTGCTGCATCATTGTGCCTTATTTCTGCGATACTAAAAAGAATGCCTAACAAATCAGTTGTAGCTTCTTCCGTGGCATCCTGTGGGCTAAGCGATAGGTATTTGGTAAGTGCTTCTAGGATTCCAGCTTCAGCCATTAGCAGCATGTTTGGCGGGCAATCAATAGCTAGTTGTGTCAGAAGACCTAATGCCAAGAATGGAGCACCAGGTCTTTCTGGAATGGGTTTCAGTAGATCAACAAGAATGGGAATAGATTTTCTGGAAGTTGCTCCAACCCTGATATCATCAACCCTAAAAAGTCTCTCCAATGCAATTTGATCAGGATTATGCCCCAACATGAATTCCTCTGATAGTTCCAAAAGATCAGCTATATCAACCTCAGCACATCCAAGCAAAGATACAAGTCCAGTGGCTGCCCCAGAATTAGCAACAGCAAGAAGAGTTCCTCTGCTACCATTGCAAACCAGGCTTGCCAAAGCTTGTGCAGCAAAGTACCTGTATGCTTGTTCATCTGACCTTAACAAGTTCGAGAGCACAGGAATTGAGTGCAATGCTTCATTAGACCGATTTATCTCTCTTTCTTGAAATAGCAAAGCAAGAAGTAAGGAACAGACCCATGTGGTACTATCTTCTTCACCCTGAAAAGGTACAAATACATTAACAGAAATCAAAACAAACTTGACAAGATATAAGTAGTATGTAAGGAAGCAACAAAGTAAGAGTTTGAGTTTCAGTAGATTGAATTCTGAACTAACAAGGGATCAGAAATGCCAAGCATTCCTGTTTCCTTTATCTTGATATTTATTGTAATTTAAACTTGAAGCAATTATAAGCGTTTTTATTGAATATTTGAGTTTGTGTTCAGCAAACCAGCTTTTTCAAACACTAGGAAAAATGTTTTCCTCCGGTTTCCCTGCCAGTGGCATCAAAGGCATAGTTATTAAGGTGTTGCTAGCTAAAGCATTGGCTTAGTGTCACTTAAGCGATAAGTCACTCAGGGGTGGTAAGGCGTCCGGATGCCTTGACCTCCCACGTTGCCCCCATGTGGCAACGATCATATACAAGAACAATTCTAATCCTTGAGCCCTCAATCAATTCACAGGAACACTCAAGAATTCAAGAAAATACATTAACAGAAGCCTATGTTTGATGGAAAAATATCTTCTTTTTGTGACTGGAGAGAAGTATCCTATTATAGGCCTCTGATGATGACAAGGATGGAATGAGGAGTTAATCTATCCATTCTAGCAGTAAACTTTAACTTGACCTCTTAGCTGGGTTCTCTGACAACTTTGTTCAATCTAGATTGCGCTTGCTCTCTATATGTTAGTGTAGCCTAAATTTATTTCAAGCCTTCTGAATTAACACAAAGTTTCTTTTTTTCCTTGTGACAGAGAAAAAACCTTGGTTCCAATTCCCATTACAAAAGAGAAACCAGATAAACCCAAAGAATAATTAAGGGAGCTAAATTGATTTTAGGACTAGTAACTGTAAATTGGGTATGCACTGTAAAATACTGAAGTGCGGAAAAGATGCTAGCATTCACATACCACATATAGGAATGCATTTTGAGATATCTTCTCAGTGAGCATTTCGATTGCTCCAGCCTCTAGAATTTCAGCTCTTGTTTTGCTGTCATGGCGTGCAAAGACAGCAAGCAGCCATAGCGGAATCATGTTGCCCAAGATTACAGCAGTCCGGCACACAGTTTCACCCTGGTTGTTATTTTCTTTGGAGTGTCTGGAAATTTTAATGTCTGATATGCTTTCGCCACTCCCATTTTCAGCAGGCAAGTTTGTCATATGAATCATACTGACTAGAGAATGGACTAGTTGAATGTAGAAGCCTGAGTCGCAGAGAATCTCTATCTGCTTCTGGCAATGCTCTTTTGCTGCACAAACAAGAAGAGCACATCCACCAACTTTAACTTTAAGCATGTTGGAGCTAATGACTCGCCTTGCAACTGATGATATGCAGCCTGGGGTTTCTGAAACCAAACCACCCAAGATATCAAGTTGATCGGAGCAGAGCCTTGATAGAACCTCTATGGCCTTGTCTTGCAATGACGGTGCTGCGTCCGCTACACATGAAACAAGGGGAAGTATGGTATGGGGATTCTCTGCAAGAACTTGCCATGGAGCCTTGGTATGCCCACTTGACACCTTTGGTTTTGATAATAACACCAGTGCATCAACAACTTCTGATGTTGCAGCAGCTTCACCATTAGCAGTTTCCAGAAGCCCAGCCAGAGCAAGGACAGCACCAGATCGATTAATAGTATCTGAAATAGGCTGGTTAATTACTCGGCACTGTAAAAGGCGAGTTATTGCTGCTGCTGCATGAGTTCTTCCATCAATAGTTCCCTCTCTAAGCACACGTGTTATAGGGAAGATAATTTCTTCAAAAGATGCTTGCAGAGATAATTCATGATCAAGAAAAAGGTTTGCCAGCGCCCTGGTTGCTTGTTCTGCTACTTCTAGAATTGTAGAATTTGCAAGTGAAACAAGTGGAGCTAATGCATCCCGCCCAATGGCAGCAACATCCTTGTTTTTCTTTATTGAAAGAAAGATGGCAGCAAGGCAACATGAGGCTGCCATTAGTATTTTATCTGACTGCACATCAATCAGCTTCATGACTGACCGAAGTGTCTTCACTGCAGTATGAGTTTCTCGCAAGTCTGTGCGACAATGAAATAGACCAGCAAGAGCAGATGCTGATTTAGCTTGAGTTTCTTCTTTAGGTGAGTTTAAAATTTTGATCATAGTCTCAACCGCATCATTTGCAGCACTTCCTTCATGCAGAATATCATTAAGTGGTGCCACAGAAAGCAAGCTCTTCAAAGCATCCAGAACATAAACTTTTGACTCAGGCTGCTCGCTAGTTAAAAGAGCAGATAACTGACTAATAGTTCCCGTATCTGACTTATGGATGAGATGATTCAGTGTTTTAGATGCTATCTCCTTTCCATTGTCACTTCCATTTTTCAGAAGCCATAGTAAAGCAGGCACAGCATCAGCACTTTCAACACATGCCCTTATGTCTTCACTGTGGTTACACAGATTGCCAAGGATGGTTGCTGAATCTTCTTTAGCTTTGGGAGACCCAGTTTCTAAAATCTGAACAAGAGGTGGTATGCCACCAGCAGCTGTGATAGCCCATTTGCTGTCATCATTTTCCTTGGACAGAAGTGCAAGCAGAGCAACTGCACACTCCTGCTGCTGTTCTGAGGAAAGACCAAGTAAAGAAATCAAGAGCTGAACACCCTCACGACCTTGTAGAGCTTGCCATAGGTCACAATCCTTCTTGCAGAGAGCAAAAAGTGATTTTGTGAGGTCATCTTGCACCTCAGTACCTGCCATGGTTATCAAACCAACAAGCAAGCGTTTTGCATCAGAATCTGCAAGTGTTCTACAAAGAACTGGATTACTATATAAGCTGGCCAAAGCTTCAATTACACGTTCTTGTACAAGGAATGGTGCCTTAGGCTTAAACTGTTTCATCAGTGTTTTCTCAATGACCAGAGGATCTGAAGCACTGATAGATTCTGAATTAGTGTCAAATATCATCAAGGCTGAGGCCAATGCACCAAGAGTGTCAGCAATCTGTGCAGGTGAAGAACATGACTCAAGACTTTCACCAAGGCTTGAAATTACATAAGATAAACCGCCAGATATATTTGCTAATGCACACATAGCATTTTCTTGCAATGCTTGAGCAGATTCACCTTGCATGAACTCTTTTGATGGAGCAATAGTAGCATTTATAAGAGCGGGAATTCCATTAGAATTAGCTATCTGACGCCGGGCTTCTTTACTCTGTGCAGAAAGAGATTTGAGAGCACCAGCAGCTTCAGCTCTAATGTAAGTTTCATTACCAGGACCAAGTAACTTTAGGAGCTGTTTTGTTGTTTCTCCAGATAGAACTTTAGAACAAACAGATGAGTCTTCCATCATCAGAGCACCAAGAAGATAGCAAGCATTTGCCAGGGTATTTGTTTGTCCAGAACCAACCAGCTTTATAAGTATATCAACACCCCCACATTGCACAGTAGCTGACCAAAACCCATCAGTGTTTTTTGATAAATTCTTCAGTGCTCCAGTTAGCAGGCCATCCACCAAACTCTCATTCTTGAGGCTAACTTTGAGCTGCTCCCACAGTACAGGAACAACATTTTCTGTTGAGAAAATTTTTGATCCAACATGGTCTTTTATCCCACCTTGAGAAACAGCATAAATAGTTTTGGCAGCTGCAGTTCGGCTTTCAGCTGACTTGGACTTGAGAAGAGAAAGCAAGGGTGGGATACAACCACCAAGAAGAACTTTCACCCTTAGCTCATCTTCCTTGCAAAGAGAGCCCAGGACAGTAGCAGCCAGCATCTTAACGCCAGATGAGCCAGACCTAAGGAGAGAAACAAGTATCGGAACAACCTGTGCATGCGATCCAACAGCTCCAAACGTGGTATCACGTGTTTCAAGAAGATCCAATAACTGATTCAGGGAGTTCTCTTTCTCTTGTGAGGACGAAGAACTTTGCCGCAACTGCTCAATACATTGAGCAACGCTTGAAAGTGTCTCTTCATCCTCTACATTAGCTCGGTTCCTGAAATTACAAAACAATTATACTTGGAGTTCTAGCTATCAACACATCACAATATTTTTTACGATTAACATAATTAATTTCTATGAAGTTCACAAATATGACACTAGATAGCATTGTTGTTAGGGTGCACCACATATTCTCAACGAGAACTGCTGAATCACATATTTTCCCCTTATTTCAATCCAGTGAAAGTGAAAAAAATCAGGAAATGTTAGTCACAGATTTACTCTCAAATTTGTAAAGAAAAACTAATAATAATACAAGGTTCATTGCTAGTGAAGCTGCTATGACTGAGCTCATTTTTTCGATTTCACCACAATATCGACAAGAATTTTGCAAGGCAAACCAAGAAGTAGAACCAAACTTACTTGACCATTCTCATGACTGAAACAGGAGTTGGTGGCTCTGAATCTTGAACTTTGTCTGCATGATGTTCCTGATAATATCCAAGCAAAGGTAGTTAACATTAGGATTCAAACATGCAATTCAAAGATGGCTTTTGAACTTTATATGAGCTGATGGCATCTCACTCCAAATGCATTGAACACAGCAAGTACTAGATTAAATGAAATATTGGACTTGAACAACTAAAATTGTGATGCTTAAAGGTATTCAAATAATGAACATATGCATTATTGGATAGGTCTTAATTGATGGAAACCATGTGGTTAAAATAGTTTGAACACCTCTAGAACTATTGCATGCAGAATCAAAACAGAAATCTTCTGAACATGTCTATGAAACCATTTTTTAATTGAAGAGAAAGAAAGTATTAACAGATAGTCCACTACAGATGAAAAATTACATATAAGTGTTTGCTTTCAGGTGCCAAGATTCCTCCAATTACATGGACGCATGCCAAAAGTTTTTATTCAATGATTCCTCTAGATCTTAAAATCAAATTGCCAATAGACATTAGACAGTTGATCTTAGATGCAGGCAATAATGTTGAACAGGATTACTTAGAGGGGGAAAACAAAGAAGAGATAAAAGGAGTGCATTCTCAATCAAACATCGATCCCAAAGATGCCAAAGCCCAAAAGCTAACTTCCATTTCTTTCCAGTGGTCATAGTCTCATAGATGCCAAAGCCCAAAAGCTAACTTAATAAAAACACAATAAAATTAAATGTTTGTTTTTTCCATCACCAGAGTAAACAGTAAACGCATACAACCCAGAAGCATGGCATTATTAGTTTTTCACATTTTTTGACAAATTGACACATTCGACCAAGAAGTATGGTATTCTTAGTTTTTTGACATGTTGACACATACAACCCAGAGTAACAGCTTGCTAGTTCCTCAACAGCAAGGTAAAATTGTTGCAACCTATTGGTATTGGTATACCAAAGTTGATAAGCCTATTGAAACAACTTTCGAAATTCCGCTGAAATGAAAACTCCAATGCTTAAATATTGACAAATATGCAAGCAGCCAAGCACAGCTTTTTTCAAGTAGACTGAATACCGATCTCACTTTCAAAGCATATCCTATTGGTATACGATTGAATATTTCATCCATGATATCCACATCAAAATCAAATGCAATCCAAATAACTCCTTCGGAAGTAGCAAGACAACACTACTACAATTCAAGGGACACTAAGAAAGTGACAGGCTCCAATTATATTAGCTCGGATTCTCAGAACGATCGCAACAAAAAGGACACCAACCAGATCTGTGCCGCCATTGGTTCCATTGAACCGCCATGCTAGTGCCGCCGCCATATTTAGTTGTAACCCCTTTAGGTGAGCAGATCAGAGTATCCCACTTCTTCAGTTCAAGGTCTCAACCTGAAACCGACACAGAAGAAAACAAGCTGCATCAGATCCGAAACAACACCATCCGATGAAGCGAATTACACACCAACTAAGAGTAGATTTCTCTTAGGACTAAACCAATCACCGACACATAACCCCAGTCCCCAGATCTACCACGAACGAACACACAACAGCCAATGCCACCAAGTGGATCGCACCCACTTCATCATCACCAAATCAGCAAACAAGTTCCAACAGACCGCTGCATTTGCCGCGAATTCCTCACCGCCCGCCCAACTAGATCACGCGCCTCTGCTTCCAAAAAAAAAGCCGGAAACCCGCATCTCGCAAACCAGCTGCGCTGCACTGAAGCTACCACCACTCCCCGCCGCCGCACCCCGAAATCACCACCGAAAAGCTTCAGGTAAAAAAACGACGACGAAAAAACCAGACAGAAATGCAGCCGACGGATACTCGACGGCGAACCGAACCTCTCATGGAATCGCCTCGACGGCGGGGTGGCGGCAGGCACGAGATTGTGCGAACAACCTCGAGGGCCCTCGCCGCCGCAGATCCAACGAGCAGGGGAGGCGCTCGCGGCTCGCGGCTCGCCTGTTACTCTGCCGCCTCCGCCGCCTCCACCTCCTCCGCGTTTTAATTTACTTGCGGATTAATTTCGCTAATTCCCGATGCCTAAAATGGATTATATACGCGAGCAACCTGCCGACAGTGGCAGTGGGGAGCCAGTGCACTCCCACTTTCGCAAAAACACCCCCAGATATCTCCATATTTTCAACCGAGCCGACAGTGGCAGTGGGGAGCTAGTGCACTCCCACTTTCGCAAAAACACCCCCAGATATATCCGTATTTTCAACAGACGCCTCTACGAGCGCATGATTTTGTGAAATGCGTATGAATTTTTGCGACGTAAAAGATTTGAATAATTTAAGGAACTGAAATGTAAAAAGAAGAGTTTTACTTTCGGGAATAGTTGCTTCAGTTTTAATTCAGAGGATATAAGGTTTAACTCACAATGTTTTTACATATCAAATTTATATATATCGTTTTATATTTGTATATAAGAATTAACAAATTAACCAAAATAACTTTGTTATTTATTATTTTTTCTGTTTTTAAGAATATCAGTTATTTACTTATTTATGAGAGCAGTAGCATTTATTTAGCAATGTCAAATACAAAAGAAAAATATGAAAAGTGACCAGAAACTGTAAAACTACTTATATTTAGGAAATAGTTGAGAATGCTAAAATAAATTATATAATACTGGAATAGAGTATAAAGGTTGTATAATTAGATTCACAATTTAATATATCGTAATAATATTATATAGTTAAGAGTTATTTATTTTAATCTTATTTTTTAAAAAATGATAGTCAAAGTGTACCTATATCAAAGTAACAAATATTTAAGATCAGGAGTTAGGATTTTTTTCAATATTTCTTGATTAGATTTAAGATGGAGCAGTGTGGATTTTATAATTAGAGGGCTTGCACATTAGGGTGCTGGTTGAGATGGTAGTTGATTAGTGCCAGTCTGCATGGGCTGGTAGGGTTTTGTCTTGTGGAAGACAAAATCAACAGGTGGGAGAGGCATCTGCCAACTTCCAAATAGCTGTAAAACCAGTGCCCACGAGCTGAGGAAATATCAAACGAACACAGCAAAAAAAAAGAGGAAAATTTCGCGTTTGTGCGTTTTTTTTTCGCAACACATCTTTTATGTTTAGTTATTCAAAACATTATATATATATATATATATACACACACACAGAAACATTATTCTATACTACGGGGTAGAATGCTATTCTATGCCAATCAACTCAACCGTGCCCACCTCATCCAGCGTACCTCATGCCTCACTCAATCCCAATCCCCATTTCACGTCGGTATAAAATAGCATTCTACACCCTAAAATAGCATTTGTATATATATATTATTATTTTTGATAATCTTAACACGTAATGTTGAGTTTTTTAACATGATAAGTAATTCGTGTAACTTACTTGGATTTGGACTGATGCATCTCGGGCAGTCGGGCTCAAAGCAAGAATTTAATTCTCGGTTCTCACTAGAATTGATTGAATATTTGATATGAAATTCACAACGTTCCTCAAATCGTCGCCGGTTATTATAACTGGTCAGGTTTCGTATTAATCGATTGGTAGTTGGTAACCACACTTTCGTTAATTATGTTGTACATGGTTGATGACTCGCCAAGGCATCAACGAACAGTAGGAATGGCAACTCTGTCCAATTATTTGTTTATGCTTGCGGGAAAAAATTATTAGCATTAAGTATGTTTTTAATATCACACTCAATGGGTAAACGATATATATGGGTAATAGGTTTAAAAAATTCTAGCCGTTGATTAAAGGTATTTAAAATAAATAATTAAAAATAAAAATGGTTAACCGGCTCTAACCAATCACCCTATCTAACTTCTGTATCCATTTCTCCGGAAAATTCATGATAGCTTTAAAAGTTTTTTTAAAATTTTTTTGAAAAAAACACAAAATTTGAAAAAGAATAGAACTCTTCCAATTTATTTTGAAATGATTTTTTGAAGAGTTCTGAAATAAAATTGTGAATTTTCAAAGTTTGTTTTTATTTTTTAAAAAAAATCTGAAAAGAACATAAAACTTTGAAAATTTGAAAAAAAAACAAAACTCTTCAAAATTTATTTTAAAATGATTTTATGAAGAGTCTGAAATAAATTTTATAATTTTCAAAGTTTATTTTATTTTTTAAAATTTTCTGAAAAGAACAAAAAACTTTGAAAAAAAAACAGAACTCTTCAAAATTTATTTTAAAATGATTTTATGAAGAGTTATAAAATATAATTTTGAATTTTAAAAGTTCTCTGTTTTTCATAAAATTAAAAAAATCTTTCAAAAGTTTACCATGCATTCTCCAGAAAAGAAATTTCAAATGATTTTTTGAATATTTGTGAAATAAATTTTCGATTTGTCAAAGTTCTTTGTTTTTTAAATTGTATACGTGTCATATGCCATAAATTAAGAGATTTCAAAATATTTTGGGCATGTGTCGGCTTCTACGGTGTAGCCCCTGTGTCGGTGTCTACCATCGCCCGCATGCACTAGCGTCTTGTGCCTTCTTGCCGCCGTGGCCATCCCCCGTCACATCCTCCTGTCAGTACTCTTATTAGGCTTGTGCCTTCCGTGCTCCGACACGTCCTTCTGTCCGTCCTCTTATTAGGCTTGTGCCTTTCGCGCTCCGACGACGAGACGATACTCGCTTTATGGATAAACGAGTATACACGTAGGTATACGACATCCGTAGATGACGAGCATGATGTTTTTACCGCTCCGACTACCGGTACAAATTAATATAGTTGTTTAATACAATAGATGGTTATGTTCTTATATTTAAATTTGAATATTTGTATTTGCATTTAAAAATTTAAATATAGTCATTCATTATTAAACAATATATAATTTATTATGTATTGTGTTTTTGTCAAATATATGTGTATAGTATGTGAAAAATGGTAGAAATTAAAAATAGAGACTCTAGAGCCACTACTGAAGTAGAACAAAACATACCTCTTAAAAATAAGAACAAAAGTAGCTACCCTGATTTAAGGGGGGTTAGTGGTGAAGTTCTACGCACGTCCTCCAACCCAACCCAAGAGCACAAAATGCTACGATCCTGCGTCGTTGATCCGGGATGATTACTTAAAAGGCAGCTTAGGAGCAGGTTGCCGTATAGCCCAGCAGGAGGTATATACAGCTCTCTTCAGGTGAAATGACGACCCTGCCCCTGGATGCTTCTTCCCATGTGCTATAATGCCCGTCAATTATTGATGGAAGCATGCATCAGATTAACAAATCGGCCCTCTCTTGAGTGATAATCAATTACTGCTAAGCCAATCATAGCTCGATCGAGTCCCGTACTAAATCACTAATCCTTGAGAAATTATTTGGCATCGGTGAATTTTTCGGTGTTGCTGCTGCTTTTTATGTTTGCTTTTTTTTTTTTGCCGATCTCTCGTCTCCTCCATCGCGTGCGTGCAATCGAGACGCGATCGAGGGTGGGGTTTTCTTCCTCGGCGACGGCGACGGCGCAACCGCTTCGGCCGCAGCCTTCGCTGGGTGAAGGGGACGACGCAACCGCTTCGATCGCCGGCTGCAGGGCATGCTGAGCTATACCTGCTTCTTAACTAATCGATTATTCTAATTAAGAGCGGATTCGTGGCGCGTTTTAATTAAGTGCACGGTCGCGCCGGGATTGAAACCAATTTTAATTTTTTTCGAAAATCTGGAGAAAAGTATTATAAGTGGTACGTGAATTAATATGATTTTTTGTGATTTGTTCAAAAATATTAAGATTTGACAAATTTATGTTAAGAACAAATTCGTTGCAACAGTGGTCTGAATCCATCTCATAATTTGTGGCGCAAAGTTGTGAAATCCTGTACAAGAAACTGGATCCAACAAGTTTGTGCCCCATTTACACGGTGAAACAAACTACGGCCCAATCAAATAAGATGGAAAGGAAAACCTAAGCCCATTGTTAGCTAGGCTAAGTCCAGATGACCGTACACAGTACGGGCCTGTTTGGATAGGAGGAGATCGAAAGGATCAGAAGGGATTGATGAGGATTTATAAAAGATTGTAGTATAAATCCACTTCAATCCCCTCAATCCTTTCCCCAGAGGATACACCGAACGAGTCCTAGTGGGGTGGAAACGATATTTCAAATAGATTAGTCAAGTGGACAACATTAAAAAAATATGTCAATGACATCGAGGATTCACATGTTAATGAGAAGCTAGTGGTGGTGGTAGATTCACCACCACTAATTTCTTTTAAAGTAGTACTAGTTAAGTGCCCGTGCGTTGCAATGTGAAAAATATATATATGTCTCACATTTAAGATGGTAACAGAGCTAGAGACAATTGTTCATCTAGCCAAAAATTAACAATTTCAAGAATGTTCACAAATATATAACCGGAAATTCCCAATAAATAAAAAATTAGAATCTGATAGTATCATTTATATCCGTCTATACTATTTAAAGTTGTTCACAGTTTCATCTCACACGAACTATTGAAATATCCATTAATAAACTATTTGCATTAGCATGAATGTAGTTGCATCATGTTCCCATTTCATAGAAGACGCATCTAGCTCACCACTCAGGTCATGACTTCACTGCAAGACACCCTACATAACACACTAACACAACAACTAGAGTAAAGACTAAAGTGCTAACTGGCTAACTGTAAACAACATAGCAACAACACACAATCTTACTCCAAAAAGACAATAATGGTGGTGGCGGCAGTAAATCTGCCACCCACCACTTACCATTGTATTTTTTATAATTTATCCCTTGTTATGTTATAATATTAAAGAAATCTAGTATAAATAGATTATCACATTATATAACTACTAAGGTGAACAACTCCAATGACATAGTTTAGTAAATTGCAGTATAAATAGATTCACAAAAACATTGTCACAACACTTGTGGTTAATTAGTTAATTCAACATTTCAGGTAAATGGTAATACATTAAATTGCAAGTTAGCTAATGTCACAGGGTTCTATTATTAGGGGCTTAGTTCTCCATGCAAATATATATATTGCAAACTAATAAACTATAGAATCAAATAGCAACATAAGAAGAATAATATATTTAGTTGCATACGATGGCAAGACCAAATGACAAAATTCCACATTCCCCATATGCTCAAAAGTTAAAACTATTAAAAAATAATAATTAAGAAACCAAAGATTTCAAGAAAACTAACTTTTTGTCAAGAACATATAGAAGGCTTGTGTGCCATTGTCCAAGTGAAGTCATATAAACAAGGCAAATAAATTGCTAGATGACTATATGTTAATATCCAAAGTGTATAATATCATCATTTTAAAGGGTATGCTATTTTATAAAGCATTTATATGTTATTATATTCATCATCACATAGAGGTTAGAGCTACAACCTCCGTGCTGCAAAGAAATTATGCAATAGGTACCGCTTGAAACCTGAGGTAATAATCTGTGCATTTGGAGAGAACATAAGACCTTCCTATCTTCAAAGTACTAAAAACTAAATAACAGAAGTACATATAAAAGTACAAACAATAAATATCATAATCAAAATTATCCTTATTGCTCTGCCAAGCAAAAATAGAGCAGTTGCACCAATTGTTGCTCTTATGGAATCAACCACAAACCCAACAGGCATGCCAAATAGATAACCCCCTACAAGATAGCGAGTACAGAATGCACACCAGTCAATTAATTGAAAATACCCCACATTATATCTTTATCATCTTATGTCAAAGAAATGGGAAATCAGAGCAAACATAATTTCCACCAGAAAGATCACTAAAAGATCACATATATTCATGAAATAAAAGCTCATAAGAAAAAGAAAATGATTTTGCTTACTATAAGTATCGATGATAGAATAGCTAATACAGTCAAAGGAATGTAAGCAAGGGCCATGTAATGCACAATATGGTAACATCAACATATCACAAAAGGTTGTTCACAACTAAATTTATGATGAACAATAGTAAGTAGGGATAAATAAGTGCATAAACAAAACTGGAGTCACGCCCATCAGTGGCTCAGTTCTATGTCAAATCACGGAAAACTCAAACACCTAGCATTAATATAATTTAAGTCCACACTTTCTATTTGTATCATGTTTATTGTCTCCTTATAAAGAGAGTAACATGAGTGGTGACTTTGAAATGCATCATAATATATCATGGACAGCACACTAGAAATGTGTGGTCCATGTGTGGAAAAAAAGGGCAAGACTAAGCCTAACTGATGGCAGGAGGAACATTTTGTTCACTATATAAATCAATTAAGAGGTGGCAGCAAATTAAATACTTACAATACCAAAGACCTCATGGACCCAAGTTATCCTTGATCCATACCAGAAAGTCCTTCAAAATCTGTCAATGATGCACAACAATTCATAGTGAATAAAATGAAAACAACAAACATTTCAAGCAAAAAGTGCAAGAAGTTTTAAACATTTATAATTGTTACAAAGAAATAAGGAACAACTGAGATTCTATCAGTAAGATAATTAATTGTTAAGATAAGGATGTGTTAGAAATTTAGAATTGAATAAGACATATGGTAGACACATCTAAATGAGATTATAAATCGGAGATGGAAGAGATAAATTAACATAGCATGCACAATTGTAAATTAACCAGATAGGTATATTCAAAAACACCGAAAGAATGATCAAACACGCCATGTTATGCTATGCTGATCAGTAGCTATAAACTGAGAGCTAGCAGACTTGCAAAGAAGAGAAGAGAAATACCCCTATAGACTGAGAGCGGAGTAGCGGACTCATGGTGGCTGGTGGATCTTGTGCAGTGACGCCTAGCAGCGCGGCTTAAGGCGGCGGCGTGTCCTCAAGCCCCCAGGCAGCATGGCCTCAAAGCCCCATGGTCTGGGACTGGCTGCTAGGGGCGCTTGCGTGGTCAGAGTCGTGGAGGCGCGCTACCGCTGCGCCGACGCACATGACGAGGGGACAGAGATCGGATCTGGCACAGGGCTATGCTCGAGCAGAGGGGCGAATGACGGAGGCGACATGCGTCATGCTGATCTCAGGCGCAGACCGCGCTCGCGCAGAGGAGCGAAGGGTGGAGGCGGTGTGCACAGTGCAAGGCTCGAGCGTAGGTTTGGCTTCTAGTGCACGGCCGGGGCATGGCCTTTCCGGCGCTCGCGTGCCGCCGAGCAGCTTCCTATCGGGGCTAGCGCCGTAGAGGGTGAGCAGCACTGTCGGGACATAGCCTTTGTGGCGCTCGCGCATCACCATGCGCCGGCCTGTCGTCGCCCACGGTACCGATCTGGAGTTCCAGACCGACGCGCTGGCGTGTGGGAGGCCAGAGGCAGTCCAGGCGGTGGGGATGCACAAAGGAAGGAAGAGGAAGAGATGGGAATAGGAGCAACCAGACACTGATAGTAAGGGCCCACTACTTTAAAGTGGGGGTAATGGTGAGGCAGACTCACCACCACTACCATCTTTTTAAGTAGTATAGATAGATGTTATCAGTACTTAAATTAATCGGTAATTAACTAGTAAGTAATTGCTGTCATTTTATGCATTGGATCCGCTCATGTCACAATGCAATTGAATTTGCAGTGGGAGCAGATTTACGTGCCTTGTTAGGAGAAGACAACTCTGCATTCTCAAAAATAAGAAGAGAATTCTCTGCCTTAGCTGGAACCGATTTCAGATTAACAGTGACGACGATTTCATATGAACAGTGATGTATTTGATAATAGAGTACCAAGTAGATAAATATTTACTTACCGTTGTATATGACACACATGCTAGTTCCAAAGATTAATTATTTCTGATCAGAACCTTATCTTGCAAAGCGTAGTTAGCGATTTTTTTTAAAATAATATTTTAAAAAAATCAAATATGTATGTCAAGTTCAAAAAATTGCAAAACTAATAAGCACCGGGTGCCACGTCAGCTCCAATTGCCTATTGGTTTGTCAATTTTTTGAACTTATATACATATTTGAATATTTTTTTAAAAAAATGTTATTTCAAAAAAAATCGTAGTTAGCAAGCTGCAGATAACACACGTCCAACGCAAGTAATTACCCGCATTTCTTTCCAAGAATAGAAGGATTAATTATCCTTTGACAACCAATTAACAGCTACCTCTCTCTCTCCCCAAGAAGCAGAGTGAGATGCCGATTCGTTATCCGATATGGAATTATGGATCTCAATTCTCATCTATGATGATGCTACAAAATTTCTTCTTTGATGGAGACTACAAAATTTGATCTTTGATGGCGGCTACAAAATTTTCCTACGGCTGCAAAAAAATCCCACAAACTGGGAGGATTTCATCTCGATCAGTGCACCATCCTGGCAAGGATCAATGGCATCTTGGGCAGTGAGGACGAGCGGATCACGTCCTCGTAACACCCCTCCGCGCACACCAGCGGCGACCACGCCATGGCCGGGAGCGGCGGCGGCGAGACTGAGCACGCCGGGGACAGCGTTGGCGCCGACGCTGCCGCGGGGGAGGCGGCTGTCATTGGATCGTCGCGGTGAGCGATTCCCAGCTCGTCGCTCGCCTCCTCGACGTCTGTCGTCTCCGCAGGTTCTTGCGCGATGGAGGTGAAGGACCGCCGCCGCGGCGGCGGCGGCGGGGGCGCGTGGTCGTCGCGCTCGACGAGGTCGAGGACTAGGCGGTCCTCGACCTTCCTCGCGACGACGCGCCCCCGCGGCGGGGCGGGCTCCTTGTATACCACGAGCCGCCCATCGGAGGTGCGCGTCCGCGCCAGCGACCACGGCGCGCTCCCGGCCCGCCGGAGCGACGGGATCAGGGGCGGCAGGCGCCGGAGCCGCCGCCGCCACCCGTACATCACCCAGCACCCGCCGTCCCCATCCCCCTCCCCCTCCCCCACGAACAACGCGCCCCCTACGTCCCTGCCGCCGTCGTTTAGGCCGCATCCGACCGAGCAGGGCGAGGCGGCCATCGTGCGCGTCGCCACGTTCCCACCCGGGCGGCGGTGGGAGTCGGGAGCGATTATGGTTTGGAGGCCGACGGCGGCGGAGAGCTGCCGCATCGTCGTCGTCGCCGATACGTACGTACTATACGTACGGGTTGTCGGAGAGGAGAGCGAGGAAGCGAGCTCGCCTATTTCGAGGTGAGCTAGCGAGCGCGTCGCCGCGTCGCCACTCGGCACTCGCCAATCCGCGATATCCCTTTCGGGACCGCGCGCTACGTGAGAGGCCAACACCCGCCTATTTATACCCGGGAGCAAACCGGCCGGCGGCCTCTTCGATTAGAAAAATTATTCACCTACATTATATTTAAGAATTTTCTACGTGCAATTATAAAAATTATAATAACACAAAAAATTGAATTCCTTTGAGCTGTGATAGGGTATTTTCTCAATGTGGCAGAGATTTGATTTGTTACTAGTTTAGATTTTACCGTTTCTCGTAACGGTTATACAGGGTGGTTCAGGTGGGCCCTAGACCGCCCTGTATTTTGGCATATAAGACTCTTAATAGTTAAAAATAATCTATTTTTACAGTTTTTTATATTGTATGTGCTAGTTTTTTTTGTTAAATACGTGAAAATACTAGTACATATTAAAATATATAAAAAATACTAATTATGGTATTATTTTTAACACACGATGCAACATAGATTGCACTTCAATAGGCTATATAGTTAGGCTTCTATTATTTGATTATCCAAAAGAATGGTATGCAATTACATTCCATTTTTTATTTATTTGTATACGCCATGGTAATTATTAGATTATTATAAAAAATATCTTGATTTTAATGAGAGAAATTATTTGTGAATTTGGTTTTAGTGGATTTATAAAACTATTAGATATTATTACTAGATTTATGTCATATTTTTTTTTTTAAAAAAATCGTATTGTCTTTTAAATTTAAAATCTTGTAAAATTTTATAATGTGGAATAGGAATACCCAAGAAAAAATTTCTGGAGCCGCCACCGGTAACGTGTTTATATATATATATAGAGAGAGAGATAGAATGAGAGAGCGGACACCCAAGTATTAGCTAGCTTATCTAATCCTGCGAAGCAAGGAGCGCGTGTCCTCGTTGCTAAATTAGCTCTCGTCAGGGCTGTTTCTGAGTTTCGTGAGGCCCAGGGCGATATTATAAATAAGGGCCCTAATTACCAGTGTCGTTCATATTCACATGGCATTGCGCGTGGCGTGGCTTGATTCTCCTCATCCCCTGATTACCATGACCTGTGATGGCCTGCCTAGTTGCCTCATAGCCACGGCCTACGGCCTGTGGTACCTGTGCGTGCTCCTGTGTATGTGGTGGTCTGGTGGGGTCCTTGGGAAAGTGGGGCCCAGATCGAGCGCACTGCTCGACCCCCTCAGGCACGGCCCTGGCTCTCGTTGCTAAATTATATGGTATTTTTTCTGATAGGTTGTGATACATAATAATCTTACATTTGTTGTTAATTCAGGGTACACTTGGTTGAGTTGCAAGGAAGTGGTGAATTGTTTGCAATGAAGCAATGGACAAGTCAGCGATGTTGAATGGCAACAAGGTAATTTTAAATGTTGAACACATCAATGCTCTTTGTTAGTCTTTCTGTCCATGCTGGATGTGATAAACTTTCTTCCTGTTGTTGCTAGTGTGAGTAGCTGCAATAAATTAATTGAACTATCCTTGTCTCTCATAGGTTCATCGAGCTTGTACAGTTAGTTTCAGCTAAATATGGCTTCCGTAAAGTGTTCATCATTTCACTGACACAAACAAGTAGCTGTAATATGGAGGAACGTACGGGAGAAATCATTAAAAAAGAAAAAAGTTAACTTCCGTTGGCCCTATTAATAAAAAAATAAAAAAGTTAACTTCCGTCGGCCAAATAATAGCCGATGGAAATTAATGGATTTTCTGGTAGCTTCCGTCGGTATTGACCTAACTTCCGTCGGCTTTGGCCGACGAAAGTTGCATGTTTTCTTGTAATAGAGCGTACACCCAAGTATTAACTACCTTATCTAATCGAAAGTTAACTTCCGTCGGCCAAATAATAGCTGATGGAAATTAGTAGATTTTCTGGTAGCTTCCGTCGGTATTGACCTAACTTCCGTCGGCTTTGGCCGACGAAAGTTGCATGTTTTCTTGTAATAGAGCGTACACCCAAGTATTAACTACCTTATCTAATCCTGCCGAGCAAGGAGCGCGTGTCCTCGTTGCTAAATTTGTTCTCGTTGCTAAATTATATGGTATTTTTCTGATAGGTTGTGATACATAATAATCTTACATTATAGGTATTTTTATTTTACACGAATATTGGAAGCGCGTGGGCATTTCAATCGATAGGCTCGTTGACACCACATTCCCTTCTTAATCATGCTACAACTTGGGATTTCTCTCTTAAATGATCGAACAGTTTGGGGTGTTTGATGCTGACTCCATACGATACCATAATGTTAGTATAATATTTTAAATGTTCAATATAGATGGGCTAGAGATATGATTTGTTTTTAAATTATATTGGATTCGATCTATTGGTTGCGCCGTCACAAATAATTAATATGGTACTTGGTTGTTTTATGTCCTGTTTAGAGGGACAGATTTGCTATTTTGACATTTTAAAAAAGTTACTTTACATTTTTGACATCCGGATTCACTCTGAATTCACTTTCATTGACTCAAATAGTCCTACATATCAGCTTCAAAAATATCATTATAAATAAAGTACACATTTTACAGTGTCAAAATAACAATTTTTTCGTTTAGAGGACCAAGCTCCAAACTCTAATATAAAGCATTTGTGAAGCAAATCTCCTAAACCTTGAGTGCAAGGTGGAGAGGTCTTTGCGATTTCTATGTCAATATGATTTGTTGGCATGCTTGGTGAGATCCTTTTTCGTTACTTTTTATCAGAGTGATTTCTTGACTTCAACATTGAGTACCATCCCAGTAGGCATGAAGAATTTGAAGAGAAATATATAAAATTTTATAGTGTTATAATAGTAAAACCTCGTGATACGCACGGTAGTTCACACTCTCTCAAAAGGAAATCGAATCCTTCGTGGGATCCCGCATCAGTTCTTGCCCTGCCCGCACGGATTCTTGGCAGCTTTCCTGTCCTTAATTCATCTGACAATTCCTCCCGCCGCGGCGCTGCGGTTGGTGGGAACTTGGGAAGAGGAGGAGTGGTGGGTGTCTGGGTGATCCTGCCGGGGAGAGATGGCCGGAGGGAGGGATCCGATCGAGGTGAGGTTCCGGCTGTTCGACGGCACGGGCATCGGGCCCAGCAACCACGCCCCGTCCACCACCGTCGCCGCGCTCAAGGAGTTCGTCCTCGCTCTGTGGCCGCAGGGTGAGACCCCCATCCAACCATATCCTTCTTTGCTCTCTCTCTCTCTCTCTCTCTCTCTCTCTCTCTCTCTCTCTCTCTCTCTCTCTCTCTCTCTCTCTCTCTCATAGTCTCACGTGGAATATTTGATGATTTGCCGAGTTTCTTTGCTCTTGGTGTTGCGATAAGCTGCTGATTTCAATCCGGCCGACGAGGTTGTTCTGTTGATTGCGTGTTTGTTCTTTTCTTCCGCTGAGTAGCTGCATATTTCTTGGTTGCTAATGCAAAAATGGGAATCCCTGGACAAATAAACTGAATACTGTTGATTTATAGGCATAGTAGGAAACATGGCAGCATCTATGTATATAAGTTCTTGCCTAGTACAGATGTAATTCAAGATGCATTGCTAATTTGCTATGCTCTTCTGCTTGGGATTTCCCCATTCGTTTCAGTGTTTTAAGAGGCAAGCAGAAAAATCTTTTGTGTATATGTAGCCATTTGATGGAAGATGATTGTAATTGTTAGTGCTATGATTGTAATTTGATGGAAGATCCTTTTTGCATCAGATATCAGAGTCAGAGCATGCTTTCAGGATAAGTCAAGAGTTTTCCTTGAACGGATGAACTGAGTTGGCTTTTAAAGCTGCATACTTTTCTGAGAGATTTCTTACCCTTTTGCAAGTGCTGCATTTGCATCAATTACTCAGAACATTGCCTTTAACTATTTCAGTGTTTCAGAAGCTTTATGTGGTATGTTTTGTTCTGTCTGGTAACATTTTTTTTCGGGTCTTGTAATTTTCTGTTGACAGATAAAGACATAGCTCTAAAATCAGTTAATGATGTGAAGCTCATCAGTGCTGGAAGGATACTAGAGAATAACAGAACTCTTGCTGAATATCGGGTCCCATTAGGAGAAGTTCCAGGAGGTGTGATCACAATGCATGTTGTTGTGTGCCCTCCTCAAGCTGATAAAAGTGGTATTACTCTTATACATTCTTCTTATCTGTCAAAGTTACTTTGTATATATTTAAGTTGATAACATGTGTGTCTCAAATCAAAATCATTACTATGTGTGTCTTCCTTGCCTCATCCGTAGTTCTTACATTCTCACTCCTAATGCAGTGACGAAGAATGTATATCCATATAATGTAGGTGTAAACTTTCTCTTATTGTGCACGCATTAGTGGATTATTTATGCTACCAGCAACTTTAGGATTGGACTAATCTTGCAATGCTTTCTTTCCTCCTTGGAATCAACAAGATCATATCATCACTTATATGGCTGTACTTTGAGTGATGCTACTTAATATAGTAATGCAGAGTTTTGTTATAAAAAAATTCTTCATTTGCCTTTGTTTATCATACCAGGCTTCTGGTCAAAAACTCAAACAGAAGCACAGTTTGGCCTTGCTGGTATTATGCTAGGTTAATAGGGAAAGCAAGGTCAAAATTTTGACTACTTGGAATGTTCTCCCTAGTCAAATTATGATGCCATGATGAGTTCTGGCAGTTCTTTCCCGTGATATGATTTAAATTGTCTAGTATATATGACAAATTTGACGCAAATCCTTGGAGAAATATTTCTTGTTGTTAGAGATCAGTACTGTTATGTTAGTGTATCTTGTCTAGTGAATGGATACTTGTAGTTGCAAGTTCATCCTTTTATCCTGAGAATTCAGAGTGCATTGCTGTTTAGTACTGTTGATTTTTCATATTGTGGTATCCTTACTTTTCCGTTCGATATGTTTGAAAAACAAAATTCCCTATAAAAAAGGTCATTTACAATGTGCTATCTTCCTTCTTCAGAGAAGCAGCGGTCGAAATCTCCCAAGCAAAACAGATGTGGATGCACAAAATTGTGCCGCCGATGCAGCTACAATGTGTACATTGGTGCCGTGCTCACAACGATTGCAAGTTCATTGTAACGATTGATTCATGCAGTTGTTATTATCGGAAAACTGCAGGAGGTGATCAGCAGCTTTAACATTGGTCATGTCCGCTGGTGATGGTAAAGTTTTCTTTTGTGTTCACAGTGGCCTTAAGATGATTGCTTTACGCTGTGTTAAGATGTAGACTTGCGTAGGATACGGAAAACGAGTTGCTATCTCTTTGGTTCTTTTATCGGTTGCTGCCACATATATACATACATACACACATACATGATGCATGAGAGATTCTGTAAAAAAGATAACATTTTCTGTTTCAGATGTAAAGAAGGAAAACTTGGATGGCGACTCTGATTTTGCAGCAGATTTTCAGCGTGCTTCGTACCCGTGACCGTGAGCAAACAGCAGCACTTCATCGACATCACGCATGTAACTTCACGCGTTTATAGACATCACGAAAGCAAACTGAACAGCAGCAGTTTCTTTGAAGTAACAGTAGTAGAAAACGAAAACTGGATATCAGCGACAGCGAGGAGAATGTCGAGAGGAGAAAAGGAAGGCACTGGTTCAGTTGATTGGTACTCATTCGTTGTGCCACGATACAACAGCACTCTCTTTTTGTTATTGGTTGCCATTTTTTTTTGGGTTGCTTTGCTCTCCGTACTTAGTGTGACTTTCGATGTTTCTATGAGTTCTTGATTTGTCTTTGTTCGGAGTTTGAGCAGCGCTCAGCTGCTTGCTCGATACCCTCGTGTCACGTTTGTGAAGGCTCTTACAGAGTTGTGCTTAGAGGAGATTCGTCTGCGCAGCTCTGTACTACTGCTTCTTTTTTCAGTGCTAGTTGATCATCCCCCTATTGTGCCTACGTCCTTGACTACCCATGGTCTGCTCCTCATGCGACTCATGTGCCCACTTCAAGTGGTAATGCTCACCCTCGTTGTACCTACTGCAGTAAGGAGGGGCATGTCGAGGTGAACTGCTATTGGAAGAAACATCTTCGACGTCCCTCTAGTGTTTCTACTCCGGCTACCTCGTCGACTGACACTTGACAGGAGATTGTGACGTTGCTTCATCACCTGGTTGCTTCTTCTGGCTCTGCGCTGATGGGTTCTGCTGATTCCGCCACTCTCTCTTCTATCATTGAGAGACCACCTCTTATGTAGTCAGAGGTACTTCACCTTGTATTTTTGATTCATGAGTCATTTTACATGACTTCTAATTCTTCCAATCCGTCCTCACTTCACCCTTTATTTTTTATTCATATTGTTACTGTTGATGGTACTTTTCTTCCTATTGCTAGTTGGGACACTCTTAGCACTTCTTTATCGTTACCTTGTTTCTCATGTTCCCAAACTCACCATGCATCTCATATGAGTTGGTCATCTCACTGACCATGGTTGTTGTGTTATCTTAAATTCTAATTCTTGCTATGTTTTGGATCATCGCACGGGTGTTCTGATTGGTACTGGCTCCTAGTGCCATGATTCTCACCGTCTATGGGAGCTTGACTAGCTTCGTCTTGCTTTCGCTACCACCATCGATTTTTCTGCTTCATCGACTATTGGCTCCTTCTAGTAGTGACATCATCATTTAGATCATGTTTGTGGATCACGACTATCTTCATTAGTTCATTGTGGTCTTTTAGGGTTTGTTTCAAGCGATGTGTCCTTATATTGTCATGGCTATAAGCTTAGCAAACAGATTCAACTTCCTTATCTTCGAGTGAGTCTGTGTGTCTCAGCGTCCTTTTTACATTGTACATTATGATATATGAGGCAACTCCCTTCATTTCGAAAGGGGTCATAACTACCATATTATCTTTATTGATGATTTCTCTCGCTACACTTGGATTTATTTCATGTCTTCTCGTAGCGAGGTGTTATCTATATATACACTATTTGCCACTATGATTCGCACTTAGTTTGACACTCCTATTCGTGTTTTTTGTGCTGATTCTGTTGGTGAATTTCTGTCTAAGCATTTTCATTCTTTTCTTGCTGCACAGGGTAAACTGTCTCAGTTCTCTTGCTGTGGTGCTCATGCTCAGAATGGTGTTGCTAAGTGCAAGCATCGTCATCTCCTCGAGACTACTCGTGCGCTTATGCTTACATCTTCTGTTCCGCCTCATTTTTGGGCTGAGGCGGTATCCACAACCACATACTTGGTTAATATCCAATTCTCTTCTGCTCTCAAGTGTGGGATTCTTTTCGAGCGTCTATGTGGTCGTCTTCCTAACTACTCCGATCTTCACATTTTTGGCCGCATTTGTTACATTCTTCTCGCCCCTCGTTAACATACCAAACTGACATCCAATCTATTGAGTGTGTCTTCCTTGGATACAGTGCTAAACATAAGGGTTATAGGTGCTGGGATCCTGTTGCTCGCCGAATGCGTATTTCTCGAGATGTTTCCTTTGATGAGTCTCGTTCGTTTTATCCTCGCCCCATATCTTCCACTTCTTTAGTATCCTTGATCGAGCCTCTGTCTTTTCTTACTTTTTCTGCCACACCTATCTCTTCTGATCTTTCTCCAACACCGTTAGCGCTTTCTCCTGCTATGCCTAATTTAGTGCCTTCCACGTTTTTGGACTCTTCGTCTCATGCCCCTCCTACTTCTAGTCTAGTTGAGCTTTTCTCTTTCCACTATACTTGTTGTTGATGTGCTATCTCCCATCCCACTAAGTTGTTTTCTACTGAACCATCTCCTTCTTGTGATTCAGCTTCGTTCTCTCCTCGGTACTCTCTTCGTGATCGCCAATCGATTCGACCTCCTGATCATTTTGGTTTTGTCGGACATCTTCTTATCGTGAGGCTGTTATTCATCAGGAATGGCAACATGCGATGGCTAAGGAGCTTGCTGCTCTTGAGCGCATCAGCACGTGGGATCTTGTTCCACTTCCCCACATGTTTGTCCTATCACGTGCAAGTGAGTTTATAAGGTTAAGACTCGTTCTGATGGTTCTCTTGAGTATTATAAGACTTGTCTTATTGCCTATGGTTTCCAGCAGAAGCATGGTCGTGACTATGATGAGACTTTTTCTCCGGTAGCCCACATGACTACAGTGCACCCTATTCTTGTTGTTGCTTATGTGCGTCAGTGGCCTATCTCTCAACTTGATGTCAAGAATGTCTTTCTTAATGGTGAGTTGCATGGGGTTTACATGCATCCATCGCTTGGGTATTCTATTCATGAGGATATGGTTTGTCGTCTCCATCGCTCTTTATATGGCCTTAAGCAAGCCCCTCGTGATTGGTTTGAGCGCTTTTCTTCTGTGATCATTGCTGGTTTTTCTACTAGTGTTCATGATCATGCGCCGTTTGCTCACACTTCCTCTCATGGTTAGACTCTTCTTCTCTTGTATGTTGATGATATGATCATTACAAGAGATGATTCGGAGTATATTGCTTTTGTGAAGACTCATCTCCATGACTAGTTTTTTATGTCCGATCTTAGTCCATTTTATTCCTTGGGATTGAGATTTCTTCCACTACGGAGCTACTTTCTGTCCCAAGAAAAGTATATTTAAGATCTCTTTCATCGTGCTTCTCTCACTGATGAGCGTACTGTTGAGGCTCCTATGGAACTTAATCTTAAGATTTGACCCTTTGATGGTGAGCCTTTTGTGGACCCCACTCGCTATCACTATCTTATCGGGAATCTTGTTTATCTTGGTGTCACTCATCCTGACATTTCTCATGTCGTCCACATTCTTAGTCAGTTTGTTTTAGCTCCTACGCATCTCCACTATAGTAATATACTGCGTGTTTTGTGCTACCTTCATGGGACGACTTCTCATCGTCTCTTCTTTTCACGCTCCAGCTCTTTACAACTTTGTGTATATTCTTATGCTACTTGGGCTAACGATCCTTCTTATCGTCGGTCTCTTTCTACTTACTACATTTTTCTTCGTGGTTCTCTCATTGCATGGAAGGCTAAAGAGCAGGTCGCAGTTTCACGTTACGATGGTTAGGGTTCATGCTTCTTACACAGACATAGGTACTAGATGAGGTGATTGCTCTTCAGTTCGTTCGTTCCGATGAAGGCAAATACTACAGCTCAGTACAGGTTATATCTTTCTAAACTTAATGTAGTTGATCCCCCGTGAATTTGAGGGGGTGTTAGAGATGTATATTGCAAGTGTATATATTCCGGCTCAAATGTTGCTATTCTCACACACGTAATCCTTTTAGCTTGTGTTCAGCCTTCGTCGACAAAACAACAACTTTTTATTAGGAAGTTGAAAACCAGATATCAACAACAGCGAGGAGAATGTCGACAGGAGAAAAGGAAGGCACTGGTTCAGTTGATTGGTACTCATTCGTTGTGCCACGATACAACAACATCCAGAGCTGCGCCCAAGCATCCCACTCTTGAAAAATTCTGGGTATTACCTCCCAAGAATTTCTGTGACAGGTAATCAAGTATAGCTAAACATCTGTATGGATATCATGGCACATGGCTGCATCCAAATTTGGTAATACCAAAAATTGGCATGATCAAAATTTGGCTACAAACCAACACCCCTTACAACAGACTGTAGGTAATGTAGTGAACATAGCTTTCTTCAGGAGTCCCTTCTCCTGCTGGAGTTTGAGTTTGATGGCATGCAGGACTGTAAGTAAATGGTGTGGACATGTGCATAATGTGCCACAGCTCAAATTTGATCTTGGTGACTATAGAGTAGAAAGTCCACTGGGCAACTTTGCTTCTCAGATGTATTTAGGTGTTATGGGTAGTCCACTACATTGCACAGCTGATCCTTGGGGCAAGCAGGAGTCCACCTAAGGAAAACTGAAACTGTCATCTAAGAAATTTCTCCTGGTTGATGCTGGCTTTCTCATGCAGTGTATGCTTCTGCGTAGCTTGAATGTCGTGCTCACCATTTTTTTTTCATAATTCAATTGCTTCATTGATATTGACCAACTGATTTTGACACATTATGGGGGCAAAAATATTTGTTAGTACAACTGCTTCATAGATATAATTAACAAGTTCAATGGCAGAAATCCACACTGTTACAATCAGGAGAAGAAAAATAGACAATGAACCACATTGTTACTGTTGAAGCTGCAATGAACCTTCAAGATCTAGCTTTGCACAAGCTGCGGTGTAAACATCAGCAACCCCAGGAACACTCTCCTTGTGACGGTCAATATATCTTGTCCAGAATTGCTTTTCAGTTGCAGAAACCACGGAAAAATACTCAGGCGTTTCGATCCATTTTTCCTGCAGGGCCTTCATGACAAGGTACCGGGGCATCAGCCTCCTCTTCAGGCTGTAAGAGAGTAGTGCAGGCCTATGCACGATGTACTCTGGCTCAAGACCGACCTGAGTGATCAAGAACTCCGCTGTGCTGCGCAGATTGTCTTCAGATGATTTTAGGAGGCATGGGTGCTTGACCAAAGCAATGAGCAGCTGCTCCTCAGTGCACTCAAGGGTCCTCTTCAATGTCTCTCTCTTCGAATCAATCTTCTCCTGGGTTAGGCAGGCTAAGGTTGCAAGTGCGTACTTGAATTGCCCTGAGCTACGGGGTACTCCAAGCTTGTCAACGCGCACCATTAACTGTTTCAGTTTCTCTAGAGTGCAGCTAAGCACCCAGTTCCCACTTAAATGGAGCTTGGCGACATCGGAGACGTTTAATCCGCACTGCTTGAGGTACGCAATGTTGGGCTTAACCACTCTGTCAAGGCTGCTCGTCAGGACTCTGCCGCTTCTCTTGATGGCCCGGATGAACTCGTCGAAGGAACCAAATATTGGGACCAAGAAGTCAACCCTGCTGGCCATGTCGCAGGTGCGGAGCGCTATCGGGCTGGCCAAGACGAGGCACGCGATCTCGGAATCGGACAGCCCGAGGCCGCGGAGATCGGCGACGCGAGGGGCGAGGTTCCTGTCCACCTTGGAGCAGAGGAACTTCGGGTCGGCCGCGACGATGGCGGCGATGTCGGAGCGGGAGAGGCCGAGGCCGGAGAGGAAGGCTAGGACAGCGTCCGGTTTGGAGGGGGACTTGAGGCGGGAGAGCAACCTGGACGCCCTGGGAGTCTGCCCTCGGGTGAGGCCGCAGGCGGTGACGAGGTAGTCGTCGACGGAGAAGTTGGAGGTGGACGCGGTGGAGTGGAGAAGGCGATGCAGAGAGGGCAGAGGAGACTCGCGATCGCCGCGGAGGAGAGAGGACAGCTGCTTTTGGAGGCGGAGCATGGCGGCGGCGGAAGGCGCGCCGGCGGCTAGGGTTCTGGAAGGGCTTTCCTCTCCTCCTCTGGTACATCCGTTGAAGCGTAGGATTTCATAGTTTATCGTTCACAGAAATGGGAAAATTTGCCAATAGATATTCTTTGATTATAATCACTTTTCCTGAGTTAATAAAAATAGATCTAGATGATAAATTAGTTGAAGTGGTATTTTAGCAAAACTCTCAATAGAAATGAGTTACAGATGACTTAAATATTATTATAAAACAATAATGTAATAAAGGGTTATTTCTGATAAATCATTACAATAGTTTGACCCAACCAAAAATTTTTAGCAGATCTGAGTACCTAGATAATTTGTGTATCTTGAGACGTTTGTATTTTCCATATTTTGGATTATAGTTTATTTCTAGATTCCGTGATTACCGATTCGTACAACCTAGAATTATAATCCGGACTATTTATTTTATTTTCATATTCTAAGTCTAAAAGTAGTTAGAATTGTTAGAAGCCAAAAACAAACAAATCTTTTATTTACTCCCAAATGCCACGGAGTGATTTTATCATTTCATGAATGTGTAAAATAATAAGAAACATATTTTCTCCATTCTCCCCTCCCCTCCCCTCCCCTCCCTATCATTTATATGCGAAAATAACATAAATGCAAAGTTTCCGTTAATTATATTTCTAAGCATATGCATTATGGATATTTAATAATAACAGGTTGGGTTACACGTCTCTAAGAAGTTGGAACAATTGTTAGCACATAGGAGGAGAAATATCCTGTGCAATTTGCAATCGTGCGATCTGGTACATCCAATCAAGATCCAACGGTTATATATGAAATCTAGTACTTTTTTATTTTTTTTCATATGTAACCGTTAGATCTTGATTAGATGTACCAGATCGCACGATTGCACAGGATATTTCCCATTAGACTCCAGAGTCAGCATTGTGTAAACAGTCCATCTCTTCTCGTATTACATTGTCAACTTGACCATCGGAGCAATCATTCACGTCTAAAACCTCCTCTTTACCTACGAACATAAGCAAGAGTAAACTGTGAGATTTAGGCAATATATAGTTCTCATTAATATTGAAATATGTGTGAATAAATTCACCTCTTATTCTAGTTTCTTCGCTCGGTTTCATGTAATCAGTCCTTTAATTGGTGTAAATGGTTCTGGTTCCATCTTAGTTTGTTCTTGAGTGTATAATCCGTTGGCTAAGTGAAGCATATGAGTGGTGTTAATCTAGTACCGTTTCTGTTCAGTCTGATGTATTGGATCCGCGCTAGTCTTTTAGATCACATCTGGACGACAGAGGCTTGAGTAACATCTTGTCAGAGTTTTAGCCAACAAATTACATGTTTATAATTAACTTGCTAATCATATGCTATTATATGTCCATGATGTTGGTTTAGTAATATGAACGATGATTTAACACCGTCTTTGTTAGATCCGATCTGTCAAGTTGATTGTTCATAGAGTTAATATCCATTTGAAAGCATGATGAACCTGTATAAAATCATTGTAACACATAAACACTATGTTGCTTGTCTGCTAGTTCTATTGTACTAACAAATATTTCATATAATATTTTAAGGCACGTTTAGATGGACTAAAACTATTTATTAGCTAGAACTAACTATTAGTTAGCTAATGATTAATTCACATATGTTTGATACTTTGGACTAATACCTAAAACAATAGTAAAGGGTACTAGTTCACTTTTATGGACTAATGGCTAACTATTAGTTGACCCGTGAACTAATAATTAGTTTAGTAATTAGTTGACTTTTTGGCTGAACTAAAACTAAAAATTAGCTACTAGTAATTAGTTAACAGATCTATCTATTTTGGAATCACTTGTTTCCTTGTTTCGTTCCTATATTGTCTTTCTATATTTTTCTAATATATACATATAAAATACATGTATATACGTGTATATATACACACACATAGGCCGTATCACTGTACCAGTATCGCTTTTGGAAGTGTGCCGAAATAATCAGTTTGGAATGGGGTGATCTGACTGGATTTTTCAACTGTTCTTAATGGCTGTGCCTAAGTAGAATTACAAGTTTCATATAAAACATGATCACTCTACCTCGAGTCAAGCAAAGAACACAGCAAGAGGACTTACCAGCTTACTACTCAGTGTCAAGAACTGCACGCATTTGGATAGCTTTCTTTGGTTCTTGTTGCAATCTGAATCTACTGGGCACCTTCCCTCTGCAAGCAGCAGCATAGTCTTCAGCGAGCTGCGGCTCAGCTTCACTGTGAGGACTTATGTACTTCTCCACGAAGGCCTTCTCCGTCATTTGGAATGCGGTGTAGTAGCTCCTGTCAAACTCTAGCAATCCATTTGCCTTGAGATACTTCACGACGCAGTACCGGGGCATGAGCCGTCGCTCCAGGCTATAGGTGAGCATCGCCGGCCTGTTGGCGACGTATGACGGCTCCAAACCAACCTCGGAGATAAGGAACTCCGACATCCGGTGCATCCTGTCATGTGAACTCCTCAGAACCGCCGGGAGCTTGGACACCGCAGTCCTCACCTCGGCATCTGACCACCCGAATGCCTCTTTCAAGGACTCCACTTTGGCAGTGATGGTCTCCTTGCTGATGAACGCGACGGCCTGAAGAGCGTGTCTGAACATCCTGGAGGAACGGGGCACGCCTATGTCCTCCGCCTGCGCGACCATAGCTCGGACGCGCTCTGGGTTGGTGCTGATCAGCCTCGGCAACGGGTGGCACAGCTTGGCAATATCACAAGCACGTATGCCGCACTCCCGCAGGGTCGCGATGTTTGGCTTCACCACGTTCTCGAGGTCCGAGCTGAGCAGGTAGGAGTTGTTCTTGAGCACCTGGAGGAGGGCCTCGAAGGAGCCGAACAGGGGTACATAGTACTGGAGCTTGGAGATGACGCTGGGGCGGCGGAAGCGTGCAGGGTCGAGCAGGACGAGGCGCGCAATCTGGGAGGAGGAAAGCCCGAGGTCACTTAGGTCGGCGAGGCGCGGAGTGAGGGTCCTGTCGACCTCGGTGCAGAGGAGGCGCGGGTCGTAGGCGACGGTGGCTGCGATGTCGGCGTTGGAGAGGCCGAGGCCAGACAGGAAGGCGAGGACGGCGTCGGGCCTAGACGGGGACTTGAGATGGGAGATGACTTTGGAGGCCTTGGTAGCCTGCTCAGGGCTGAGGTGGCAGGAGGCGACGAGGTATTCCTCCACGGCGAAGGGGGCGAGGTGAGCTGACGCTCCTGCGGCTGCGCCGGTGGCGGCGAATCGGGTAATGGAGAAGAGGCACTCGTGGCGGAAGGGAAGATGGATGGATCTGCTGGCGAGGGAAGGGAGAGGGAGGATAAGGAGGTGGTTGTGGAGGCAGAGCATGGCTGGCGCTGGCGGCGACACCGGCGGAAGGGAAATTTAACTATTTGCCACCCTCTTCGTTGCCACCTCTTCAAATGCCACCCTCTTCGTTGCAATTAATTTTTTGCCACTCTCTTCGTGAGCCAATTAATTTTTTGCCACTCGGTGTCCAGTCACTAGCCACGTCATCCGCCACATCAAATTTTTGCCACCTCACGCCGCCACGTCACCTCTTCTTCCTCCTCCTTTTCTCTCCCCAAGCCAAGCCGGCCACCGCCGCGCCCGCACGCCGCCGCGCCCGCGGCCGCTGCCCCCACGCGCCGCCGCGCCCGCCCGCCGCCGCGCCCGCCCTCGCCCGCCTCCGCGCCCGCGCGCCGCCGCCCCTGCGCCCGCGCGCCTCCGCCCCCGCCGCCACCGCGCCCGCGCGCCGCCGCCCCCGCCGCCTCCGCTCCCGCCGCGCCCGCGCCCTCGCCCGCGCATTTGAGGTAGAGGCGCGCGGGCGCGGCGGGGGCGGAGGCGGCGGGGGCGGCGGCGCGCGGGCGCGGTGGCGGTGGGGCGGAGGCGCGCGGGCGCAGGGGCGGCGGCGCTCGGGCGCGGAGGCGGGCGTGGGCGGCGGCGGGCGGGCGCGGCGGCGCGTGGGGGCAGCGGCCGCGGGCGCGGCGGGCGCGGCGGCGGGCGCGGCGGCCGCGGGGCGGAGGCGCGCGG
The DNA here is from genome assembly GCA_019279435.1 of Zizania palustris. Lineage (NCBI taxonomy): Eukaryota > Viridiplantae > Streptophyta > Magnoliopsida > Poales > Poaceae > Zizania > Zizania palustris. Next base: position 18,409,140 of record JAAALK010000080.1, read on the forward strand.
GCGCAGGGGCGGCGGCGCTCGGGCGCGGAGGCGGGCGAGGGCGGGGGCGGTGGCGCGTGGGGGCAGCGGCCGCGGGCGCGGCGGCCGCGGGCGCGGCGGCCGCGGGCACGGCGGCGTGCGGGCGCGGCGGTGGCCGGCTTGGCTTGGGGAGAGAAAAGGAGGAGGAAGAAGAGGTGACGTGGCGGCGTGAGGTGGCAAAAATTTGATGTGGCGGATGACGTGGCTAGTGACTGGACACCGAGTGGCAAAAAATTAATTGGCTCACGAAGAGAGTGGCAAAAAATTAATTGCAACGAAGAGGGTGGCATTTGAAGAGGTGGCAACGAAGAGGGTGGCAAATAGTTAAATTTCCCCCGGCGGAATGCCTAGGGAAGAAGGCGAGCTAAAATGAATCTGGGTATTTCATCCATTATTATTTAAAAATGATTGTATATATTTTGATAATTTATTTTTTGTCCCATCATTAATCTGAAAATATCTAAATATGGAGGATAAATTGCGTCTCACGTGTTATTGATCCAAAAAGATCTTACGTATCGATGAGATATAGAAGATAAATTTTTATTTTTTATTAAAAAATATATGATCAAAATTCGAATGTCCTTTATACGCCTACCATTGCAATTAATTAAATATAAGGCCTCGCGCTGCTGCCCCAACCTGCTTCACAAATTAGAGATTGTACCACACCCACCAAAATTTTTTCCTCTAAATATTCAGCTGCCAGAGATGATTTATGTGAGGTGAGAAACACATGATTTCATAGTAATATTTTAGGTGACTGATACACACATGACACCAATGCTTTAGCAAACTAGAGCTTTATGTCATGGGTCTACTCCCCGATCTCAGAACGGTAGACAGACAAAATTGAAGCATAAAAATGGACTCTGACAAATCTGACGCCGGAATTCACCTCAAACACTGCTGCTGGTCACCATTATACAAAAGAATCCCAAGTTCTCAACTCACATGCAACCAAGTACCTAACTGAAAAGGAGATTTCTTTCCCTTTTGAGATGGAACTATAAGGAGAAGATCAAATATATGGCTCTCCTGGATCAACAGGCAGTGAGCAGGTAAACGAGGACACAAATGCAGGTAAAAAGTAAACAGTAGTTACAAGAATGGTGACAACCATCCAGACTTTTTTAACCGGCTCCAGGCACATCAAGGTAAATTCAGACAGCACTAATCAGTAATCAGCGATACAGTGGTGCCCCAGAAAAGGAGTAGAGCGATGAAACCGGCACACCAGGCGCATTACGCCTTGTAGACGCATATGCAGGGTTGGGAACCTCATAACCAGCTGGTGGATAGGGCGAGCGCAGCTGGAGGTCCACCGCACGAGTGCTGAGTTGGTCAGAATGGTAACGGCCCTCCACATGAGTAGCACGAGCAGAATCTTCTCCACGACGACGGTACAGGTCATCCACACGAGCACCACGTACAGGAATTTCGCTTGGACCGTACAGATCCTCCACACGAGCACCACGAGCAGTAATCTCTCCTGGATGGTAGGGCTCCTCCACACGAGCACCATGAGCAGTAATCTCTCCTGGACGGTAGGGCTCCTCCACACGAGCACCACGAGCAGCAATCTGACGGTAGGGCTCCTCCACACGATCACCACGAGCAGCAATCTCTCCTGGACGGTAGAGCTCCTCCACACGAGCACCACGAGAAGCAATGTCATCAATCCACCTAAGGCCCTCCGCATGGCCAGAACGGTCAGATGTTTCGGCTGGCAGACTGAAGTACAAGTTGTTAGCAACAAGCACAGTATATTATTCTAACTAGAAAATACAAGTCTAATAATGAGTTAATGACTGATAGTTTGAGTTGCCATTCAAATGCAAACCTACAGCAAAAATACATACTTAATCTAGATGAGACATTGACCGAAATTATTAATACTATAGTGCATAAAATATGTCTAATTTGCTTTCATTAGTGGATTCATAGTTTACTAAACTAATATAAGAGTGCATCAGCAACATGAGAGTCTATGCCCGCCGCCAAACCCTTCATAGCAAAAATAATACTAAAATAATTTTCCAGTGGTCTGTTGGCAATAGTGCAAAACCATCATGCAACACATGTTTTCAGAAATCAGAACAAATGTGCTACCAATGGAAAATTCACAGTTTACCCAACTAACAGAGTATCAATGACCTTCGTGACCAGGCCCCACTGTTTGTCTTCAAAGTACTACTGTAGCACTTAGTGTTGGCAAAACAGTCATGTAACTTGTAAGACATGTTTCGAGAACATATTTAGCATCAGGAATTACTCGAATATAAAATAGAACCTTCCAAGTTTTCTTAAGGTATTGCTAAGACAACACAAATTCCAGAAAAAACCCCAAGGGCAAACTCAAATCAACCAAGCAATCAATGATTCAATGGAATTTTCTCTCTTTTTCTGATCTTAGAGAGCTATCTATACAAGGGAACCTTTTAAATAAGCTTATAAATGGGCCACCATGTATGCATGGAGAGCACATTAACCTTTCTTGGAGAATAAATCATTTCTTGGGCTCAAAACTGTTTTCTGCAATATTGGTTTTTAACAGATTGCTTGCATACAGAGTTACACATAAGTACAATACACTTCCTCAGCTCTTTGCACAGATTATTTTTCTACATTGATCTAGAGATGACGTTATAAACAAATATCAGAATTGTGTTGAACAATACCAAATGAAATATTATAAAAAATCATAATTTATATCTTGACCTCGAAATCACTATTACACAAATATTTGTGGATTAGACAAATTACAAACACTTCCATTGAATTGATGATGATAAATTGCACTTATAGGGCTGAGTGATAGAGTGGTGGAGAATGCAGTTGTTACTGGTCAGACTTTCAACGGAATTGGAAGGTATGGATCTTCTCAAATTGTATTTAAAAGAAGTAGTGGGTCAAGACCCTGGACCTCATCGGTGCGGCGGAGCCGTAATGGCCGAAGCACCAATGAGGCAAGGATTACAGAGAAGGCAAAGCCTGAACTGAAAATACTTGACGACTCCTCTATTGCATCAGCCTTATTTATATAGGCATAGGGCTGATCTAATCTAACAACCTTATTCTAATTCTAATAACCTTAAACTACTAGGACTCATTTAATCTAACAACTCAATCCTAACTGAACTGGAATCTTAACCTAATTGGACTCTTAACATAATCTGATCCCTAATTAAGCCTTGCGGGCTGGCACTAACCCTTGCGGGCTGGGCCTGATTGGGCTGCGGGCTAGTATGCAGCCCCCTCTTGCATGGCACGTGACAGCAGTTTGGCTCAGTTCAATTATCTAAGAAAGTGCTTGCTACATAGCTACTCTATTTAATACCAGGAAATTGATCACGTTCCGTTCACATCAAGTATGAATTAAAATGTGCCAAGTTGCTAAATGCATGCATAAATAGTAACCTGTCCAAAAAATTCTCATAGAGTTACAGGAGAAAAAAATTATGATTTCCATTTTCAAGCATCAATCTACAAAATAACTGACCAATCAATTTCATGTCAATTTTCGAACATTTGACAAACCAAACACTATAAAATGTTAATGCAGGATACTAAATATGGCCCAACTTGAGTAAGGTTAATATATTAACTTACTGATCATGCAGCGGATTCACTCGAGAGCGATAGGGTGGAACATCAAATAAAGGAGCCAAACGGTGGTGGTACACAGGTGGGGCATGCTGAAGCTCTGGGACAGAAGTTACATCATGAGGCTCCAGGGCAAGTGGAACAAGGCGAGGCTCTTTGGCAAGAGGAATTTGTCCAGACTCAGGTGCATGAACTGTTTGCTCATAATATGTGTGGAGACCATCATGGACATTAGACAATGCATGACCACACCTATAATCCATTGGATGTGGAGCAAAATGTGTTGCCCTATTTATGTCCTCAGGGGCACGAACATGCACAACAGGAAAAGATGGTCGTCTTTCTTCATATTGAGGTGGTTGTGTTCTTCTTTTATAGAGGTGCCTCTCTTCACGAGGCTCCTTTGGAGCTGATTGAGGTACACTCACAGACTCAAATATAATTATTAGCCTACGGACCTGCATAATATTATGTAATCCATAACAACAGGTAAGTACTAACATTAAACAGTTTGTTATTTTTAAAATTCTGTGTTCACAAAAAATTTCAAGGACACTCACTTGTGTAGAGTTGAGCTCTGGGTTGAACTTGGTCTTTGAACTGTAGTTTTCTTTGATGGCATCCCTAAAACTGCTCTCAGGAAGTGGACGACAATCTTTATCAATCTTAAATTTCACCTGTATCAAGCACATAAAATGTTTTTGACTACAATGAGAATACCAACCTTTAAATACTAACTACTCTCGAATGAGGTCCATTTTAATCATGGAAAATAGATAAAAGTTTGTAATGTCATTGTGGAATCTTAAAAGTTGTACCACCAAAATTGTAAAGGTTGATTCAAATTTGCATGATACAATCTTGGCTGACAACCTGAACACAAAATTTCTTGACTTTCCATCCTATGGTAACTTCCAATCAATCAACAAAAGTGAGAGAAAACAAATCAACACTTAAGATTAAGTATGATTACATGCAAACATACAATACGACTAGGGTAAACATTCCAATCCTTTGAACTCATTAATTTTCAACACTGCACATTCCCCACTCACTTCGAAGAACCTCTGGAGATACATCATACATGGACACAAGCACATCCTGTTATTCAAAAACAGGGGCAGTGAATGTTCTGTTAGTAGTCTACCGCCTCCTTCAAGCACATTACTTCCAAGGTGACAAATGTTTTTTTAATTCAAATAGGGATGAACCATGTATAGTTAGTAATTACATCTGTTTGTAAAAGATCACCTGGTCACCAATGCAAATGCATGGTTTAAGTGACAGCTAGTGGTACAGCCTAGTGCCATACTCATAACCCATCAGTTTTTGAAAATGAAAATGGCCATCTGGTTTGAGTCGTTTGAGACACATATGACATATGTTCTCAGAAATAGTGTGAATTAGGATGACACCACTTCTAGTCTTCTACCCATGTAAATCATACCCCATAGTGTCAAACTCTCAATCAACCTTCAGAACAATACACATACCCATAATAAGCAATTAAGCATATAGAAACACCCAAAACCAATTTCCATTCCCCTTGAAAAACATATCCACAGCATAAGAGTTTGTTCACCACAATGGGATACCAAAATTACCTGTGCAGGGAACTTGCCACCGAATGCATCTCTGACAAGGTTCAGCCCACCCTTTGATACTGCCTTGTACACCCCATACATCAGCTTCAAGTCAAAATCAAAGAGGAATAACTTCATCCCTGGTCGGATCTTCTCAATTGTTCCGATTTTCCCCTTCGGGTACCCAAACAAGCGGTTCTTGAAGCATTCTGGTTTAGTTCGTGCATTACACATGAATATAAATCCCCCTCCCTTACTGTCAAGCCCCTCTTCCTTCTCCCTTCCCTCCTCCTTTCCCTTTTCTTTCCCATTCATAGCCCTCTCTCTTTTTCTCTTCTTTGTGCCATTGCCACCATTGTTACCAGCACCCACACCATTCTTGGTGGCAACTGCAGCATTCGCATTAGTCTCAGCCAGCTTTGGTTTTGGCTTCGACTTTGGTTTTGACGATGATGCTTCAGCCGTAGCTGCGGCTGGTGTCAGTATCAGCCGAGTCACTGATCCATCAGCAGCAGTGGCTGGCTGCAGAGATGGAGCTGCAGGCGATGCTTCAGCATTTCCACCAAGAGCTTCCAGGGATGTGGCCTCTTCAGCAGAGGGGCCAGCGGCCGCTGCGGCCTTCTCCAGGCCGACCTTCGCCTTCCCCCTTTTCAACCTAGATTTCTTGAGCGATCCAGGGGTGGAATGGCTCACCTTGGACGGCCCAACCGCCCCACCGGAGGCGGCCGCCTTGGCCTTGGCGGCGATTTTAGGCTTGTTCATGGGCGAACCTAATGCGGGGCTTGGGGAAACAAATCTACCATTAGTACTGCACCACGCACGCTCCGAAGAAACGAAATCGGCAAGAAACTGAATGGTTAATTGCAGGGAACGAATCAACCCGAGTCCTGATGAATCTCCGATCTACGCCACGCCGGTTCACGAATCATGAAGCGGAGCGGAGGAGGAAGGAGAGAGTACTGTGAGAGAAAACGAATACCTTCGATTCGATCCAAACAGCGATAGAGGCCGGGCGCGTGTCGTCCCTGGCTCCAAACCTGCTCGACGGCGGACGGAGGTACGCGCGTGGAGGCCGCAAAGGAGGGGAAGGGTAGGGCGGGGTTGGAAAGGAGAGGACGCTCGCGCTCCGGGCCTTCTCGCCGGACGCTCGCGCTAGAGCCGGCGGCGAGGAGAAAATTGCTTATCTGGGACCTAGGGTTTTGGGTTGCCACATAAATTTTATAGGATTTTCACACCATTTAGAGCAAATTCTTCGAAATTCTTTCAAAATTCTCCATTTCAAAGGAGGCCTTACTGTTTCTCGTCGCAGTTCTGTCACTTTAATGTTAGCTTCATAAAATTATTACTCGGTAAGTTATTTTATTAATCTGAATTTTATTTGTACTGTTTAAATTATTTTATTTTTTTCACTATTTTTAGGCTATGACAAATATCATTTTTACTCTGGACATATAACACAGATCAATACTATTGGTTAATAGGCGGACGCGACGGCATATAGAGTGGTCCTAAGAAGCGGTAGGCAACGCGAGCAGTGGCGTCGTGAGACCTTATGCAGTGGTAAGCAACGGCAAGGGCAATGGTAGGCAAGCGACGTAGCGTCGGTGGTTAGCGGTATGCAAGAGGTGGTGGTGTTGGGGTCTACAAGAAAACTATAGGCAATGGTGTCAGGGGCCAATAGCAAGTGAGCGACAACACCGTTATAAGCCAACGACAAGTGAGTTGCGTTAGGCCATATGTCGTAAGGTTGACCGCACTAGCTAGTGGTGATGTCTTGGGGGTGTTTTGTGTCTCCTCTCTGTTGACTGTTGAATAGGATTGTGGGGGTCTATGTAGGAAGATCATAGTTTGCAAATGTTATATATATTGTGCAATAGATAGACTCACATATCAGTATACCTAACAGGTACACTCTAGTTAACGAGGACATGAGGAGGTGATTTACTATCCCTGAGTCCTACATGTTCAATGAGGACAGGTTTTCGCACATGGGCTATCCCCACAAAAATAAAATATATAGACCCATTTTCTAATAGTTGAATTCATCGTTAAGGATTGGTCGTTGGGACCATTGCTATCTGTAGCCACATGCTCCACTGCTCTGCATATAGACCCATGCTCTTCTACTCTACCACTCTAGTCATAGCAGCATCGACCTTTCGACCACAACCCCATGCTTCGTTGGCTCCATGCCTCTCGACATTATGTCGCCCCACACCACGTCACTTGGTACTCCACCACCCCTTGCCGAGATACCCATTGCTTCACCGCCTCATGCCTCGCCCCTTGACCACCCATACCCTAATGTAATCCCGCACAGGCCAAATGACATTACGTGAAAAGGATGCATAAGGAGGGGAAAGGGAGAAAGGGAAATCAAGAAAGGGGGGAAAGGGCAATAGAAAAAGGAGAAAAGGGAGTATAAAGAAAGATTAGAAAGAGAAAAAAAATAAAAAAATATTTTCTACAAAAATTTTAAAATTTAGAAATTTTGGAAATAGACTTATTTTAAGGTTGTAAATACAACATTTTCTGTATGTACGAAAGGATTTTGATTGATAGTTATTTTCTACATGCGCATATACCGTATAAGGGAAGGAGATACTAGGTATTACCTTGTCTACGATGTAATATGTCATCATTAGGGATGAATATTTGGTTTAGTTGGTTTTTTAGGTTCACAGAAAGTTCGGTTTTTAGACAACAGAAACGAACATTATTCTAAAAGTTTCAGAACCGAACTAAAAAACGAAAAACTCCTGTTCGGTTTTTTAGTTTATTCGGTTTACCAAAATTCAGATCAAATACAATAGTGCAGATTCACGGTACTTTAATTTGGGTTGGCGGGTAGGGTTTGACACTTTCGCCTCCACGTCTCGGCTTGCGCGGACAGTTGCGAGAGTGGCGGGGTCATGGGATACGGTAATCTAACTATTTATCACTTTATTCATGTATCAATTAATAGATCACATGTTAGTAACTTAGGTGATCATGTATACTGCGGCGTGACCGTGACTGTGCTGCGGATGGGCCGTGAGCCCGTAAGGCCTGAGGGGATAAAAACCGATGTGAAATGCATGTTCGGTGTTCCTGTATACTCCACTTCGGTTTAGTATTGCAGCCCGATGGATTTTCCCGTGATAAAAACCGGACCGAACCCAACACCGAAGTTTTCCAAATTGGAAACCAAAATATTTAAAAAAACAAAAATCATTATTTTTCGGTTCAGAGTTCAATCCGGTTTTCGGTGGATTTATGTTCACCCTTAGTCATCATGTTCAAAACTTAATCGTTAGATTATATAATGAACGGTTCGTATTGATTTGGGGCTACCGTCCAAAAATTTGTGCGTAGTACACGCCCAACTAGCATCTAGATAATGGACGGCACTGCTGTCCCAAAAGACCAGTACCACACAATGCATGCCCGCCCACTCCTTGTCACGGCGACTGTTGGTGTTTGATCCGTCGTCGTCGACGGTCCAGCGACCCGCCGCCGGTGGTGGTCGACCACTTCCACGACGACGACCCACATGATCGATGAGAGACTAAACGAGCAGGGAATCGACAACGTGTCGATATATACTATATATAGTAAGCGGTTGGTGCTTTGTGATGGGATTTATTTTATTGTTACGATGATAAGAAAATTTTCAGCGAATATAACTGTCTATACGTAAAATTTGTAGTTTTGTATGCTTTTTAAAAAATTAAAGGACCTTTGCGCAAAATTCTTAGTTTCTGTCTTAGCAAAATTCATACTTCCGTGTAAAATACATAAATTAAAAAACTGAAATGCAAAAAGTATATTTTCTTCTTCTTTTTCTTCTTTTCTCTTTTCCTTTTTTATTTTTCATCGAATGCATTTGATGCTTGTGGGCGGTTGTGCATGTTGTGCGGTGGGCGAGCGCAGGGATGGGTTAGAGTGAGGCGCGCAGACAAAATCGACGAACGAAGTCCGCACTTTATATTAGTATATATTTATATATATATGTGAGTATAGTATCTGATATATATCTCATTATCTCCATAATCATCACTACAGGAATGTTGACCGAGTGCGGCACTCAGCGAAGTCTAGAATACACTCAACGAAAATTGTTTTGTCGAGGACCCAATAAAATACGCTCGTCAAATGTGCTGTTTCCTAAAGTGTATCCATAAAATATATGAGATGGAAGAGCACAATATATTAGTAAGCAAGCGTTAGAAAAACGAAAAGGTGAATCTGAACAATAATACCGCTAATAATTTCTGCCAAATTAGATCATTTGTAGACAAGCAAGCAAATAAAACAAAGCTCCATCAGATTAAACATAAACATGTTGTGCCGCTAGCTTCGCTGATAATTAATTACCAGCGAACAACAGCGTACGTACATACGCACGCACGTAGTCGCAGCTGGGAAAAGAGTACACATACGCACGTACATATATTAAACTAACCAAGCATGTAAATGGTACGTACACGTACGCATACACGTACGTATAGCTAGCTCTAGCTCTCTCCCCTTTTTTGAACAGAGCGAGCACACACGTACGTACACCACGTACGTGTGCGTAGACCGTACATGCTTTGACTAGTACAAACAACGGCTCTCTTCCCGCGCTCTTGCACGTGCGTACGTACGTGCGCGCGCGCGTACGCGTACAGGCCATGCATACGGATACAGTAGTAGCAGTGGTATACGTAGTAGCTGCTAGTTGTGCCGGCGCCGGCGCAGCTGGCGATCGATGGATTAGACGTGGTCGAACTCGTCGACGGCGACGGACTGGCTCTGCAAGCGGCGGAGCTTGAAGGAGGAGAGCTTCTGGGGGCCGTCCTTGTCGGCGGCGGGGTCTTCCTCGAAGCGGATGTAGGTGTAGACCCAGGCGCCGGAGAGGGTGCCGATGACGGGGCCGACGAAGTAGATCCAGAGGCCCGTGTAGACGTTGCTGGCCACCGCCGGCGCCAGCGTCCTCGCCGGGTTCATCGATCCTCCTGACACTGGCCTGCAAATTCCACTCGTTTCCCCTCCTCTTAATTAGCTACCAACTAATTAATTACCATAATCTTATTATTACTCGTGATCGAACTCTGTCATCATCCATGCATCTGTCTAACCGGACCATTCTTTTCGATGAAAATATTTTTTTCGAAAAATAATTAATTTGTACACGTCATTGTTGTCTTTCGTAGAGATATGGTCGATCAGAAATAATTAGTACCATGGTTAATTAAGCTAGCTAATTAATACCTAAATATAATACAACTAAACTAGTCGTCATATAGCTGAAATTAATGCGTGTCACCTTGTAAAATACGGTGCATTTCTTTAATTTCTCTTGACGAAAAAATATGGCCGAGAAGTGAACAATATGGTAGCAAAGAATAAGGTTTCGTCAGCTAAGAATTTTTTTCTTGGTACGATAATTAACACTATATATTACTGTTTCATTTGACTACAGACTGAATATTTTTTCCCTACCTGTATATGATTCTATCGAGTTAATTAACTGGCCTGGTCTAATTAATCCTTAATTATTATTCCATAGCTTGGTCTTTCGTCATTAATTAGTAATTCATTTATATTAATTACCCTGCGAAGATCGACGTAATGCAAACCGCGGAACCGACTGCTAACCCCGCCAACTCACCCACCTGCAAGCAAATAAATCAATCGAAAATTAGTAAACAGATCAGGAATTATTCAGAGAAGAACTAACAGATCGATTATAACTAGATTAAGAGCGTATTGGTAGCTAGACTGCAGCTAAATCTAATCGGCCGGTGAAGATATAGTTTAATTAATCAAACACATAACTCACACGGTAGAAAACGGGGGCTGGTTTGCCGAGTCCGTGTTGTAAGGGTTCAAGTATCGTACTAATTGAGGAAGAACACTCAACAAACCCTTTAACACTTGGTAAACTTTCCGATTTTTTATAGTGACCAGGTTAGTAGATCCCTACTCTAAATGATACATAAGAGATGTAGCTTTGCAAATATTGATATATCTGAGATTTAGAGATTTATTAAACAAGTACTCTCGTGATCAGAGATAATTAATTGATTATTACCGCTCTGGAGTCCGTGGCGACGGCGCAGGTGACGAACATCATGTTGAAGGTGACGACGATCTCGATGAGAAGGGCATGCCAGTGTGGCCCCGTCGGTGTTGTCGTCCCTAGCACCGCAATCGGGTGCAGCGCCGCCTTCAACACGAACGCCGCGCACATCGCTCCGGTGAACTGCGCCGCCCAGTAGAACGGCACCTGCATGCTCACACACCCACCTCCATTAGACAAACTTCCCGGCCACTGCTATATATCTCCTCGAGAATAGTAAAAATACGTTTTTTTTGCGAGTTAGCGACGACTAGACGTGAACACTACTAGAAATAGTTAATTTGCCCATCGAATTAACTTAGGGTTTGCCGAATGTATTATATTTCCCCGAGCATGCACTCGGCAAAATATTGAATTATTCCAGCAGTGGAAGGAAGCAAGCTAGTTATACTACCTTTATCAGATGCATGGTTTGTTTGGAGAGGTTAATATTTTTAAAAAATTACGGTAATTGAGAAGATATTCAGATGTATCGTAATTTTAGTATAAATTTTGGTACGGTAGTTATTGGTATTTTCGGTATTTTAGATACCAAAAAATATCAAAATTCACACTAAAATTGTTGATACATCTAAGTATCTCCTTAAAAACTGTAAAATCACTCTTAAACAACGGTCAATAATTACAAAAAAACATATGGTTTCTAGATTCTAGATATTAATTATATTTGTTTTTAAATTGTAGGACTACTGAGTTTTATAATCTAGAAAAAACTAGAGCAAACTAGTAGAGATTTTAAAACTAGTTGAAATAAGTGCCATTTGTGCCTTACAATAAGCAACAATTAACTAACAATAATTGGGAGGGTTGCTCGGGAGCAGCCTAGCTAAGTACATCATCATACATATATGTGCATAGTTCTATAGGTGATCAACGATCAAAATCACATGGCTAGCAAGGATGATGTGTCAAACCTTCTTGGTTGGTACATTATACGTGTGTGTGTGTGGTGGTTGAGATTATTATTATAATTAGTGGCAACTAATCTCGGGACTTTCAGCTTCGTAAGCCATGCATGTTAATTATGCACCAATTAATCATACATGCATGAGATGATTATACATCAAGTTGCCTTAATTATCCTTCTCATTGTTCCAACTAAAAAATCAGTACTGATTGTTTTTATTCTTCTTTGTTAGTTAATTATGTTCTTGTTGTATTACATGATGAGCTTATTCACATGCATGCATGTTTGTGTTGAGCTGATCAGCATGTTTATTAGTTGTGAAATTTTACAGTATTCGAGGTAACACGATTTTTAGTGTTAATTTTGATATCAGTTGATATTTTAGGTATTAAGGTACCGACATTAACATTAAAATTTCAGTATCTCTTTAAAAGCAGTAAAATCTAGGCATGTTTGGAGGAGCTTCAGCTACTTCAAGAATCTGAAGCTGAAATAAACGGTTCAGATTCTGACTCAGATCATGAGAATCAGTGGTTGCAGAATCTAAAAATGAATTAGAATCCAAAAGCTGGAGAACACCAGCTTCTCTAGATTCTTATCAGTTAGATACTAAGACTAGCTAGCTACTAAAATTCTCTAGCTACCATAAACTCCCCCGAATAGACACTCAGTCTTGTTAATTAGTTATGTTGGGCAGCTCACATGTGTGCTAGCTAACGACCTGATGCACATGCTAGTAGAGACTAACTATGAAATAAAATGGCCAAAAGACCCGTTCAGAAAAACATTCTGCTTCAGAAAAAATATATATCTTATCACATTATTTTGAGCTAGTCTTATGTATGTATCAACTTGCTTGTGTGTGTGCTACTTGAATTGGGGAACTGCTTTGTTGGCTGCTTCGAATATGTTCGGTTGTATCACTTGGCACGTTATGGATCGGTCGTTCATGTGTGCGGTACTATATATATATATATATATATATATATATATATATATATATATATATATATACGGGAGCGCTATTCTACACCGACTAATTTCAGTAGTTGATTTTCTCAGTAGAATAACAATTGAGTACTATTTTTTTAGTAGTAGATTTCTTGGTAGAATAGTTATTCTACACCTGTGGTGTAGGATAGCATTTGTATATATATATATAGGAGTGTAGTTACGTAATCTTTAGATAATTTACTTTATTTTGGGCGATTGATCATATCGACTAATAATTTGCATCGATCATTCATGTGAAAAATATTAGATTCATAACTGGAAATTATCCATATATATTTGGATATATGTTTTAATTTCCACAGAAAATATTTTTCTATACTAGATATTTTTAATAAATTTTATATAATACATGTAGCATGCATGTGCAGTTGCGTACGCCTATCAGCTAGAGATTGCATTTTTGTCAAAGATATATGTTGAAAAAATGTAGAGAAACATATACTCAACCAATAGAAGCAAATTAAATTAAAGAAGAAAATGATCGAGAACGTCAGATTAAACATGACTCTTTCTGCAGCAGATCAAGAACGCTAGAAAGTGAAAGAAAAAGGAGGTATTTGCTGAAATGAATGGAAGAGAAATTATTTTTTCAGAAAAAAGTTGATATGGAACGAAGAAACAAGGAACTGAACTGAAGGAAGTAGCTAGAGAAGCATGCATGCATGTGTAGATTGATGAAGACTGAAGTGCAGGGATACAGTACTCTATATATGTTACCTGAATCCAGGGGAAATGCCGGAAGCAGGCGAAGGAGAGGGTGACGGCGGGGTTCATGTGGGCGCCGGAGATGTGGCCGGTGGCGTAGATCATGACGGTGACGAGATGAGCCCTCCGGCGACCGACTGCGCCAGCTGCGAGATGCGCTTCATGTCATCGCCGTAGATGGACGCCGCCCCGCAAGTCATGAACACCAGCAGGAACGTCGCCACCACCTCCGATATCACCTGCATGCCACAAATATATATATACATAAATATGTACATGTATATACACACGTACGACGACGACGACGAGGTAACTGCTTCCTGTTCTTCGATCTTCCTCCTAGATAGAGGAGCATATCTTGCTTAGCTTGTTGGGTCTTTGATGGATATATTACAAACCTTCTTGAGGAGGTGAGGAGGGAAGACGTCGGCCAGGGACTTCTCCGGGTAGTACACGCTGGGCACGGCGCCGGACACGCTCTGCACGGTGGAGAGGTCGTGGATTTCGTTCGAGTAGTTCACCCTCGAGTTGGTCCTCGACGCTGGCGCCGCCATGTCTCTCTCTCTCTCTCTCTCTCTCTCTCTCTCTCTCTCTCTCTCCACGCTCAGGTAGCTACCTAGTTTACTGCCGGAAAAACCGAGCAGATCAATGCGATGGCGCGCGCGCTGTACGTGGCGGGGGAGAGAGTATTGAGGCGAGAAGCTAGCTAGCTCAGCTAGCTGATGGATTGATGGATGGATCGAACTCGATCTACCACGAGACTCGATCGATCGATCACCCCCGATCGACACCACCGCCGCTAGCTGAAGCTGCTGCTTGTTGCCTGGGTCTCCTCTCCGCGGCGGGGAAGGCCATGTATTTATAGCTGGACACCGAACGAGGCGATCGCGCGCGGGAGAGAGCTAGGCCGGGACGATAGTGGTGCGGCACTGCGGCCCGTCCCCTTCCGCGGCGGGGTGCAGTGGGAGAAGAAGGAGACGACACATGATAGGTGGTAGGCGCCACCGGTAGTAGCCCACGCTCCACTGCGCGCGCGCTACCATACCACCCCCGCCTTTTTGCGTTTGTGGCCGAGGCCGAGCTCAGAGTCGACCGGCCGGCCAGCCGGCCGGCGTTCATGTGGCAGAGGATCGGTGCAGCACACAAATTTTACCACGACGACCGAGTGGAACCCACTGGCGCGCCACGGCCACCATGGGAACAAAATTGGTGGAATAATAATGCATATCGTACTCTATGTTGGATAGAAAAGAAATACATGTGTCACGCATGTAGGTATGCATGCATGGTATTGGTATATGCATTGATTCCTCTATATACGTCATGTATTCATCCATTTTTTTCCACCTAAGACCCACACAATACCCATATAATACTACGTCTAATTTCTTATATAATTTGTTTTATATTTATAAATAATAACGACAAAATTAACTCATATGTCTTCTTGTCTATTTATTTAATCTGTTATATGTAGAATTAAGACGTTTTAAAAAGGGATAGTAATTATTTAATAAGGATAGACATGAAAAAATATTAAAATTTAATATAAGTTTTAAAATAACTTATATAAATAATTTAATAGATTAACTTATAAATTGAAAGCATCATATTTATGTAAAAAGGTCACACAGAATCGACTTCGATCGAAAGCTATGTGAATAGGATGTGATACATGGGCTTATCATCTAGTACTACTCTCACTTGAGCACATTCAACATCTGAATTTTAATGAGATCTGATACTAAGTTGCTCACATCTTTTTTACTGAGAGTTACGTAATTACTAGACATATATGTAATTGTGTGGCAAGCTTCTACATACTGCGTGATGGTATTTTACCGAAGTGTGTCATCCGTAGACTTCAGCTGAATACTTTTGTTGACATTTTAAAGGTCTGCATCTACTTAATTAAGATCCCTTTTGTAACAAAAAAATCCTCGGTTACACATGACATGTTATGGATATCAAAGGATTTTTTAATAATATTTGTCTAGTAATAAGCATGGTAATAAGCACTTTGATATCGATTTTTTTTAAAAAAATAATATTTTTTAAAAAAATCAAATTTATATGCTTGTTTTAAAAAAATTGCAGAAGTAGCATTTAGTCGGCACTTGAAGTGCCGACTGGACGCCACGTCTGCTCTAGTCAACACTTCAAGTGCCGACTGGTGGTGCTGACGTGGTAGAATCGGATAGGGCCGCAGTATCCAGTCGGCACTTCAAATGCCGACTGAACGCTACTTCTGCAATTTTTTGAAACGAGCATACAAATTTGATTTTTTTAAAAAAAATATTATTTTTTTAAAAAATCGATATCAAAGTGCTTATTACCATGCATCGGGGGAATATTGAGGCCATCACCGTTGTTTGTCGATCGAACGGCTGGGGATCATCCAGCTCAGGAGATCCTGTGATCCGTACACGTTTGATGATGTCGTCCTCAAGTATTTTAATTTAATCCCATGTCGTTTCGGGAGAAGGGGTTTGCCTATTGGCAAATTAATTCCAGAACTTTAATTATACTCTATTTTAACCTCACCTGCTTCTTTGCATTATGTAATCGAGGAGCCACATGTGTTTGTATGTTTTCTCAAATACATGCATGGTTGCAAGATGTATTTTTAAAATTTCATTTCACTTCTATTTAGTGTTTAGAGCATCTCAAGTTGCTATTTGTTGTTTCCTAAAACGCCATGAAGAAAACATCCTAAATTTTATTGATCTCCACAAACACTACAACAATCTAGGAAATTTCCGTCGGCCAAAGCCGACGGAAGTTAGCCCTTTCCCGACGGAAGAAGCTAACTTCCGTCGGCAAAAGGCTAACTTCCGTCGGCTTTTGGCCGACGGAAGCGGGTAGACGGAAGTTAGCTAACTTCCGTCGGCCGCCGACGGAAGTTAGCTAACTTCCGTCGGCTTCACATGGCCGACGGAAGTTATCGGAGTATTTTTCCACGTCAGCAAAAACACACTTAACTTCCGTCGGCTAATGTATGGCCGACGGAAGTTAACGAAAAACAGAAAAAAAAAAACGAAAAAAGTAACTTCCGTCGGCTAATGTGTGGCCGACGGAAGTTAATTTTTCCTTTTAAAAAATAGTTTGTCATACAGTGCCACATGATGCACATTCTGAACAAAACATGCCTCAAATTTTACAACGACATGACACGGTCACGGCCAACGACACGGTCCAGGTCCTGTTGTGTCCATTCCAGCAGTGATCATGTCCTGAAGATGAGAAACAAAACAGGGATGGTAAGAACTCACAGACCCAATGGTAAGAACTCCAATGCCCATTAAACATTTTCCAGCTTTTTCCTTGAGGGCGTCCATCAATCCATTATGGCTTCAGGCTAACAGACAGAATAATATTGCTTAAATAGCATAGTATTGCTTCAACTAGCACAATACAAGAAGATTACATGTAGAGTGCTTATGATATGAGTGGCTCAAATAGCCTACTAAGTTACTAACAATAGCAGACAACAGAGCAAACTTATGTACCAACAAGTGAATAGTGCAATTCTAGTTCACTAGAAGTGCCTTAATGAATAATGATGCAGAAAGCACCAAACTGTCTTCACGCAAAGGCTAAATGGCATGTCGAATCAAGATTACCAACCCAATGTATAGTAAAATTCATGTGATCTAGTTGACATAGACTATGGGTGATAAAAATGGGCCAAATTCTCTTAGAAATCAGCACACTACAGATGACCAAAGGTGATCACTACTGGTTTTCATTGCACCTACATTTCTAATTTAGTAAAATGTTATCCTTATCTATCCTGCGCTCTAACAACGTACTCACCATGTGAGGGTCAGTCTCAGGAAAATGCATCCGCTCAAGGCAGTTCAGTTTATCTTATTTGGTCAAGCCACACAGGGTAAACATAAAAATAATAACAGACTGTATAACCACGTAACTTGCTAAACACAGGCAAAGAATAGTAAGCACACCTCCTCTAATCCTTGAATCCTCTCTATCTCCATTCTAGACAGAATAATTTTCTTTTTCTTAGCAAAGAACAGTAAGCACACCTCCTCTGATCCTTGAATCCTATCCATCTCCATCTCCATTCTTTTTCGTCAATTTCCCTGTAAGTCAGAACATAGCATGTGTAACACAACACTAAACTGCAATTGAGGCTCACTGTTTGGATTCTTGAGAAAAAGGCATAACTGTCTAACATGATAACATCCTCCCAGTGCCAAGAACAAGTACTATTGGTAGGGAACAGATCTTTAACAATGTGACCAAAGCAAGAGCCAGCAAGAGCATTAAAATCAGGAACATCAAACATGATGTGGTTATTTAAGTGTGTACAATCCTATGGAAACCTAAA
The DNA here is from genome assembly GCA_019279435.1 of Zizania palustris. Lineage (NCBI taxonomy): Eukaryota > Viridiplantae > Streptophyta > Magnoliopsida > Poales > Poaceae > Zizania > Zizania palustris. Next base: position 18,427,430 of record JAAALK010000080.1, read on the forward strand.
ATGAAATTTAAGAACTGGCTACTCATAGCATCGTAAACTGGAAGGCAAGGAGAAACTAACAGAGTCGTGGGTCAGGTAGGTGTCGCAGTAGTCACAATAGTACCTGCAACAAAGAAGTTAAAACAAGATTAACATGTTGTAGATTAACAGAACGGCAGTCGCCGTAGGCAAAACGGACAGGAGCTTTCCAAGGTTCTCTACCTCAAAGGCCCAAACCCAACCTTCAGTACAACCCACCTACGCGATGTACGACGTAACCAAAAACATCGCAAAGGCCTAAGCTAGGGTTTCGAATTCCTGCCGATGGTTCGAACCAGCAGCAATCTACCCACTGTGGCCACCGCCCTGAACAAAGAGAGATCGAGGAGCTCGCATGCGCGCGGCAGCGACATCGACGCCCTTGAGGCGGGCGCTAAGGCAACGGAGACCGGAGATCTGGTGACTGTCTCTACTGCTGTACACTACAGGGCCGGTAGGACGGAGGCGGCGAGTGGGACGGCGGAGGCGGCGCGTGGGGCGGCTGTGGCGGCGGGGAGGAGGTGCACATGGGAGATTTGGGGAAAGTGAGAAGGCACCCGCGTGTGGGAGAGCTAATCGATGGTGGTGGTCGGAGGCGGCGGCGGCGACGACGGTGGTGGAGGCGATGGCTGGGTGTCCGGCGGCTGGCCGAGTGGTCGGAGGCAGCGACCGGTCGGCGCGGAGGCTGCGGCGGAGAGATGTGGAGGCGGCCGCGTGTGAGGAAATGTGTGGCGGCGACTGGAAGGGTTTGGGTGTTAGGGTAAGGCGTGCGATGGAATTATTGGGCCTGCAACTTCCGTCGGTCAAATACAGGGCCGACGGAAGTTAAGCTAACTTCCGTCGGCTGATCAGTAGGCTGACGAAAATTATATTATCTTCCGTCGGTTCACCTGAGCCGACGAAAATTATGTTTCTTCCGTCAGCTTTTACTAAAACCGACGAAAGTTATTAAAGCCGACGAAAATATCTCATTTTCCTGTAGTGAAATCAAGGAACAGAACGTAATCGTTCCTAGATATACATGGTGATTTTGTTGTTTGGTTCGAGGGATTGAATGGAATTAAGTGGAACCAAACTGTTCTCATAAACAGAATATTCTTTGTAGATGTTGAACCGTGTGGTACTGATTTTTTTGGCGAACAAGATGATTCCAAACCATTCCGTTTTATTTCTCGTCGTATGTCAAACCAAACACACTATCTAAGTACATAGCAATATCCCTATAATATAGTCTCAAATCTCATATTTAAAAGGGATTAGAAAGGATGGTCCTAATTTTGAGAGAAAAGAGAGGTGATTCAAGGATCCTATCACTTAGGATAGGTAATCATTTAAAATATTATCGGAGCATATATTTTTTAAAATACTTAAATTTAATTTGAAAATTTTAGATAAGAATCTGTCGGAGATGCTAGTACACTCGAATTTGTTTAGACCTGCTCTACGTACGTCCAACAAGTAGGAACTTCCCCGGCACTTGCTCTTGCTGATCGATCCAAAATGACAATCATAAAAAAGTACAAAGTTTCTGCGTAAAACAAACCGAAAAAATAATTAATCTTCTGTACTGTATACTCCCCGGCCAGTTCTACGAAACTAGATTGGAAAAGTTCTTAACCTGTACCATGTCGGCACGGGCATGGATCGATGATTTGGTCAATAATGCCGCAGAGAAAAAGAAACTGATCATGTATATAAGTTATAATAATTAAGTACTTTTTGTCACTTTGTTAACGGATTTGTTTAGGTACTATAGAACTAGAAAGAAAACAACAATCTTTAACAGTATTAGCTAGCTAGCTCTGTGTCGTCCTCGATCTTGACAGAGACGACAATTAGGGGGTGTTTGGATCAGGAGCTAAAATTTTTGCCCATGTCACATCCAATGTTTAAACACTATTTTGGAGTATTAAATGTAGACTATTTACAAAACTCATTCATAATCGGAGAATTATTCACGAGACGAATATAATGAGCCTAATTACACCATGATTTGACAATGTGATGCTACAATAAACATTTGCTAATTATGGATTAATTAGGCTTAAAAAATTCGTCTCGCGATTTAGTCTCCGGTTCTGCAATTATTTTATAATTAATTCATGTTTAGTCCTTCAAATTAATGTCGAAACATCCGATGTCCCAGATCAAACACCCCCTTAATGGAGACAAGCTCAGCTCGATCGCTCGCTCGCTAGCTCGCTCACGCGGCGGAGCTAGAGATGTCGGTGTCTCGTGACGCGCCGGCAAAACGACGAGGACGACGACGACCAGCAACTTGCATCATATCGTCCCAGCTAGGCTCCTAGCCGTATAGGTTTTGATATTTTCGCGATCGGCTAGCTAGGACATACGCCGACCTCGAATTGAAAGGAAGATTTTTTTTTCTGAACTTTATTTTGCAAGTACAGTTGGACACTGCAGGATCTGAACAAGTTCTGTAGTCTTCTAGTAACCAGGGCGACCGTACCTTCTGCCGGAGGCTATGCATGTCTACGTGACTACGTGCAGGTATTGAATGTACTCACCATGTACGTACACATGCATGCATGCATGCCCCTTAATTGTCTGACGCCACCGACGGAGACGGACGCAGCAGAAAGTCAACGGCATGGACTCTCTGAGTAACAATCAATAATCGGCCGGTGAGCCATCAAAATGTGTGTTCAACTCTCTCCGGCAGCTAGCCTGCCTGCTTGCCAACGATCGATCCGGCCAGCAGAGAGCAATCAATCGGGGTGTGCCGAGACGCGTACGTACGTTCTGATGTATGCATGCAGCCAGCAGTAAATAAATAAATCGAGCAAACATTCTGTTCAGCTGGTGTTGCTTGCAAGGGTGCAGCGTTTCGATCTTCTTTGGGTTTAGTTCCACGTCGTCGAACGTCGATCGAGTATTGAAATTTGCCACGTGATTTGGTGTCGCCGTCAGCCGTAGATGAACTTAACACTGCAGACTGGTATATTTGGTAGTGTCACCGTTGACAAAATGCTGCATATGTGAAAGCCTAGCTCGTTCAGTTACTTCATCAACTTCCAAAGGTTAAGTTTGGGTGGCCACAATGCGAGCCTTAACTTCCGTAGCAGTTGCAGGTACGTACTAACTATATCCACACTATCGAGTTGAGTAGAAGTCTGAAGTCTTCATCTGTCAACTTCAATTCATCGTCCAACTGATGATCGATCCGTATGCATGAAAGTCAGAGTTGAATGCCATCTTCAATGGCGTGCCCTACTACTATACTGCCCCCCTGCCATATGGTCGATCATATGGATGGGCTGCTACTGTTTTCCCTGTGCAAGCTCAGTCAGCTCGAGAATTTGGATCCAATTGCATCACCAGTACTCCAGTACACTGACCATGACTCCATGAGACATTGCTCGTCGCTCGTTGCAGTGAGCTAGTGACAGACGGACAGCTAGCTATACGAGGAGGCAGTACGTACGTTGTGCAGTGCCTTGCATGGCTGGGCACCTTGGCTGCATGCCTCTTGATTGGCTTTGTGGTGTCCTCCATCATGCAGAGATCTGCTGTGTGCGCTGCTACTGTGCTACGCTACTAGATGCCTGGGATTATCCATTATTATCAGATCCATATTGATTGTTTGGAAGATCATCCTAGCTAGTTCTTGAGCTAGCTAGCCTGTGCTTGATATATATATAGCGTAGTATACACCACTGTCGGCCTACCAGCTGACAGTACAGTAGTGTGGATGGTTGCTGAGGGAAGAAGCCCTTTGGCTCTGGTCAAGGGAAGAATAATTAATACTACTAATAACTCTGGTTCGTAAATTGCCAACTACTGCTTGCTAGAGCTTAATTTCCTCGATCTTGTCAGACTGGTAGAGCAATATATCGATCTTGTCAGATTGGTTAGGAATGCAAAAAAATTTTTGGAGGACTGAAATATATATCCGAAATTTCAGTGATTTCGAACCGAATTTTCAATCCCTGCACTGTTAGATGTTGCTTTTGTTGATTTTTTTTGAAATAATAGTATTTTTTTTAAAAAAAATCAAATTTGTATGTCAAATTAAAAAAATTGCAAAACTAATAGGCACTCGGCATTTAAAGTGCCGACTGGTGCCGACCGTGCCATGTCAGCAGTAGTCGACCGACTAATGCTGACATGGCGCAGTCGGCACCAGTCGGCAGTACTTGAAGTGCCGACTGGAGACGACGTGACATCCAGTCAGCACTTTAAGTGCCGACTGACTGTTAGTTTTGCAAATTTTTAAAACCGGCATGCAATTTTTTTTTAAAAAAATGTTATTTCAAAAAAAATTGCTTTTGTTTGGATGGTAGATCTAGGCATCCATGTAGGTTGATTAGTTGATAAACACGTGTGTGTATCAGTGTAATAACTGTACTTGTGGTAATTTTCTTGCCCCTCCCTACAAGTGGTTGATGAGGACATGCTGATGAATTCAGATAGATACATTATTATAATCACACACATGTATGTACTAGTCGCAAAATAAGAACCCTAATTAAATAATAAAAAATCGATCATATATCTTTATTTAGATGGACCACATCTCATTAACTCGAGAGGATCCCACGTGTGAGTAAGACATAGAAGATAAATCATCAATTTTTCTCTCGGTAAATAAACGCCGCGAGAAAACAATGTTCATTTTGCTCGTGCGAGTTGAGGGACAAGCAAGTGATTCCCATTGTCCGGAAGCAAAGCATGCGTGATGCATGCGTGTGCTTGCCAACATATAAAACGCACTCACATTTGGGAACGAAGTAGCATGTGTTTTATCAAGCTTGATTGGTTTGTTTATTTCTGACTTTTTTCCCCCAAAACGAAAGGGAAGTGACAATCCCTCCTACGACGACGATCGATGCATTAGCGTGACACCTCTCTCCGATCCCCAAGTGCGATCGAGGTTGACGTCTTTATTTTTCTCCCTTGCATTATTGACATAATAAAGGACCGATGACTATGGGTAACGCAACGCATGCATCTTGGTGGCTCTAGTAGTAGGACTAGGACTGCCAATAATTTTTTTTTTTGTAATTTTGATGATTAACTCGTTTTAGTTGTTCTTTAAATTGAATCACCGACACAAATAGGAGTATAGGAGCTTCATGATGAGAGAGGTACACCTTCTACCATCATGAAGCTCCTAGCGAGGTCCGATCTAACCACCGCACGAAAGGATGCATGTCATGTGGTTAGACCTTACTATGAGCTTTTTTTTTGAAGCCAGGAGACGTGGTATATTAAATAAGTAGGAAGAAAAATACAAGGCAACTAATAATTGCCAGCACAAAGGAGAAACAACAGAGAGAAGAGGAGGGAAAGGAAGAAGAAGAGAAAATGAAGCCATCAACAAACAAAAAAACACGGACTAAAACAAAATTCTCGCGAGTTGGTTCGCTCCTCCATTCATCCACATTCGTAACTCATCCGTAATGCGGTCGACTAAAGATGCCTCACTATGAGCTTACTATCATGCTTAGAACATGTCGCTCGCCGATTGCGCTAATGATTATAATTAATCTTACTCTCTTAAGAGAACCACAAGGTGCACGAAAGGATGCATGTCATGTGGTTAGACCTCACTATGAGCTTACTATAACACGTAGGACACATCGCTCACCGATTGCGCTAATGATTAGAATTGATCTTACTCTCTTAAGAGATAATAGGAGCTAGGTACATCCGGTGTATACTACCCTGGTTTCCTTGACACTAACACCCTCTATATATGAAGCAATTAGTTTACGCGCGCAGTGTAACATGAAATAACAATATATTGAACCCTTATTGAATAAGTTTTGTAGTATATTCTTATTGTTAGTGCAGATCTCCCGGAGGAGAGGGAGACCGAGTCCCTCTCCTCCCCGCATGTGCATAGGCCATGCACATGCGCCTGGTCCAACTGCGCCCTGATCGGGGGCGCCCCAACAGAATACTGTTAGGGGCCCCCTGTTGCGCGGCACATATAAAAGGGGAGGGGCAGAACCCATGAGCTGGCTGCTGCATTCGTGCTCCTCTGCCCCTACCCAAACAAAGACCTAAACCGATCTAAGTGGGTGTGCCGAAGCAACGGGAAGGCTCCCTGACCTCCACCGCCGTTCGCCGGACTTCGACGCCACGACCACGGCCATGGCGTCCCATTCATCTTCGTTCTACCTAAAAGGTAACCTTAAGTTCTCCCCTACTAGCTCTAACCCTAGGCGATTCTGAGAACCTAAGTCCCTTAATCTATAACAATGGTATCAGAGCTTTGTTGTTCTAGGGTTAGGCTAGCTAGGTTTTGGGCGTCAGATCGACACCACTCTTATGTACCTAAGGCCCTCTGTTAGAGGCACGATTCCCGCATAAACCCTAAGAATCCCCCCTGTTTTCCCCTGATCCAACCCGCAAGAACCTTTCGGGTTACTCCAACACCCTTCGGGTAAGGGAATAAATCACTAAGCAAACCCCCTGCATACCCCTGCTGTAAGAACCCTAAGTACCCGCAAGAACAGAAATTTCCCCAACCCTGCTGAGATCCTTCGGGTAAGAACACCAAGAGATTAAGAACAGAACACACAAAAAAAAAACAGAAGAATGTCTTCAGATCCGGGAGTTAGGGTTAGGGTTTAAACCCTAACCCTAACCCTAGCTAAGAGGAAAGGAGGGCGGCCGCCGCAGCACGCTGTGCCTCGGGCTGCAGCCGCACGTCGCGCCTCGGACGCCGTCGCGCGCCGCGCCTCGTGCGCCGCCGCGCGCGCTCGGGCCTCGCGCTGCAGCCGCACGCCGCGCCTCGGACGCCGTAGCGCGCCGCGCCTCGGGCGCCGCCACGAGCGCTCGGGCCTCGCGCCCGCGCCTCCGGCCGCCGCCACGCCTCGGACGCCGTCGCCGCGCCACGCGGTCGGCCGTCTCGCTCCGCCGCTTGCGTGGCGGCCGGTTCGCCGCCGCTCCGTCTGGGCCGCCGGTGCTCTCGGTCGGGTGGGGGGGAATGGGAAAAATAAGTTTTAGGGTTAGGGTTCCGGGGGCGCGCGGGTTATATGCGGGCGAAATCAGCGCGCGGCCGTCGGATTAGATCCGACGGCTAGCAGGGATCGGGCCGCTTCAGGCCCAGGCGGGGGAGGGAATGCGTGGCCCAGGCCCAGGTTGGCTTCGGCCTGCCAAAAGCCGCCGTTTGGGCCAATTTTTTGCTGTTTTGGGCCGGAATTGATTTCTGAATTTTTTTGAATTAAGAAATTGATTTTCCAATTAAGTATTATCTGAAAATTCAGAAAAATGCCCAAAATTAAGAAAAGATAAGTTATCTGCCGGGAAAATTTTGTATAAGTTTGTACAGACTCAGAAAATTTATTCTGCATTTTGCAGCATTTTTAGGTACTTTTATGATATTTTCCTTGTTAAATTTAGTCTAAGGACTATATTTAATTGAGGAATATTATTTTAGAGTTTATAATTAAGTTTAATTTTCAGAATTTTATTACTGTTTTAATTAGTGTATTAATTAAGATTAAGTCTTCCGCTGTGCATACACTATTTAAAATTACTCAGTAATTTTGTGTTCTGAATTTCAAAGCATTTTTAATATTTTTGTGATATTTATTTATTAAATTTAGTCTAAGGACTATATTTAATTGAAGAATATCTATTAGAAATTTTGTTTAAGTTAAATTCAGAATTCTCATTACTGTTTTTAAGCAGTGTATTAATTAAAATTAAGTCTTTTGTTGTGCATGTTTAGATTAAGTCTTTCTTTACACTGTTTAAAATTAGTATCATGCTATAAATTCAGAATTTTTATTACTGATTAAGCAGTGTATTAATTAGTTTTAAGTCTTCCGCTGCGAATACACCGTTTTAAGATTAGAACCATGTTCATCCTATCGATTAAGTAGCATTTATTCTGTCAATTAAATTTGAACCAACGAGATAATTTAATTTGGCATTATAAATGTTGTATTTTGTTAACATAGTGATTTTATCTCCTGACCAACGTTGGTGATGAAATTACTGTGGTTCAGTTGAATTGATCCTATTTCTGCCCAACGGTGATGTAGAATTAATTCGCCTTTTAAGTTTTAAGCATGTCACATGTTAATTTTGACCAACGTTAAATTTTCATGTATCATATTATATTTTGATAATGTTCCTTATTAGAAATTTGCTAAGTCATATCTCCGGCATTGAGTCTCTCAATGGTGAGAACTACGGTTCCCGGAGATGAGATATTAAGATAGCGATTGTGCTATAGGACATAAATCTTGCTTTAATACTTGATTGTCTAACTAAGCGTGTGAAGCCCGTGATCTGAGAAGATGAAAGCCAAGAGGCTTTTGTCATAAGGTTACGTGACTTCGCCGATATAAGAATAAAATAAGACATATAGTACTAAAGGAAATCAGTGGAAACACGAAATGTATTATGATTAAGAGCTTCTTTATGGAGCAAATTAGGGGTTCTATCCCACGTCATGATACTGCAAAGAGTATCTGAAAGTGACTTTTCTAAGGCGTATGCTAGCACGCTTATTAAGAAAAGTTTAATAAGTTTTTGAGACATGGTTTTCAAAGCTGAACCCCATGAATAAAGAGCTCGATGAGGATATTATCGTCAAATTTTTTATTATGACGCCACACTAAGTTTTCTGATCATTTTGTGATCAACTACAACTTACAGCGAGAGTGTTGGAGTTTGTAGATGCTGATTTCAAACTATGTATAAGAATTAAGAAAGCACACAATGATTTAGGTCACAATGTGCAACACGAATAAAGGGGAAGAAGCATTATAAGACTTGTTCTAATGATGCTAACGACTCCTCTTATAAGCTCACATAAAGGAACATGATGTCTTGAAGGGCATATACAGACATGTAAGGAGAAACACCACATGAAGGAATATGTGGAGTTCTCAAAATAGATGAACAAGAATGGTAATAGACGAATTTTCGCACTTAGAAATAAAGTCTTTAGTCTTGCTTTTGAGCATGACAAACTTTATTTATTTTCCCAAGATGATTTTATCATCTGAGAATAATGATAAGAGCAAAAGAATTGATGACGTATTTTCGAAATTATGGCACTATCTAATGGACCATATTTCGAGGGGGAGGATTGAACGTTTAGTCAATTCTTCCGCTTTAGTTAGACTGAGTTTCAAGCATATATTGCATTAAGATAAATACGTCAAATAAATTAAGTAAGACGCGAAATTAAGTTTAATGATTGTAGTAATTTTATCTCCTGGCCAACGTTGGTGATAATGTTATTATATTTAAGTTCAATTGATTTTAATTCTGCCCAACGGTGATTTAGAATTAATTGATTAACATTTATCCAATCTAAGAGGGATCAGATCATAGTGATCAGATCATCAGTTGCTTTGGATAAATTTAAGATGTTTTTAAGGCTGATTCTTATATCAGCATGATCTAAAGTTTGAAAGAGTAAGATCTGACCGTGCTACGGTCAATATACCCCGTATGGTCGATTTCTTGAACTCTTTTGCAAGGTTCCATAGAAAATGGCAAAATAGCCCGGTATTTTATATCGGGTGTATCTTAGCTAAATAGAGTGGCTATAAGGTGCACTCGCACTTCAGTGGACATAGTAAGTAGTATGGTAAGTTATTCCACTCTACCGATTAATTTGTGGATGGAGGCATTCAAACCATCATTCATAATTTTAATTGGATCCTTAATAAGTCTGTGCCTAAAAGAACCATAAGAATTATGGACAAGACGATAACCATTTTTCTAAATTATTTTAGATTAAGGGTATGTCGTCCTACTAAAGCTATATTTTAACCCAAATATTAATAAGTTAAAGTCCTAAGACAGTAAGGTGTCAATTTTATTGACTGCAAAGATAAGTCTAAGTGATCTCGTTTTGTAATGTCCTACAGACATGTTAAGTTTGAAGAGACGAGACATGTTTTTTTTGGAGATGCTTTGATCAGGGGGAGCATGGTACTTAGAGAAATTAATCTTGAAGAGAAGTGGGTTAGTGAATCCACTCCTATGATTCAAGAGCAATTTTCATGTACCTGTGGTAGTGTCCTTTTGTCCAATTCTTGAGTTTGGACCTTCATTAGCGACATCTATTGTACATGAGGCTCCTGTTATTCAGGAATCTGCATTTCTAGATGATGCTAATGAAGAAGTAAAGGAACAACTCTGTAACTTAGTAAATAATGTGCCAACTCAGATAAGAAGCAGATTAAATGAGACATTTTTGTATGTCTTATTTAAGGATTCTTTAAGAATCATTAAGGCATATTATGACTTAGAAGTGCATCAGATTGATATAAAGACGACATTTTCAATAAGGTTTAAGTGAGAATGTCTATATGACACAACTAAGTGTTTTGTCATAAAATGGAAAGAAAATTTTATGATACTGTTTTATCTAAGTCCAATGGACTTAAATAAGTTTCAAGTAAGGGTATCTGAAATTTAATTAGACTATTAGAAAATTTTGGGTTTAAGAATAATGAAGAGGACAATTGTATTTGTGCTAAGTTTAAGAATGGGGATTTATTTTCCCAGTTTGGCATGTGGATGACATTCCGTTTTCAAGTGGTAATGTCCATCTACTATTAGAAACTGAGAAATATTGTCCTCTCATTTGACATTAAGTACCTTGGAGAAATTTTCCTATGTGTTAGGATTGGAGTTTCTCTAAGATATCATTAAGGGGGTATTAAGATTATCGCATACGGCATACTAAAAGATATACTGATAAAGTATATAGTATGCATGCGTATAAGCTATCGCCTGATCCGATAGTCAAGGGTGATAAGTTGGGAACCTTTAGTATCCCAGGAACCAATATGAGATCGATCAAATTAGATTGGTTCCATATGCTTCTGTTGTCGGAAGCCAATGTATGCTCAATTATGTACTCGCCCTGACTAAGTTTATGCCGCCGGAATGCTTGGCAGATATCAGAAAAATCCAGAAATAGATCACTGGATTAAATTAAGAAAGCCTTATGATTTATATATAAGGCACAACGACCTCATGCTAATGTATGAAAGATTAAATAACCTAGCGATTGCGGGTTATTCAAATTAAGATCTTGCGAGATGAGTGAATGCTAAGTAGTCCACATTAAGTCGTGTATTCACACTCGCAAAGGGAGCTGTGTCGTGGAAAAGCTCCAAACAAACTGTGACGGCATCTTCCACGATGTATGCCGAGTTTGTAGTATGTTATGAGGTCACCGGACAGGCACTATGTTTTAAGAAATTTATTCCGGTTTTAAGAGTGGTCGACAACATTTTAAAACCACTTAAGTTATGCTGTAACAATGAGTCAACAGTATATTTCTCCTATAACAACAAGAAGTGTGTTGCTGCCAAACACATCTAAGTTAAGTGTTATATTGTTGAGGAGAGAATCCAAGATCAAACAATAAGTAGAGCATATAAGTACCAAGCGAACGCTTGCGGATCCGCTCACAAAAGGCTTACCTCCCAATGTGTTCAGAGAACACTCAGTCGACATGGGTTTAAGGTAAGCCTATGATCTATGGATTTATAAGGGGCCCAAAAATAAGTTGAGATTCTGTTTCAGAATGGAGAGGTGTATTGTAGTTGTTGAGTCACGTAGTACGTAACTGACTAATGTGATGCAGCGTGCTCGATGCATTTATCCATAATGAAATAGATATTATGTTAAGTACAGTTTGAGAACTAAGTAGAGATCTGGGGGGAGAATATTAGTGCAGATCTCCCGGAGGAGAGGGAGACCGAGTCCCTCTCCTCCCCGCATGTGCATAGGCCATGCACATGCGCCTGGTCCAACTGCGCCCTGATCGGGGGCGCCCCAACAGAATACTGTTAGGGGCCCCCTGTTGCGCGGCACATATAAAAGGGGAGGGGCAGAACCCATGAGCTGGCTGCTGCATTCGTGCTCCTCTGCCCCTACCCAAACAAAGACCTAAACCGATCTAAGTGGGTGTGCCGAAGCAACGGGAAGGCTCCCTGACCTCCACCGCCGTTCGCCGGACTTCGACGCCACGACCACGGCCATGGCGTCCCATTCATCTTCGTTCTACCTAAAAGGTAACCTTAAGTTCTCCCCTACTAGCTCTAACCCTAGGCGATTCTGAGAACCTAAGTCCCTTAATCTATAACACTTATGGCTGTCACATTCCAAAGGCTGCAATTGGCGAGTATATATATATATATATATGCATTTCCACGGGACCATGCATGTTTGAAGTAGGGTTCTTTTCTTGGAGGACCGGCCTAGGTAGTTATTGGAATGCCATTAGTCAACTATTGTAGATAGAATTTGAGCTGGACACAAGTTGTACTAGCTAGTAGTTCTTCGTATTTCATTCAATTAACAGAAACTTCTGAAATCTAAGTGCGCGGGGATCATGTTATAGCTCATGCAGTAGAAGCTTGAGACGTTTTAATTGGTTATAGTCAAAGCATGAACTGCACTTTCAAGAAATGACCAAGTGTTATTATATATGATCCTTTTGTTCACCAAATCATTGTACCGTTTTTTATATGGAAATTGAAGATTTATCTCAACATCTTAGATGATCAGCAATGGCATATGAGTTAGGAGGATAAATCCTTAATCTTTGGAAGGATATACGATCAATTTTTTCATCTATAAAATATATGAGCTACTATTTTGCCTAGCTTGAAGAGTACTCCTATGATTTGAAACCTGTTTGTTTGCACACATGCTGGATAGAGCTGGAGTAGATATGCGAATACGAATGCAGGGGTTAATTGGACGTACGGTCTCCTCTACCACCGGCAAAACAACGCATTATTGCGACATGGGCATCTTCAGTTCGGAATTTCGTGTTGATTTTGCTAGCTAGTTGCAAGCGTGGTCGATCTCGTACGTGTGTGGACAATTCTCAACAGAGACTTGTGCGGCTCCAATTTGGCGCGCGCGCGGTTGAAAATATTTAGACTAACCTGCACCGGTGGTTGTTTGACATTATATTTAGGATTTTGGTTTCTGAAATCAGGTCTAGTTGCTTCTTCATCTGTCTAAGAACATAGTTTTTTATTTTATGGAGAACTACTTCCTTAAAATAAACTATATGGAGATAAGGATTAGTAAAATTGTGAAAACTACCACGGTTTTCGCCCGGTTGAAGCGGTTGTCGCGGTCTGATAAATATTGTTACTATAGTAACCGGTCTAGAAACCACGGAGTTCAGCTGTAACTACCAACCGTCGGTTTTTTATTTATTAATATGATATTTATTTATATTATTTTAATATAAAAACAATACAAGATAATATTTTTTTGAACATGTAATCCCTCTCAAATAAATAATTTTCCTTGTTTTCCCAGCTTTTTTTGCTTAAACTGTCTTTTACAAAAAACCGAACCGATTAAGTGCTCGGTTCTATTTTTTTCCGGTTTAACTGTCGGTCCGGTTTTTTCTACTATGAAGAAGACACATCCATCTATTACCACCCAAAACCTGACAGTTGTAGATAGGCTTAGCAGTTAGCAGTGTTATGTACATACAGACCGATCAAGCAAGCACTGCTAGATGTTGTCACTGCACCCAATCACGCACCATTATATTTGCTTACTTTTGCCAGCCTCCAAATGCGTTGCATGGCTCTAGTGAACTGTGTCAGCTAGCTACATTACAAGCTAGGCTCTTGTGCAGGGTGCACCAGCTGGTCGTGCAGTCCCAGCCATCGAATTTGTTCATGCCACTGTATGTACTTAGCAGCTAGCTCGATGCCCAGTGTTAGTCGAGCTATCTAGCCCTTCTTGGACACGCGCAATTACCGTGGCTCAGATGTGGCCTTCAAACATTCAGAGTTTTAGGCCTCCCAAATTCTACCTAATATTCGCAATAATGCACGTCAAATCTCCGGCCTACATATATGAAACTACATGTCCGGCCATATTACATATATTAAATTGTTCAAGATGTAATAATGAGCAATGTCGACTTAGCTTCTTGATAGATGATGATCACCAGCCAGCTGCCTGCCTGATCGATCGAAGAAAATCAAAGCTTCAATTCCAACGTTGACCTATACTATTGTAGATGCATGCATTGTTAGTTCCGGAAAAATTAAAGGTAGAAAATAACACCGGCCGATCGGAACATCATAACCAACGCGATCAATATTCCGAGAGAGAAGAATTCGATCGAGTATAGTACGTAGTAGTGCTACAGTCTCTATCTCATTCGGGGGATGATTCATGATCTATATTATTCTTTGGACCGGCCAATGATTCGCCTTGCGATCACTACAGCCACAATAAAGGCCTGTTTGGGACTGCTCCGATCCATAAACGTCTAGCCAAACAGGTTTAGATCCCGGTTTTTGGATTTGCGAAAAATGCAGATCCACGACTCCACTCCACGTTTTTTGTGGAGCACCTCAGGAGGTGCTCTGCGGATTCAGTTTTTTTAAAAAACGTGGAGTTCAGGGTAATTTACCAACCAATGCTATTATAAACTTATTGATTCACTTTTTAGTTGATATTTATTACTTTTTCATTTAGTACTATCTATATTAACTTTTTAAATGTTACTGTTGACTTTTATCACAAATTTTGATTATTCGTCTTATTAAAAAAATTGAAATATCATTTATTTTGTTATAATTTGTTTTAATATTGAATGTATTTCGATTATAACTTATATTTTTATATATTTACATAATTTTTTTTGATAAGATGAATGATCAAAGTTTGTGATAAAAGTAAACGACGTTATTTAAAAGTTAATGGAGGGAGTACTAATTTAATATGTTTTACATAATGGACATGAAAAATAATATAATTGGAGATTTATGAATAAACTCCGAGGAAAATAATACATTCCTACCAAATTCTACTATTCTTGAATCTGAATTCCCTCCGCAAGCCAAACAAGTGCAAATACTCTACAGTGGAGCAGCAACTCCACTCTAGATCTGATTCTAAGTGAATTCGGTGAAGTGGAGCAAATTTTAAGAGAGTGGAGTAGTCCTAAACAGGCCCTAAGTAGTAACTTCATTTATTTTTAAATAACGTTGTTGAGTTTTATTAATATCTAATCATTCATTTTATTAAAAAAAATTTGTGCAAATATGCAAAAATATAAGTAGTTACGCTTGAAATACCTTCAATAATTAAAACTAATTATACCTTCAATAATAGCTCGGTAGGCCAGAATCATAACAATATAACATGACATGGTCCAATAATAACGCTCCTTGAGTGGTTTGTTGCGTTGGTTACTCACTTACACTTTCGTTCTCGTGTCTAACATCTCTCACTACCGTGTGTCGTGTGCGTGCGAGTAGCTTGCTTTTAAAATCCCCCCAAATTTGGAGGAAAACAACATTTCGATGGATGGATGAACATTCTTCTCCAAATATATCCACCTTTTCTAAAACCACATTGATCTCGTTTTGCATTGATTGGCACACCATTTTAGTGCTGCTGCTAGTAGCACTGTATATGCCTTTTCCTGTGGAGACCGTGGTCCAAGCAGCCCATTTTCTGCTACAAGCACCTTCCATCGCCGTTGACCAATAATGGCTTACAATTGATAGTTTTATCGGATATATCGGTGACATCAAGAAAATTTGGATGGAACTCGGAAAAATGTACAAAATAACTCAATTTGTTCAGAAAATTACATATATTATATCTATATCATTAGATATATAAAAAATAAATATATAATATATAGATGAGGACATCACGTAGATTTTTTTAAATTAGTATTTTTTTTAAAAAAAATCGAATTTGTATTGCGGTTTACAAAACTTTCAAAAATAGCATCCAATCGGTCCACCATCAGCCGACTGGTGCCACGTGACAGTCATTCGGCACTTGGTCGGCCGACTGGTGCCATGTCAGCACCAGTCAGTTGATGGTTGGCTGATTGGCACCTAGACCGCGCCACGCCAGCGCGCCCCGCGCCCCTGCGCTCGCCTGCCCCCTTGCCTCCCACCGGGTGCGGGGGCGGACGACCACGGGGCGCGCGGCGCAGGCCAAGTCAACCGGCCAACCATTGTTCGACTGGCGGTGACGTGACGCCAGTCGGCTGATAGTTGGTCGACTGGATGTTATTTTTGATTTTTTTTAAACCATCATACAAATTTGTTTTTTTAAAAAATACTATTTAAAAAAATTCCATCGCGTACGTGTGGGGATTTTCGCTAGGGTTTCTATGGTAGAATGGTTATAGGTTGGATCTCAAAATTCCTGTAGCGTGCTAGGTAAATGTAGTGGACTTTTAATAAAAACAATGACATTTTTGGAAGATAAATGATTTTAGCGGACTCTAGTAATAAGCAAGAATAATACCAGGATTATCGGAATTGCTATTGGCGATAATGTGAACTCTTGCCTAATTAATATTGTGATTTAAACCTATCGTCCTTATTGTGATGAACTGATGTGATCAATTCATGGCCTATCATGATGTGGACACTGATTTCAGCGCATGAAATTTCTGAATTGTGTAAGTTTTGTGCTGTTTTTCGCCTCGTGCAGCTCGCGCAATTATATATATGATCGACTACTAGCATGTAGATCAAATTGCATTGTGTCCAGCCAAGTAACAGGTACTAGTAGTCTAGCACTTGCTCCGATATGATCCTCCATGCACAGAAAAAATATGATCAAATGGAAAAGAATCTGTTAGTGCCTGTACCTTAATTCTACTATCAAGTTGCTTGCTGCCGCGCCAACCTGCATCGATCGACAGACACGCACAATTAGAGCAAAGCTAATAATTTAGTCGGCTGCTAGCTTGCAGCCCACCTTTTAGCCTATTCGTATAGCAGTTAGCTCTTCAACATTAATATATGACCAACTTGTCTCTCTCACAGAATTTATTGGTTCCTGTGTCTAAGCTGGCTACAAGCTTACAGCCTGTTTATTCCTCTCTCTCCTCCACCTCAGCATTTAGCCTGTTTATAGCTTGCTTGCAGCCTGTTATTATACTTGCTCTTAGTGGGAGGTACGAGAGAGGAAGAAGGCAAAGCGATCTAGCTGAGCTCAGCTAGTGGCCGATGCAAGCCAGTGTTCTCTCCTTTTCCGAGAATATTTGGGCAAAAAAGGCGTGAGCATGCTGCCGCGCGCGACAGCGACGCCGTGCGCGCGCGCGCGCACGCCCGGCGCGGCGCAGGAAGATGCAGGCTGCTCCGGAGACCTCGCCACCATCGGCTCCCAGGGCGCGCCGCGGATCGCCTGACCGATCGTACGTGGCTGCAGGGGTTTGACCGCCACGCCGGCCGGCCGCGCGCGCAGGTCGATCGGCAGGAGCTGAGGTCGTACCGACGTGCATGCGCGCTGCAGGGGTGGTGTCCGTGTCACTGTGTTGTGTCAGGGAATTGAAGGCGACGGCCGACGATGATGGGTCGACGGGGGGTCAACGATGGCGCTGGCGCTGGCGCTAGCTTCTGTCTCTTTCGTGTCGTGCAACCGATCGAGTGGCTGTAGGAATATGTTCCCACTGCACTGCAGGTAGCTTTGGAGTAGGGCCGGCCTGGCCAGGAAGAAGATGAGACAGCCAATGCAGAAAACGATAGGGAATGAGAAAATATATACTGCTTTCTTTTTTCCCCCTTCAGAAAATAGACGGAGGTGTTCAACGGTGACTGCTGGGTTAAAAATTGAAGCCCAGTCACCGAGGGCTTTGATACTGTATTAAGTTCATGCGCTAATTAATTCAACTTAAAAGCTTACACTGATAAGAAAAAATGAACAATTTATTTTATATTCCTAGATAATGGCACACTGTTTGCGATAATGGACGCATGCATCGTCCTTCGATCGATCGATTGATTGACCTGCTACAGGCCGGCTACTACATACATATAACTACATCTACACCCTCTTGTTTGGCCAGGTTTGTAGTTGACCTATGATGACGCCATCGGCCATCCATCCGTCCGTCCGTCCGTCCATCCCTGTAAGATGTGGCTGCATGGCTGCCGCCGGTGAGGCCGATGACGACGACGCTCGGCGCCCGGCAGGGTGGCGCGCTTCTTGAACAGCGCCGGTGACATGCATGGACGTACGTACGCTTGGTAATGGTAGCCGTGCAGGCGATGGGATTTGGTGCTGCTCCGTTGAGTGACATAACATTGGACACCGATTCCTGTCTCTCTTCCAATTCCATCGGTGTCTGCATGTGACAAATGTCGTTCCAGTCCCGTAGATGCCAATCCCATTGTGGCCTAAACTAAACTGGTCCGCTGCAATCTAATTCCATCCCATATATAAGTTGGTCCCAAATCCCAATCCCAATCCCGTCCATTCAAATTTAGGCCCGCACGGAGTTGGCACATCTAAATCCTAAACCCAAAATACACTAGGACACGCACGTGGCAGTTTTGTTCAGTCCGAGATATGTTAGGCCCACTCATCCGAGGCAATCCCACTCCTGTCCCGATGCAAATGGGCTTCGTCTTATAACAGTTTAAGAACCCGTTAGCGACGGGTTGAGATTCGGGTTTTTAGTCGAGATCTTATCAACTCCGCTGCGATCCGACGGGTGAAATTCTAGATATAAAAAAGGGCATTGTTTTCCAAGCGGAGGTCGAAGGTTTGGGCCCGATGTTTTCAACGTTAGGGAATAAAAGAGGGTTCGGGGATAGAGGGATTTGAACCCTCACGAGTCACGACATAGAAAGTGGATAGATTTTTCTTTTATTAGAAATTTCATTGTTGTCGGTATTGACATTGACATGTTGAATGTGACTCTCTCTTTATCCTCGTCCGATTAATCCATTTTTTAAAAGATTTGAAAATATGACTCAATATTCGATTGGAATGGATTCCCAATAATTATAAAAAAATTCATAATTTTCTATTTCATAATCATTCCTATTTTCATTTAAAAAAGAATTAAAGAACCTAGAGAATAATTGTTGAAACTCTCATACATTTTGTAAAACTCCCTCTAAAATAGTGAAGTTATGTAGAAATGTTATTTCATGTCAAATTTGTGTTTGATATGTACTTCTTGCATAGTTATTTCTAGGGTTAAATTTTTTCATGTCATTGTCATGTTTTATGACAAATGGAGATCATCACCGTTTGTTAATATATCATTAGTACGTTTTATGACAAATGAAGACCACCACAATTATTGACAGTGATATATAAGTAATTTTTAAAAATTATAATAACATGTGAGTAATTTTCCTTGACATAGGATAGGGACGGCCACAGCGAGAGGACGAAAACCCAATTGTGTAAAGAGCGCCATCGGACCGCAGCAAAAAACGCAAATGAGATCCTCTGCAGTCGGCCTCGCCGACTGCAGGGCCGACTGCAGAGGGCAGTCGCCCCTCGGAGCCCTCCGATCTTGATCGGACGGCTGTGCGAGGGGGGCTTCGCGCTGGTGAAACCCACTTCGCAGGGGGCTTCAGAGAGAGAGGGGGGCTTCGCACCGCCCGATCTAGATCGGACGGTGCGCGAGAGGCGACTGCCCTCTGCAGTCGGCTCGCCGACTGCAGAGGAATCGGTTCCGCAAAAACGACTGTGATGTGACTGCTCTCTAACGTTGGGATCGTGATTTTAGTGCCTGATCGATATGATTTTGTAGCAGTTCGTGGCCGGTCGCCGCCGCCACCGCCGGTGGTGCGTCGTAGCCTGAGCCACGCGCGCGCGCTAGTGTCATGTCCTGATCCGGCGTTGTCACCCTCGCGGCCTCGCCGGAATCGGAACAACAGAAGGGATGGGTCGCCGGAGCTAAGAACGAAACAGAGAACACAAATAGCAAATCATGTTTTTACTTTCTTTCGTGTGATCCGATCGAGCCACTGCCCACCGTTGCCCATCCGACAAACAACCTTGCCCCTCTCACGGCACTTACAGCCAGAATACGCCTTCACTCGTCTTGAACTCATTATAATATTATAACGTACGATCGGATTTGATATTTCGAGCGAATTTAATGCATGTGTCTGCTACCTTTAGGAAGCAGTAGTAAAATCAGCTAGGATTTGGCAGCTTTGGGTTCTTGTGAAACGCATTTGTTCTGGCCACTTGACAGGTGAGAATATTTACCGTGTAATCTAACTGGTACAATCAGGAGAATCGATCTTTTCGCCAAACTTTTGTTAGGTGGTGTCCTGTCGGCGCAATGTTTCCACCAAACTGAAACGGATGTTTTATGCCTTGTTCTGTTTCTCCCAGGAACAGAGCTCATTTTATCGTCCCTTTATTAAGGTTATTCTGGGTTTTAAATATCACGGTAATGGCGCCGTAATGGCAATATTGAAATGCACATGCTGCCTTTTAACACAACTTGTGTGTCCTCTTTATTATCTAGAAAAAAACACGGGCATTAGTTTTTAAGCAGGGGCGAAGCCAGGATAATTTGTCACTGGGGTCGGCTAAAATTCATGGTACTAATTTAGGTTGAAGAAATATAATACCATACATTTTCGCTGGGATCTTGGCTGGTAAAAAATTATAGGTAAAATGCGCTACGACGAAGTCATCGGGGTCGGCTGACCCCGACACCATAACGTGGGTTCGCCCCTGTTTTTAAAGGTACGTTTGTTTCAACTTTGAATTATAACAATCTAATTTATTAAAAAACTGGATTTCACCAATTTACTGAATTGTTATAATCTATCAAACTAGCTAAGGAGACAACCATATGACATCTCTTTGTGCTACCTTGCTGAAGTGTTTTTTTTTTAACTTCTGAAAGGTATGAAATATTTTACAACCTATCAGTTTCAAAATCATCAGCAATGGGAAGCTCAAAGCTCTTTAAGCTCATCAAGTTTGAGCATGTGTAAAATTACTTTTCAACGTGTAGGATTATGGATCCACAACTCTTTTTTGTTCTATTCATACAGACAATCTTGTAAAATTACTGAAAGTATAAGAGGGAATTTTTTTATCGTCTGCTTGCGTTCTTACCTATTTTAGCATCTTTCAAGAGCAATGTAAAGTAGTTATTTTTTCATTGATACTATACTGAATTGAGCGGTTTCCTTGAATTGGTACCAAAAGTACCACAATTTTAGTGTTAATTTTGTTATCTCTTGGTACATGAGGTATTGATAGGTAAAAAAAATATGGTACCTCCTCGAGGACACGAAACAAAGGGGAAGGGTTTTTGCGGCACAACTACACCATTTATTTTTTGTGTGTTGTAGAGGGAGGAGCTAACCCAAATTGTAGCTAAACA
Organism: Zizania palustris; assembly: GCA_019279435.1. NCBI lineage: Eukaryota > Viridiplantae > Streptophyta > Magnoliopsida > Poales > Poaceae > Zizania > Zizania palustris. The sequence goes on from JAAALK010000080.1 coordinate 18,448,578, forward strand.
TATGCTGTTTGGCCAGAGAGCTTCCGGGGCGTTCTCCTACAAAAGGATGTTAAATCAAGCTGTTATTAATTCTTTTGATATGATCCCAAGAAGAAGAATAATGTAGTGGGAAACTGGGAAGTGTGTTGGTTTATGCTTGCACTGGGGCTAGTTGCATCAGGGTAGCATTGCATAGAGCTTTATTTATGCTTGTGTTTTCTGAATACTTTCGTTTGATTAGTTGAGTGCTGCAAACTTTTTGTTCTTTTGTCACCACATATTGTTTAATTTTCTGGTGTCATTTCTGCTCAAGTGCAGCAGGTATGTAGCGATCTGGATGCGAAGGAAGTTCGTAAATGTCCATAACTGTGTCTCTTGTCTTAGAAACTTCTGTGGTTAACAAAGCTCCTGTTATTTCTACGTAGGAATTTGTTTTGGCTCATAATTCACTACTCAGTGTATTTTTTTTGAGTGATTTCAACTGCAATTTTACTGGTAATTTTGGTACACATCGTGTCTCAGGTATTAAGAGATACTAAAATTAATACTAAACATTCCCCCTCTCTTGCTACGTCTTACATTTAACTGTTGTTATTGGATGCTCCATCACTTCTAATGCTGTTGAATGCTGAGATTGTGTGGTCCTGTCCCTTTTACTACATGCATCATATTATATCATCTATCGACAGATGTTGATATATGTTCCATCACATCTTTAAAAATGTGAGTGGATGTCAATATACTTACCTGATTGTTTGCGTCAAGATTTGGTGAAGCTTAGTCCCACTAAAAATGCTACATGGTCAATAGAAATCAAAAAGATCTGGTCAAAGAAAGTCAAGGAAACCCGTTCATACTGTTACAAGGTGATTGGACGTAGAAGAAGCCGATGGGGATAAGGCACAAAAAAGAAGATTAAGATAGAGTGCTTGGACGGTAAATCTTCGGACTATAAATATGTACCCATAGTTAGCTTAGAAAAATACATCTATGTCAATCAACTACCTAGTGCATCGCCACCCTTGACTTCTAAGGTTTATCCGGCGGGGTTCGGCACTCAGAGCTGTGCTGCATCGTTTTGATCTCCGGTGAAGAGGCGAGTCTCGTCACCCCGACGTCCGTACCAATTAGATCACTATCATCACGGCTGCATCAGATTGATCTCTTAATATGAATGTTGAAATAGTACGGTCGCCAGTTGCTCTTGGTGTATTAGCTAGGTTTAAGACTGCATCAGTTCAATTTGATCTCTTAGATTAATGTGATCTGAGAGTGATAATTGGGGCTTCATCGGTTAAGTCCGATATCTCTTGCTATTATATCTTTTTCATGTTGTATATCGTTCATCTAAATAAAGTATATCCGATTCTTTGATATATTATTAAGATCATCGTGACTAGCTACTGTCTTGGTTAGGTCTGATTTAGTTATTGTGATGATTTTTATGATATAGACATGTTATCTGATGCGTTTTCTTTATTTCTATCGGAGTACAAGCCGACATGTTATCTTCAATTCCACGTTACATGTTATAAGTTATATGAAAAACACTCATCAGCCTACGTGGTTAACTATTTATCTTATCATCCGATGGCACACTCGTCTGATTGCTTCGTCTTATATCATCGACCTTATGGCCGATCGGCATGATATTCTACGAATATCTCATCCTCGTCGCAGTCATCGACTCAATAGCCGATAGGCCATGCTACTAATGTCATATTTTTTGTTCACTTATCAGTTGCAGGGTCAAACTGATTGGCACGCCTTGAACTTTTTTTCTAAAAACATAGGACCTGCGCTTGAGTGAAGCAGATCTTCCAGACCACACGTGTGTCAAAGTTTGACAAAAAAGCACACCAACACCGATCTAATTCTTTTTATCAGTAATCCCAGTCGTTTATGTGAATGCATTTCCTATTTTACTACGGCTTCATTCACACTTCACAGTATTTGCAGAAGTACTCTCCAGTATATATATATTGCATCGCTGGATCTAATGGATACTGAAAGCTACTATCTACACAGCATGATGGAAAGAAATGCAGAGTATTTCTTCATGCGTTAATACATCGCTTTCATATCATTGCATACCATCAAAAGGTCTCTGGATTGCATAAGTTTTCATCACAGTACTATAGCCTTTTCCAAGGAAAAGGGAACGAAACATAGTGCCAGAAAAATAAAATCAGATCTTCAAAAGTTTGGTATTTGTCTATTGAATATTCTAGTTATTGACAGTGGGAAACCCTCTAAAATAAATAACCGCAGTAGGAGCCTCTCCTGCTGGTTGTTTTATCAAAAAGAATATTTTAGTTATTGACGTGTTTGATCTAAGGCTATTCACAATGGGGGTTTTATGAGGTGTTTCATGGTATTAATTATCATACCACATCAGATTTTTTTGCTTACATGACATTTAATTAATGAAGAAAGAGAAGGAAGTAGTGCTATCACCATAACATGGTGCTAACCCGTTTCCAAGACGAATGAAACAAAATGAAACAACCATTGAGAGCTAAATCATTTCATCAGAGAGAGGGTATTTCATGAGAGCTAGTTGCATTTAATTACACTGGTTAGCCTAAGAAATAGTGAAATGAAACTCTTCACTGAAAGAAGATATTTTATTCAGTTGTAAAGCTGACGTGACATTCTAAGAAACAGTGCTATGAAACCCACCACTGTGATAGCCTAAGAAAGATTAGACCGTATGTGACGAACCATATATAGCTGCTGTTAAGACAACCTGAAAATACACTGGATGAATCTACTCTGCCGCCTGTTCAACTCCACTCAGTCCCGGTCCTTTCTTTTCCTTGGTTTGTTTTTCACTTTCTTTTCAGGAATGGAGATCTACTCATTGTCACAAGAGGCTCTGCATGCCATTGTGGTCATAGCTCTACTGGTGCTTACTTCATGCACTCACCACAGTTCTCTTTAAAAGGCAAGCCTGATGATGCCCACAGTCTAGTACTCCAAGAGCCACTAGGAGCTAGTAGCTTAGTTTGTTTGTGATGGACACCAACACTCCTCCTCCTATGTCTGGGACCAGCTTCCTGAAGACCTGCTTCAATGGAGTTAATGCTCTCTCAGGTTTCTTCCACATCCTGTCTCTGTCTTGATCAAGCAAGATAGATCAGATAACTGATGCTGGGCTATATATGTTTTCTTACTAGGGGTAGGGATGCTGTCCATTCCTTTTGCATTGTCTCAAGGAGGATGGTTGAGCCTGGTTATCTTCATAACCATAGCAGTCATCTGCTTCTACACTGGGATTCTCCTGCAAAGGTGCATAGATTCCAGCTCTCTTGTCAAGACCTACCCTGACATAGGTGAGCAGGCGTTTGGCCGGAGAGGAAAGATAGTAGTAGCCATGTTCATGTACCTGGAGCTGTACCTCGTGGCGATTGACTTCTTGATACTGGAAGGCGACAACCTGGAGAAGCTGTTTCCCAATGTCGGCTTCCATGTCGCCGGTGGGCTCTGCGGCAGGATCGGAGGCAAGCAGGGGTTCGTGGTGATCTTCAGCCTGCTGGTCTTGCCGACGACGTGGTTTCGGAGCCTGAACATTCTGGCGTACGTCTCTCTCGGAGGAGTCATGGCGTCCATCGTCCTCATCGCCTCTCTCCTTTGGGTCGGAGCATTCGAGGGCGTTGCTTTCCATGAGAAGGGTGTGCTGCTGAACTGGGCCGGCGTTCCCACTGCTATGAGCTTATATGCTTTCTGCTTCAGTGGCCATGCAGTTTTCCCTATGATATACACAGGCATGAGAGACAGGAGAATGTTCTCAAAAGTAAGTAGAGCACACCTGATCTGTTGTGTTTGTTTTACTAATAAAACAAGATATATAAATCATAAAATGGCAAATTTTAGAGATATTTGATAATTTACCACTTTTTGAAATTCGAATATATATTTAGTGATACTGACAGTTCTACGTATCAGTGTAAAGGATACATGCAACCTCGTAATTTTCATGCTTATTTAACCGGAGGTCAACAGAACAACTAGACCCACGGCAAGGAAATTAAGAGAAAACCAGATTAGATAGGTTTCCCTATGAATAGCCCGTAGACAAATAATCTTCGTATTATAAGTCGTTCTGAATTTTCAGATTCATCCGCAGATTCACGAAGCCGAACACATTATATGTAAGTAGTAAATGTTTTATTAAATTAATTTTTAAAAATCAATGGTGTGGATTAATTTCACATTTTTACCTCTATTATTTTAATATTAATAGGTAAGTGTTATACATAGAAACCAAGAGGAAATCAGATTATATGGGTTTACCTCGAATAGCCCGTAAACAAATAATTAAATGTTGTATTAAATTAATTTTTAACAATCAATGGTGTGGATTAATTTCACAATTTAGCTCTCAAGAGGTAAGTGTTACGCATAAAAGAAGTCAAAAGTGATTTTTATAAGACAAATTTATTTAAGATACATTGTGAATGGTTTATTTTTATAATTTTAACGGCCATAATTAAAAGAAGTTAATGTTTTAATTTTTTTCCCAACTTGAGGTGCTGCTCCTCTGCTTCGTCATCTGCACCCTCGGCTACGGCCTCATGGGCGTCATCGGCTACCTGATGTACGGCGAGTCGCTGAGGTCGCAGGTGACACTCAACCTGCCGTCGAGGAGCGTGGCCTCCAGCATCGCCATCTACACGACGCTGATCAACCCATTCACCAAGTTCGCGCTGCTGGTGACGCCGATCGCGGAGGCCATCGAGGGCGGCCTTGGCCTCCGCGCCGCCGCCGCCGGCGGCGGCGGCGGCAAGCGGTGGCGCAGGGACGCCGCCGTCAGCGTCGCCGTCAGGACGGCGCTGGTGGTCAGCACCACCGTCGTGGCGCTCGCCGTGCCGTTCTTCGCCTACGTCGTCGCGCTCACCGGCTCGTTCCTCAGCGCCACGGCGACCATGCTGCTGCCGTGCGTCTGCTACCTCAAGATCAGCTCGAGCTCGAGAATGCCCACGAAGCTGGGGTTGGTGGAGATGGTGGTTTGCGTGGGTATTATCGTGGTTGGCGTAGGAGTGATCGGCGTGGGCACTTACAGCTCACTGAAGCAGATTGTGCAGAGCTTCTGATGATTTAGTCGAGGTGCGGATCAAATTAATTTGGAGTCATTTACTGAAAAAAGATGTTTGGTCAATTAAATGTGAGTAGGTTCATACAGGACTAGAGTGATAAGGTATGGCCAAGTCTTTTTTTCTTTTTAATCCTTAAGCAAGAAGCATGTTACCTCTCAGTATCTTTATAATCTCTACTATATTAAAGCGGACAGTGGTTGTCTGTCCCCTCCCGTCACCACTCACCCACGCATGCACACATCCCATAAAAAACCGGCCAAAACATGTGCCCTGTAAAAACCGCCCAAACCCGGCCCCACGCGTAACAGCCCGCACGCAACTGCCTGCGCTCCCGCGCACGCCGTCCGCAGAAGCTCCGCGCTGCATGCACACGCAAGAAGGAAAACAAAAAAACCAGTAACTACATGTACGAAAGAAGGAAAACAAAAAAGAAAAAAAAAAGAAAAAAGAAGAAAAATAAAAGAAAAAAAATATATATTTTTGCATTTTAGTTTTAAATTTCTTTGTTTTACATTTAAATTTTTATATACTTTTGCATTTTAGTTTTAAATTTATTTATTTTACATTTAAATTTCTTTATTTTACATTTTTACACGGATATACAAATTTTGTGTAGAATTTATTTCTGTTGCAAAGTACAGGCATCTGACTAGTGTATATATATATACAAATGCTATTCTACACCACGGGTGTAGAATAGTTATTCTACTGAGAAATCTACTACTGAGAAAAAAGTAATACTCAATTACTATTTTACTGAGAAAATCTACTACTGAAAATGGTTGGTGTAGAATAGCTATTCTACACACGTGGAGTAGAATAACGCTCATGTGTTTCTACACCATGTGCGTATATATACACGGGAGCGCTATTCTACACCACGTGCGTAGAATAGCTATTCTACACCACATGTGTAGAATAGCTATTCTACACCGACTATTTTCATTAGTTGATTTTCTTAGTAGAATAGCAATTGAGTACTATTTTTTCTCAGTAGTAGATTTCTCGGTAGAATAGCTATTCTACACTTATGGTGTAGGATATCATTTGTATATATATGTCATAATTGACAATAAGTGTAAAATCCAGAATTTAGTAACTCGACAAAAACACATATGAAATAAAATTTTACATTGAAAAGTTGGATTTCTTAAATTGTTTCTAGTGCCAAGATAATTTTTCATTGAACATATAGAAAACGTTATTTGTCATCCGATTATAAAAATTTTCTAATCAAATTATTCCAAACCAACTTCTTGGACTTGAAATCATTTTTTTTAATTCAAAACTCAGCTCAAATCTTCTTTCCATCCGTTCAAATGTACGTCTGTTCTTACATTTTTTTCCCTGCTTCTCTTCTTTCCTTGCCGAGCTACATGCATGCTTGCATGCGCGCCTAGCCTAGCTGCCTGCATGAGCCTACGCTTGTTAGTGCTGCTCAGCCACGCCGTCTGCACCGGCTGCAAGCCCACGACCGCGTCGCCTTGCCGCTCGCACGCCAGGTGCTGGCTGCACAAGCCGCCCGCCCACGCCGGCCACATGCTAGGCTGCACTAGGCAGCGTCCACTCGTCGCGCCGCGCCTGGCCGCCTCGTCTCCAGTGCTCAATCACCTGCAGCTGGCCGCCTCGCCTCCCGCGTGGCCGCACGCTAGCACCACACCCGGTTCGCCACTTGGCCGCACCGCGTCGGCTCGGTGTGCCTCGCCCCTTGCGCCCAGTCCACATGTGGCATCAACTGAGTCGCGCCCCCATGCCAAGCCAGCCGTGTCTCTTCGCCTTCCCGGACACTACTTAAGCCGACCCCTCCACCCTAAGCTCCTTTCCCAGCCGTATGAAACCCTAGCACCGCCGAACCCGATCACCGCCGCCTTAGGTGAGTTCAAAATGTCCCTTCACCTTTGGTCCATTCTCTGGAACATCGACCGGAACATGGTCTGGGAACCTCACTCTACCCGTTTTCGCAGTATTCATCGCAGGATTTCGACCTCGTCGGAAAACCCCCAAATCTAGCCACCAAATAGAGCTGGGACTTGGGCCGGATTTTTTTTGGGCCGGCCCAAAGCACGGAGGTCCGGCCCGTAGGAAGCACGGCCCGGTACGGCCCACTGATGGGCCGGGCCGGCACGGCCCGTACAAGGGCCGTACTTGGGCCTACATGTTGGGCCCGATGGGCGGCACGGGTACGGCCCGTAGAGTGGGCCGTGCCTGGGCCGGCCCGGCACGGAAAAGCCCATGGGCGGCACGGGTGCTGTATACTGCTACTGCATACCACAATTCACTAACAAATTCAGCAGCCAATATGAGGTCCTTCCTAATAATCGACATCAAAACCTCGGTCTCGGTAGCCTGGATCGCCTGCAACTCAAGATCGTTTTTCCCCTGTTATTGCAAACTCATTCAACGAGTGAGCAAACGACCAGAATATTGACATGTACCTGATTCTTTTCCATCTCCTGTTGCTCATTTGCTCAAGACAAGTAGAGTTCTTGCTGTTGACTCTAGCGCATTTGATGCATTCCATGGACTATTCCGATTCTTGTTTGGCATTCAGAAAACAAAATGTTTAGAATGTGCCTAGTCGTCCCCATTCCCCATTCCCCATTTCCCCAATAGAAATCAATGACCGAATCGCCGAAACTAAGAACCCTAGTCCCTAAATTCAAACGGGCACCATTCAAAGCCAAAAACATGAATCGACGATGACGTACCTATATTCGGTCGTCCTCAACCTCAAGTCCTTCTCGCTGTCGCCCGCCGCGGCGTCGCCCGTGACCCCGCATCGCCGTCGGCGGTCCTCGCAGTCGCAGGTCGCAGCAACGGGCCGATGCACAGTCGCACTCTCGCCGTGGCCCGTGACACCGCGTCGCTGTCCGCCAATCCTTGCCAGTTGCCAGGGGAATCGGATTCCGGTGAGGCTAGGGACCTAGGGGCTAGGATGAAGGAGTAATGGAGTACTATATACGGCGGACCTTACACCTTGCAGTCGCACGGCGGAGAGCGGAGTGGCGGAACCCGGCGCGGAGCGTGGAGCCGTGGAGGCGCTCAGGCGCGGACGCCGGACGGCCGGACGACACCACGTCCACGCCCGTTGCAGGCTGGCAGGCGCCAGGCGGTAGCCTTCACGGTCGCCCGTGAGTCCGTGACCCGGACGACGCAACGGACCGACGGTCGGCGGTCGGCGCCTCGACGGCTCGACGGACTGGCGGTCGGCGCCTCGGCGGCTCGGCGGACTGGCGGTCGGCGGTCGGCGCCTCGGCGGCTCGGCCTCGGCGGACTGGCGGTCGGCGGTCGGCGCCTCGGCTCGGGCGCTCGGCTGTGTCGCTGTGACAGTGTGACGCTGGGCGGTGGGCGCCTGGGCGGAGAAGCCGGAGAGCTGGAGACGCGTGAGGGCGTGACTCATGAGGACTGAGGACGGTGAGGTGAAGTGAAGCGCAGAAGTGGTGACTGCTCTGATGCTCTCTAGTCTCTGGCTCTCTGCGCAGCGCACTGCGCAGTGCGCTCCAACTTTCAATGCACTAGGCACAATAGTGCAGTACTAGTAGTGCTAGTACAGTACAGTACACACACGTAATTAATAGTGAGACAGTGAGTCACAAGTCACAACGACATATGCTACAAGCAACAGCCAACAAGTCTATAAATACAACATCTTTCCTTCATTTTCTCCACACACCAGTTCATCGATATTCAAAGCTTCAAGCAGCAATCTTTGTTGTGTGATAACCGTTAAGTGTTAATTATGAGTGATCGTGGGCGACTATGTAGGTCGACTTCGATGAGGCCTTCCCAAAAGCGCCGTCATTCTCCTCCCCGTATGTCTGTCGATGCTCGTCAGCTATCCCCGAGCATGGACGACTACGGAATGGACGACCAACATATGGATGGGGTGCATGGGTTTGAGGATGCATACCCATCGGCGGACAATCCCTCCCCCAACAACGCCTCCCTGGACGCAGCCGGACCTTCCACCGTAAAGCATGGCAAAGCAGAGTGTTGGAAGCACTTTGTGGCAACCGAAGAGTGCATTGACCGAAGAGTGAGGAAAACACCCTTCCAGTCTTAGCCCACCTTGCTCGAGACATGTTGCTAGTTCCAGCATCATCGGTCTCATCCGAGCAAGCGTTTAGCGCTGTTGGAAGGATCGTCGAAGAAAGGAGGTCATGCCTTACCGCGGACACCATTGAGACAATCTTTTGCCTAAAAGATTGGCTTGAGGCGGACGAACGGGCGCAACATCGTCAAGAAGAAGCAGAGATCGAGTGTCAGATGGCTGAGTTTCGCCTCGGCGACGATAATCAAGACTAATATTGTGTTTCGTAATAATGTTTGTAATAATGTTGTTGTACTCTTTTCCTTACAAGGGGAACCCTACACTAGGGCGTAAGGTTTTTAACGAGGCAACAACTTTGTAGTGTCACTATTATTAATGAAATCTATTTCCCCTAATTTTTTTAGTGTTGTTTTATTATTTTATGTGAACTAGTATTTTTATTATATATATATAAATTAAATAAATATTTCCATAATCATATTAAAAATTTTTTTACAAAGTTGGGCCGTTTTTGGGCCGGCCCGGCCCATTTAGGCCCGTAGGACTTTGGGCCGTGCCTGGGCTTGGCAAACACAGGCACGGGCCGGCCCGGCACGGCCCTTAATTTTTCTGGGCCGAAAAGGCCCGGCCCGTTTCAGGTCCTGGCCCCAAGGACCCGGGCCGGGCCGGCCCGGCCCGGCCCATTTCCCAGCTCTACCACCAAACATCGAGCTTCAGAAAGGTATGATATATCTTCAATTAATTCATACTAGAGCATCTCCATAGATAGAGTATCATGTTCCCTAGTTCATCTTGTGGTATTTTCGGCCATAGCTCACCGGCGGTGAAATCCGATTTTTGGCTATTTGGGTCACCGTCGCTAGCCAAGTAGAAGCCATTATAGCTCGATCGAAGCATACCCGTAGCACCGAAATAGCCCGTAGATGGTGAAAATGAACCCTGTTGTTCCACCGAAGCTCCGCCTCCGCCATGAAAATTCCCAAACCGAGCCCTCTGTTCTTCACCCTATACCCCAAACCGTAGCTTTATTCGGAAATCCAACCGTAGATCATGTTCATAATATTATGTAGAACCTACGGTTAAAATTTGGGGTCAATCGGAGTTGAAACGAAGAATTTATGCCCTGAAGAAGTTTCAGCCGTCCGCATCGTCTTCAACCTCCAGCCACCGCTGCCCCTTCTGCTCCGTTCGCTGACACCTGGGCCCGTCCAGCCGTGCAGACCATGCCCCTGTCCAGTGGGCCCCACTGGTCAGCTGCGCATGCTGGCTGCGTCCTCCCGCGCGCATGCGCATGGCCCTGCGCACAGCATTGCCACTGCCTCTCTTCTTGGGCCAGCCCAATTCAATGAATAGTATTTTTTTCTATTCTCTGAAATTTAATCCGTAGGCCCATTTAAACAGTAGATACGCAGTGCTGTTTCTGTTTTCAAAAAAAAATGCAAACCTTCGATAAATCATATAAAATCCGTCGTAGATCCGAATGACTCCATTCCAGAACCTAAATTCATCTAAAAATCCTAAGTTTATTTTGGCACTGATTAAATAAATTTTAGTATTTTATTGATTGTTTTATTTATTTATTTGTATGTTTATCGCATAGTCGCCGGCATCAAATAAGCTCAAGACTACTTTGTTAAAGGTTCAGATTTCGTTTATGAATCAAGGCAAGTCTTCCTTTGAACATTCTTGATCCTATTGCATTGATTGTTCCACAAAATTTATATATGCATGTTTAGGATTAAACACTCACGTACACTATTAGTCGATTGCTTGGGCAATTAAGACAAATAAAACCTACGCTTGTTATCAAGCCTCCTTGATAATTGAATACCATGTTTACCTTGTCGCTCTAGGATTTATTTTTACATCCATGATTTAATTTATTCTTTTAATTGCTTTTAGCACATTCCTTGTCAAATGGGTGCACTACACATACACTTACACACTTATATCAAAACATAACGACTAGATGTAGAATGGGTGATGATGATGTGATTTTGCAAATGTGTTATGTGAAATGAAATTGTGTGTGTTACAAAGACTATTAAGGACCGATTCCTTGGGAAAGCATGAGCACAACATCGTGCAACCTTGTGGGTACGTGAGAGGTGCCCCTGGGCTAGTACTTAGTGGGTTTGGGATAGCCTGATTGCCGATGGATGTGGAATCACCGGGTGACTCGTGGTATTACCTGAAAAGTCCCTAACGGGCACGAGATTGTGGTTGTGATTCGAGGAGTTGGAAGTGGAGCACCCGTGTAATTGCCAGGGGAGAAGAAGGAAGACGTACTTTCCGGATCCTTGACCGTGAATCCATCTAGGTGGCAGTGGGGTATCCTAGGTTTGCTTTGAAAAGTCTTTGTCTCGAACCTCCTTGCCTAGCTAGCATGGAGTAGAGTTTGAGTCGCAAGGGTAAAGTGCGCACCTTCAGCTGAAGTATGATCTGTTCGAACAGCTGTGCCCATGGATATGGGCAAGTGATTTCATGTACCTTCCCTAGCGTAGTGTTTACTTGTTTTCAACTAAATGGGAAATGGGTTGGGACGTTACCAGAGTATACCGGTGGGTATACGACTAACCTGTGTGGTTGGATAACGTTCCTGTGTGGAGCGAGAAGTCGAAAGGCTTCATAGGGAGTGATGTGAGATGTGATAACTAGTTGAGCGCTAAAATGAATTGGGATGAAATGTTGATAATGGGAACACTTCCCCGATGGATGGGTAAGCTAGTACCGATATAATGATGAGTTATGATGATAAGATGATGGTCGTGATATGTGGAATTGATGAAAAGAAATGTGACTTGTGGAATTGACGGAAAATGATGTTGGGATTTGTTGCAAAGCAATCCCGGTTGGTGAGAATGTGAGAGTTGATTAGCTTTTGAACTATTGCTACTTTATGTGGGAACGGTTAGAGGTTGGGACCTCTATCCGTGGGTATCAAGCACTTAGAATTTATAAACTATAAATATTCCCTTGAGAACCATAGCCGCTCTTTGTATCCTGCATCTATACTACTTCCAAGACTTGCTGAGTACTCTTGAGTACTCACCCTTATTGTTTTACACCCCCACACCAGAGTTTGCTAATCTTCGGAGGACGTCAAGAATCTTGAAGGTGAATATGAAGTTGTTGCCGATGAAGATATAGAAGATTAGGGTTTCGGGCCTAGTCCCCAAGTGGTGTTTGGATAGTAGTACATGTTTGAGTGATGAAATGCTTCCGCTGTGTTTTTGAAATGATTGTTGCTGCGAGGTATGCCTCTTTAGCAGCTTTTGTCATATTTAATTATTGTAATTTTCCTTCTGCAATGTACTACTGTCGAATGGAACAATGTCAACGGCGATATTGTTCGTCTTCGATGAAGTATCGGCTCGTCCCGCTCGATGGTATTTCCGAGTCTCGGGACGGGTCGTTACAATAAGAAATGTTTCATTTTGTATCTTTTATGACTCTATTTGTGGGGTGAATTTTTTAAGAAGTAGAAGATCTAGCATAAAGGATACATGAGAGTAATCGACACTCTAGATAAACCAGCAAAGGACCTCAACAGACGAGAAAGCAAAAGATAAGAAAATGCAACAGAAGAAAGAGAGGAACAAAATAGACCGTATCCTAAACACATTTGGACAACATTAGTGGAAAATTTGAAGTGCCAATCTCGCTTCTCCTTAGAAAATATGATGATTCCTTTCATTACAGAGATTTCAGAAAACATAGACGAGGAAACCATTGAGGGTTCAATAATGACACATGGAGAGATCAAGCTCCAATAATTCTCCATGGAGACCACAGGAGTCGAAGGACAAAAGGATAGGGATTACTTGTCAAGAGGATACTAAGAACTATACTTCCTTGGCAAAAACACAGTTGAGCAAAATATAAAGTTGTGTTGAACAAAATATAAAGGATTGTTTCATCTTTTTGGTCACAAAGGATGATACAAGTTTGTCTATGGAGCCATCCTCTCTCGCTTAGATTGTTTGTCATGGAGTCGCTAGAGTCCTACATATTGCAATTGTATCAGTTAAATTCAACTTCTAACAATGAACATGGACAACCTTTATGGTATATTGCATGTGTTTAATTAAGACTATCTCGATTAAGTTTGGTATATTTTGATTATATCTATGTGTCTACTAGTTATTGACATGTTAGTTTTAATTACTTTCATTCTACCCCCTCATGCTTAGATTAGATCTAGCATATCAGTTATGTTAATTTGGTATTCATTGGCTAGACAAGGATATATTACTAATATTAATTAGGTTCTGTCTTGGTTTAGTTCAATTTATCAGATTTATAAGATTAATATTAGTGGTGCATATCTTGTTTAGACGAAAGGGATTAGATTAATATTTCATTGAAGTTTTAGCCGATGAATTACTCTTTTATCATGCTTATCACCAGCCATTATAATTTCATTACGTTGATTTAGCGACATGAATAAAACTATTTCTAAGTCTTATCTACTAATTTTATTATGCATAGAGTTAATGGGGAGATTTGCTATTTTAACACTTTAAAGAAGTGACTTTTGCATTTTTGACATCCGGACCCACTTTCATTGACTCAAGCGGTTCTATATGTCAGCCTCAGAAGTGTATCATTAACAAAGTGTACATCTTTGAAGTGTCAAAATAACAATTTTTTCGAGTTAATGTGTCAATTTAATAAATTATGATCACGATGTTATTGATTTTCTTAGATAACTAAAAAATCAATCGGCTATCGAATGATGTTATACCTTGATGCGGAAATGACCACCTCGCGTCCCAGCCGTCGGTCGCCGCCGCACCGCGGCCGCGGCCGCGGCCAGGTCTGCAGCCTGCAAGCCCCTGCCGATGACCTCGTCGTGCACTCGTGCAGCAGAACCGCTCCGTCGACGTCCTCCTCCACGGCGGCCGCTACACCTCTGCGCGGCGATTCTTCCACGCCCTCCCCGCCCGCTCCGTCGTCACAGGGAACTCGTTCCTGGCAGCGCTCGCCCGCCGACGCGACGTCCGCGCGGCGCGGGACTTCTTCGAGGTCATGCCTGTCCGGGACGCTGTCTCGTGGAACACGCTACTCCCCGCCTACCCCACTTCGCCGCACCCGGATCATCTTGCGGCTGCGCGTCGGCTGTTCGACGAAATGGCCCAGCATGACGTCGTCACGTGGAACATGCTTCTCGCCTCTCGGCTCCTACGCGCGCCGCGGGCTCATGAACACCGCTTCTTGGAACACCATGGTTAATTGGTTCTTCGCTTCTGGTCTGGTGAAGGCCCCTGGTGTGTTCGATGCAATGCCTGTCAAGTACTCCTCATGTCTCACTGTCTCAGCGCTCTGGTGTACGGGTTTATCAAGAATTGTCAGATGTGTGAAGCTGACGAGCTTTTAACAAAGCGCTTGAAAGCGATGGACATGGTGCTGTTGACACATACAATACGCTGATTGCTGCGTATGGACAGGCTGTGAGACTTACTGATGCCAGAATACTATTTAATATGATACCCAAAGGACAATACCATCACAATATTGTCAAGAGGAGGGTGTTTGAGAGGAATGTTGTTTCATGGAACTCAATGATAATGTGCTATATCAAGGCTAGTGATGTTTGCTCAGCTAGGGCACTGTTTGATGAGATGCCAGATAAGGACTTGGTTTCATGGAATACTATGATTTCTGGGTATACTTAAGTGTCAGATTCAGATATGATAGAAGCAGAAAGACTGTTCCAGGAAATTCCATATCCTGATACACTGTCATAGAATTTAATCATACAAGGATTCATACAGTAAGGAGAGACTGAGCATGGCAGGGAATTTTTTTGGTAGGATGCCAGAGCGTGGAATCATCTCGTGGAATACAATGATACCTGGTTATCAGAAAATGAGGATTATGTTAGTGCAGTCAAATTGTTTTTGGAGATGCTTCGCCTTGGCAAGGTACCTGATTAGCACACCTTCTCTTGTGTTCCAGCAGACCCTATGTTACACCCTGGAGCTCAGATCCACCACCTTGTTGAAAAAAATCTTTTGTGCAGATACCACAATCAGCAATGCCCTTATAACAATGTACTCCATATGTGGGGCACTAAACGATGCAAAGGCCATCTTCAAACAGATGCATAAGCAAAAATATTTTGTCTTGGAATGCACTCATGGGAGGTTACGAATACCATGGTTGTGCTACAAAAGCCTTGCAACTGTTCAAATAGAGGAGAGCCAAGGTTATGCCTACTCACATAACCTTTGCTTCTTCTCTCTTGAGTGCGTGTGTAAATGCTGGGCTTTTCTCTGAAGGATGGATGGTATTCAATACCATGGTTCACGAGTACGGCGTTGTTGCTAGAGTTGAGCACTATGCTGCACTGGTCAATCTCATAGGACATAATGGCCAGCTTGACGATGCGTTGGAGGTGATCAATAGCATGCCAATGGCTCCGGATCGATATGTCTGGGGTGCATTCCTTGGAGCATATGGCTAAGAAGAATGCACTACTGGCTCAGTTGGCTGCAAAAGAATTATCGAAGATTAATCCTGACAGTTCTGCTCCATATGTACTTGTTCATAACCTACATGCCCAGGAGAGGAGGTGGAGAAATGCGGCCGTGGTAAGAGAATTGATGGAACTGCACGGTGTTCATAAGCAGCCAGGGTGCAGCTGGATTATATTGATCTGAAAGGCAAGGTGTTGAGGTGCATGTCTTCATCTCAGGTGATATTTAGCATCCCCTTGCCCTGGAGATTTTTTTTTCTGTCCTATAAAGTTTTGACAGGTCATGTAGAGATTGGAGATAGAAGGTACGGAAAAATTTGTTTTTAAATATATAGCTGATATTTTTTTTGCAGTGTAGAAACAAATACCATTATCTTCCTGCAATTCTTTTTGGCCTGTTCTGTACAGATATCTCAATTCATGCATTGTTTTTACTTTATTGAATTTAACAGACGAGCAATTTTCGATCTGCTTGCAACATTGAGTTTGTAGAGCAATCTGTTGTATTTATTTGAACATTGTTCCTCTCCTGTCTGCCTGGCGCCCTGGCTATATATCAACACAAAGTAGGCGAGCTGATGAGCAGCAAAAACACAAGCGTCATGCCTCATTCCGAATGCTGGATTTGTCATTTGATCCTTTTGGAGTTGAATGCTTCCGATAAAAATTCAATGGAATTATTACGGTTCTATACAATATCAGTTCATCTAAAGTTATTCTACAGTGGAGCTTGTCCGCATTTGTTCTATAATTCTTGATGTTTTGGACATGTTCTCATATATCAAGAAACAATTAATCAGTATGCATATTTAATTTTTTCCTATATTAAATTGGATTGTGGTGTATTTATAGTTAATGAGTTTACATATATGCAGGAGTATATAGGTCTAAAATAATCTCTTAATCACCAAAACATCAATAATTAGTATCCAAGAACTCTAAGCCTAATGTCAAAAAATATACTCCCTCTAATTCTATAATTCTTGAGGGTTTGGACATGTTCCCATATTTCAAGAAACAATTAATCAGTATACATATTTTTATTTTTTATCTATATAGTTGGGTTGTACCTGCAGTTAATGAGTCTACATATACATAGGGGTATATAAGTCCAAAGTAATCTCTTAATCACCAAAATATCAACAAAGTAAAAAAACAGAGGGAGTACACATTTTCTCTGCAAAAACTAATCTAGCCTGAAAATAATTTTATTAGCCACTATCTACTCTCCAATGCACAAACCGCAAAGACATGCTCTGCAATTACCAAAAGCCAATACCATTATTATTTCGGTAACCCCCGATCCATTAGCTACTCTATGTATTAACTCCTTGCATGATTTTAATTACTAACCGTTTCTTAATTTGCGTCATGCGCCCAATGATATCAGGATTACTACTGAGCCGGCATGGCCTTTCATCCTCTCCATATATATATATTCTTTGGTTGCTCACCATTGTAATCTCTCTGGAACTTAGAAAGAATGGAGCCCAACCAGCTGGAACATAGGTAAGCTCAGTTTTGTCTTGCATCATGCATATGGTTAGCCATATCATGCACATTGCCTGAGAAAAAAATGATAGTAGTAGTGTTTCTTTGTTTTGGCAGCAAGTTTGATTATCTGTTACTGATCTAGCCTTTTCCATGAACTAGCTTGTGGCCTTTCTGCACTAGCCTTTTGCCTGATAATTACCTGCTTGAAGAGGACGAGCTCTTCTCCAGTATCTCCTTGCCGAGCTTCCATTCCCAGCCAGTCTGCTCTCCTATCATGCAAAGAAACGTTTTGCAAGGTGCGGTTCTTTTTCTTTTTTCTTTTTGCTACTTGGATTAATGAAAGAATGATGCTTTCTGAACTCGCAATGCTGAGAAATCAGAGCCTTGTTTCTCACGATGTAGACGAGTTTAATGTCATCTTTGAGGACGATGTGCTGAGATATTGGGATGAGATGGAGCAATCTGGGAACAAGGGAGAAGAAAGCGAGAAGGAGGAGTTGTTGCCAGTGCTGTGTTACGATGACGAGAAGGGAGCAACCTCCAAGATCATGAGAGGAGACGACGTTAGGTCAGAGGAGAAGGCCCTGACGTTCGAGCTCGTGTCCCAATACTTCTACATGCCAATCACACAGGCGGCGCGTGAGCTGAACGTTGGGCTCACCCTCCTGAAGAAGAAGTGCAGAGAGCTGGGCATTCCAAGGTGGCCGCATCGCAAGATGAAAAGCCTGCAGACTCTCATCAGCAATGTCCAGGTGCCCTCTTTCTTCACAGACTCTTCAAACTCTGTATCGGTTTTAATCCGATGGCGATGCGCGCAGATGCTGCAGGAGGCCACCAAGGCAGACAGTGAGGAGCAGCTGAGCATGCTGGTAGAGATGCTGCAGCAAGAGAGGAAACTCATGGAGCAGAAGCCATATGTTCAGCTTGAGGAGAAGACGAAGAGGCTTAGGCAGGCCTGCTTCAAGGCCAACTACAAGAAGAGGCGCCTCTTGGCGCTCGAAGCTGGGGACTCATCAAGATGAATCACAAAGTATTTATGCCAATTAAGCAGCACATATATATATCATGCTAATCCACTTTGCTAGTACTGGTAATGTTCTATGATGGTTTCATATATATTATCATCCCTAAACACTATATTACCGTTCTTGAATGGTGATCGAGTGGTTTCATATATATTAATTGACCAGCAGCAAATAGTGTACAACGAAATGTCAAAATAATTGGGACTTCTATTCTACTATTTGCGTAACCATTACACGACATGTGTCACGTAGTCATGGGTCTCAGCCCTAATGGCAAGGCACAACTACAAGAGTCCACTGTTGTGGTAATAGTATGGTTCTCCTTAAGAACAAGTACAACCATAGTCAGATCAGGTGTGGTCAGTGACTGGACAGGATAACGAGCCTACCAGTGAAGTGTCATCACAATTAAATGTACAATCTAAAAATTAATAAATCATCAAATTTACCATCTAAGTTGACAATCTAAAAAAGTCATGTATGTACGGCAATAATATGGTCAAGGCTAGACATTGTATAGACAACCAAACACATTACACATCGTTGCTCCTTAGGGAAGGTCATGGCTGGGACACCCCTCAATATAATGTAATGGGAATCCTTCATCAGTAGGTGGTCTCTATACTGTCAGTGATTTGGTGAATAATGTCACCGATATATGGACCAACAAAACATAAATCCGCATAATTAAATACGTTGATATATCAAATATAATGTATAGGTTGAATACAATATAACACATACTTTAAGTAATATGTAATATATATCTTAAAAATCAAAATATAATTTAGACTGGTACAAATGGTATTGACTGAAATGGCCGGTATCAGTATGAGACCGATATTAAAAACAAAACGACATATCACTTAATATGTACTGATTTGAGTGACGAAATTATACACATCAATGATTCTCGACTACTAGGATAGAACCAATAAGCTTGATTTAGGGGCATGTGGGTGTGACTAGGAAAATACCAAAGTGGAGATTGCTAGGCGGGAGAGTGGAGACCGATTAGGCTATAGTAATTTTGTGTCATTCTTATATTGGGCTTGCTCATATTAGGTCGGGAACTTGCGGAGATTAATATATTAGATAATGCATCTAAACTTGAACTAAATTTGATATATACGGTACCCTAACTCAATTGAAAATTAGACCTCACACTAGAGTCTTGGGTAGCTTGCCACCCACATTAACTTAGGTAATGTTTGGTTGCTTGAATCAAATTTATCAGAGATGGTTCGGTATAGCTTTAAAGAACGAGTCTGTTTAGTTGGCTCTAGTGTACGAAATCGTTTGGGATGGGTTGGTATATATTCTCGGAATATTCATTCCAGATGCTAAACCATTCCGTATGACAAAAACAAGCGAACAACATCATTTAGTTTCTATTAACTATGTTAATTATTTACAATTAGTTAAGATGAGTGAAGATTAATTATTTTCAGCTAAAAAATAATTATAGTTACATGTTATTAACCATGACTAATCCTTATTACTTATAATCTCATACATCCAATCAAATAATCTATTCATATCACCTCACTTAAGATAATCTCATCTTGAATCAATCTATCTATCACCATTTCATACCATTTAACTTCATTTAACAAATTAAAGGATACCCTTATATATCACGAACGACGGCCCTCCTAAACCACAGAAAGTGTTTCGGTGAACCACCTGTCATATGGACTAGCGGGCGTTAGCTCCCTCCTTTATAATGGAGCGCAAAAGCGCCCTGCCGCACCAAAGCGCAGGAAGAAAGCAGATAGACTCCACGAGGCCACGGGCGGAAAGGCAGGCTGCACGGCTGCACGCACGTACAGGGGGGAGCATGGCCGGCGAGGGGTCCACCGCCGTAGTCGTATCTGCGGAGGAGGTGGCGGCGGAGTGGCTCGGCGAGTCCCTGCTGCTGCGGTGGCCGTCGGCCGCCGCGCTGCGGGCGGCGTGGGGCGCCGTCCGCGCGGAGGCAGTGGCGCCGGCGCTCGCGGCCGCCTCGGCGGCGTGCCTGGCCTTGTCCTCCATGCTGCTCGCGGACGCCGTGTTCATGGCCGTCGCCAGCTTCGCGCGGCGTCGCCCCGAGAGGCGGTACCGAGCGACCCCGCTCGGCGCCGCCGGCGAGGACGAGGAGGTCGGCCGCCTCGCCTATCCCATGGTGCTCGTCCAAATCCCCATGTACAACGAGAGGGAGGTACGAACCACGTAGCACGTGCCAGCCTGGCCTGCGTATTTTCCCATTGTACAAATGTACGCGCACTGCACTGGCTCATCTCCAGAGTAAACCATATATGCTTATACAGTTGGTGTACGTGCGGGCGTACGTACGTACGTACTACGTGC
Organism: Zizania palustris; assembly: GCA_019279435.1. Taxonomy (NCBI): domain Eukaryota; kingdom Viridiplantae; phylum Streptophyta; class Magnoliopsida; order Poales; family Poaceae; genus Zizania; species Zizania palustris. Next base: position 18,469,053 of record JAAALK010000080.1, read on the forward strand.
GCGCACGCTTCGTTTGGGCGCAGGTGTACAAGCTCTCGATCGGAGCAGCGTGCGGGCTATCCTGGCCGTCTGATAGGGTCATCGTACAAGTTCTGGATGATTCAACGGATCCAACGGTCAAGGTAAGCTCCACTTTGGTTCGGTACTAGGGTTGCATATAACATACAAGTGGTACAATTATTAACTATAATTTGTTTTAGAATTTTAGATATTTTTTTTTATTTTTTTCTGATATATTTGCTCTTGTTAAATAAAAGTTACTTCTCCCTCGTAATAAATAAATCATTTTTCAAAGTAAAATAAATAAAGGATAACAAAGTTATCCTAGTGATTTTTTAATTCTTACGCATAAATCCAAAACGAAGAAATCACGCTAACGAAGAAATCAACGTGAGTATTATATATTTAGAGCCTGTTCAATTTCGATCCATTCCTTCCCAAATAAGCTCTAAATATGTAATTCTTTAGAATCCACTCAGTTTGTTTGGTGGAGTTGTTGGTAAGTTATGAAATGAAATCGGTTGCTTGGACGTCTTGGAATGGAATTGATGGACAGTAGTGCTTTGCCAGATTAGATATTTGCAGTAGCTAGTGCCATAAGCCATAGGCAATGGGGGTAAAGTGAGATTGGATTGGTGGTCAAGTGGGGTGATGCTGAAGTGATAATATATGTAGGAATAACTGATACTTAATACTCTTCCCTCCCATGTCACATCCGACCATAGGTTGTCATGTTATAAAATGGAGGGAGTACGTAACCGATGGGAATGCATCTTCGGAAAAAAAATATATACCCAGTGAGAATTATCACAATTCAAGAGAATGTGTTGACAAAGAGGAAAAGCACAAGGAACTTATTTTTAGATGAGTAGTCTGGTAGAGAGTAGGAGGTACAGGTACATCATGTCAAGGGAGAAAGTGAAAGAAGATGACAAGAGGTACCACATCAATTACGTGCAGCCTCGGTTACAGAACGCTTCCAGAAGGGCAGAATTACGTGCGAGTTCGTAGATAGAAAGGGTACACTGAAGCACTCTTGTTGTGTTTACCGGCATGACTGCATCAATATTACCACCTGATTGAGTAGAAATAAGTACTTACACATATCATCTCAAGCTTTTTAACTGCAGTCTACTGAATTCTGTTTTTTTTCTTGCAAAGATAAATCATTTGTGTAGTGTACTATGAACAGGATTTGGTGGAGCTTGAATGCAAGTGTTGGGGTAACAGAGGCAAGAATGTAAAATATGAGGTGAGAAACACCCGAAAAGGGTATAAGGCTGGTGCATTGAAAGAAGGAATGCTGCGTGATTACGTCCAACAGTGTGATTTTGTCGCTGTGTTTGATGCTGATTTCCAACCAGAACCTGACTTCCTCATGAGAACGATCCCATATCTTGTGCGGAATTCACAAATTGCTCTTGTTCAAGCACACTGGGAATTTGGTAAGCCTGAAAAGCACTCGAGTTTACCCTAGTTACGGGTTCATTTCGGTAGTATATTGTTCTCTGACCATACTACTAACAAATTGTCAAGTTATTCCTAGGTTGTAAAAAAAAACGGATCTTTAATCCGTACAAAACCTTGTTTGTACTACCTGTATCTGATGCAAATCCAAACATCTCTTTCAATTAACTCTGCCAATGGCGCCAACAAGTTTGGCAATACGTCAACTGAGTAGGCTTTATCTGTCTGATGCATCTCTTGTTCCGATTGACAGGAACTTGCTGACTGGCATTTCGGGACGATTTTGCAGTTAATCCAAATGAATGCCTGATGACAAGGATACAGAAGATGACACTGGAGTATCACTTTAAAGTAGAGCAGGAGGCAGGTTCATCAACCTTTGCGTTCTTTGGATTCAATGGTACAAGAAAGAAAATCTCAGTAAGACTTGAATCACTCGGTGACTCTACAGGATTGACCTATTTGACTTCAGGAACTGCTGGTGTTTGGAGAATTTCTGCCCTTGAGGAAGCTGGGGGTTGGGAGGATCGAACCACAGTGGAAGACATGGATTTGGCAGTCAGAGCAGGTCTGAAAGGATGGAAATTTGTATATGTTGCTGATGTTAAGGTAGGATGGTACCAGCATATTAATATGGATTCTATTATCTCATTAATTTACACAGTTTTTACACATCTTACATTAGTAAAGGCTTACAAATGGTAAGACAGAATAATTTACACAGTTTGTATATGTGCTAGAAGCATGGTGGTTTGGTCAATAGTTTCATGTCAAGCCATTTAGAAACTTTGAGAAACATATAAGTAAATAGTCTGCGTTTTTAATACAGTTGATACTGTAGTTTAAGCATACTTCTCCATGGATGTAACTGGCAAGAAAATTATTACGGGAATTATAGGTAAAAAGTGAGCTTCCAAGCAATCTGAAGACATATCGTCGTCAACAACACCGGTGGACATGTGGGGCAGCAAATTTATTCCGGAAGACGGGAGCAGAAATTTTACTTACTAAGGTAAGTTGTCTTGTTAGCAATAATCTAAACATCTAGTACTGTTATGCACTGAATGATCTGTTGACATTTTGTGTGAAATGCATGGGCCTCAAATTTATTCCTGCTATGTTTTGTACCCTTTTTTTTCCTGTGACTGACATAACCATCTAACTGCAGCATTACTGCTTGTTTCTTTGATATGTCTACTTAACGTTTTTTTTGATAAACGATATGTCTACTTAACGTCATCTTGTGTTCTTATTCCTTGAGCAGGAGGTTCCATTTTGGTGGAAGTTTTATTTGTTCTACAGCTTCTTTTTTGTGAGGAAGATTGTTGCTCATGTGGTGCCTTTCATGCTCTACTGTGTAGTAATCCCGTTGTCGGTCCTAATTCCTGAGGTCACTGTTCCTGCATGGGGTGTGGTTTATATCCCAACAGCAATAACCCTTCTACATGCCGTTAGAAACACAAGGTTTCATGCTTGCTTGCATGTGGAGCTTGTTAACATCTATATTTTACTCCCAGAGTCCCAGATGGGAATTTTATGATTCTAATTATTGCTTTGCATTCAGTTCTCTCCACTACATACCATTCTGGATACTCTTTGAGAATGTCATGTCGTTTCACCGAACAAAGGCCCTGTTCATCGGCTTGCTGGAGCTGGGGAGTGTGAACGAGTGGGTGGTCACAGAGAAGCTCGGAACCGGCAGCAACACGGAGCCTGCACCTCAAATACTGGAACGGCCTCCCTGCAGGCTCTGGGACAGGTAATTCCTCGGAGCTCAGAGTAAGAGGTCTGATCAAGTTTAGACTGAATGGACTCCGATCCGTGCAAATTTCTCGTGATCTTGCAGATGGACCATGTCGGAGATTTTGGTCTCCCTCTTTCTTTTCTTCTGTGCGACCTACAATTTGGCGTATGGAGGCGATTTCTATTTCGTTTACATATATCTACAGGCCATGGCATTTCTTGTTGTTGGCACTGGTTTCTGTGGAACCATCAGCTCTAGCTCTAGCTCTACCTCGTAGCAGAGCAGCACACTGACTGAAGTCTGAACTGAAGCAATTGTTCACGTTAGTCCATGATGCAATAACCTTAGGTCTTGGCCAGATGTAATTTGAGTGTTTGACCATTGCAGTGCAGAGATCCATGCTTCTTTCATAGGAATTGTTTGTTCTAGTGCTGTATCATTGTCCTGCTTCCTGTTCAGTTAATTACCACTGTTAGCACCATTCTGGCTTCTGGGAGCCTGTACAATCGAATAAGTTCTTACATGTTCCTGTTGTCCTTGCAGCAATAATGGGCTTTTAACTTGTTTTAGATATTGGATTAAAACCTAGCCTCTACATCAATAAATCATATAAGAGTATTTAAACAAAAGTTTTTACATAACCAATAAAACACAACTGATTACCATTCTCTATAGACATGAAGTATAATATGAAAAAATTGTTATTTTAACACTCTAAAGATGTGTATTTTGTTTATGATGATACTTTTGAGACTGACACGTAGAACCACCCGAGTTAATAAAAATGGGTCTAAATGTAAAAAATATAAAAAAACACTTTTCTTAGAGTGTCAAAATAGCAAATCTCTCGTATAATAGTAATCTAGGAGTGTAGAACTGACTGATTTGATAAGGATCAAATGTCTCACCAACAACACAAGTTTAGATTTTCACCAAGCTGTTTTTTAAAAAAAAACTCTCCAGCAATAGTTGAGAGAGAGGTTTGATAGACTTCTTTACTGATAGCCACAATCCTAAATAGGTATTTTATCTATCTTGTAATTTTTAACTTTCAACATTTATCTCTCAAAACTTGATTTTAACTTATTTTTTATTAATACATATTGTTGGACTATGGATAAAAGCCCCCACCTCTCCCACTATAACGCCTAGGTTTTATGGTTGGGTTGGCTAGGTGGGGTGAGCCTAACATGGTATCAGAGTCAAGGTCCTGGGTTCGAACCCCCCTGGCCACGCATTTCAACTACGCGATTTCTCCTGCGCCTCTTTCGTGTGCTGAGACCTGCTGCGGGCTACACCGAGCTCACACGCCGTAGGGGGAATGTTGGACTATGGATAAAAATCCCACCTCTCTTACTATAACGCCTAGGTTTTATGGTTAGGTTGGCTAGGTGGGGTGAGCTAACACATACATAATTAATTAATAAGCTAACTAAAGACACAATTAGGTAGCAATATTTACTCTTTTGCTGTATATGAGCATATGACACATGATACCAAGATTGTCATATACATATACATAAGTTACGGTAAAAAAGCAAAATATCACTCCACCATGAAGACAAAGAGCAAAACAGTGTGTTTGGTTGAGTTATAAATTCTAAAAAAATTGCTATGAGGTGTGAGTTGTGAAAAAATTATTGTGAGCTGTAGAAAAGCTGAGAAACTGTTTGGTTAGAATAGCCACGGATTTATATTTTGGTACTTCATGATGTCTAGTTACATTATTAATGTGTAATTTTACATGTAAATCATTTTAATCATGAAATTTTGTAATTTTTATATTAAAATTATATATTTTTAAATTACACTAAAATGATATATTTTAATAAAATTTTACATTTTCAAATTTTACATAAACTGATATATTTTAATAGCATGATAGGTTATACCAATTTTTAAATTTGTACTACGAGAATCTGAAGATTCTGAAAAAGCTAAGTAATAAAAAAAACTGTTTGGTTCAGATTCCAGCTTCTTAGCCGAGAAGCTGATTCTAAAATCTGGACCAAATTGACCCAAATTCATTTTTGACTGCATTTAAGAGTGAAATTTCCCAAATCGGTAATTTTGCCAAAAATTTGAATCTCCCCTCTCGCTGGACCGATCGAGCCGTGGGGATGGGGGCGTGTCGGGGACGAGGGAGGCAGTGAAGAAGATGAAAACGAACGAGCGAGCGAAACGGGGGCGGATTCCATGGCGCCCCGCAGAGATCGAGGCGAGGCCCGGCCATGGCCGCTCCACGTACTCTCACCCCTCTCCACCCTCCACCGCCTTCTACACATCCCCTTCTCCCTCTCCACTACCCCACTTTTGCACCCACCGGCACATCACTCCCTTCCTCCCTCCCGGAGACGGCGACGGAGGGTTCGACGACGAGCTCGTGCGCCGTCTGGGGGGAAGAGATATGAGCTCATCTGCCCCTTCCCTCACTGCGTCCAACTACTGATCACCCTCCAAGCACAGCCGAAATGGTAAAGCCGCCCTCCGTTTGCGTTCGCTCGTGTGTTGTAGTCACTCCCAAATTTGTTGGTCGTTTGATCCTTGACATGCTTGCCTTGATAAACTTCCTGATTCTGTCAATTTTGTTTAACACGATTTCAAATCGAATTAGTTTCATATTTTTATGCCCCTGTTAATCCTTCTTAGATTTTTTTTTAAATCATTTCAAGAGGATTACGGTATTTCCTCTTTGGTGAAACATGTGCAGTGACACCATTTTTTGAGAAAAATTCGTAATGAAAATAACTACAGTCATTGAGGTATATTCCGAATTTCCATTGCAGGGAACGAAAGTTAATATTATAGTAGGCTCTCATGTTTGGGCCGAAGACCCTGAAATTGCTTGGGTCGATGGAGAAGTTGTTAAGATCAATGGTGAAGATGCTGAGATTCAAGCGACCAATGGAAAAAAGGTAGGCTGCATTCTATGCATTCTGATTCTTTAAACTCTTTATTACTGATAATTTGGTCTGGTAGCTTGCATTTGAACCTTCAGTTTGATGTACTGTTACTTACATTTGTGCTTTCAAAATTTTAGATTATTGCAAATTTGTCAAAACTTTATCCCAAAGATATGGAAGCAGCTCCAGGTGGAGTTGATGATATGACAAAGCTCTCCTATCTTCATGAACCAGGAGTTTTGCAGAATTTGGCAACGAGATATGAACTTAATGAAATATATGTATGTTATTCGTCAGTACTGTTTTTTGTGTGGTCATTTACTATATAATATATGTCATTCTGTCAATAGTACTGAATTACCTATATCTTATCATTTTTGACAGACATACACAGGGAACATTCTCATTGCTGTCAATCCTTTCCAGAGACTGCCACATTTATATGATCTACATATGATGCAACAGTACAAAGGAGCACCATTCGGGGAGTTAAGTCCACATGTTTTTGCTGTGGCAGATGTTGCATACAGGTAAAGCTGATAGGTGGTTATTGGTTTGGTGTTTCTATAAAACATGGGTCAATCTCACTGCTGTTTACTTTAAACAGAGCAATGATTAATGAAGGGAAAAGCAACTCTATTCTTGTGAGTGGTGAGAGTGGTGCGGGTAAAACAGAAACAACAAAAATGCTTATGAGATATCTTGCTTATTTGGGTGGCCGAGCTGCTACTGAAGGAAGAACAGTAGAGCAACAAGTTCTCGAAGTAAGAAACAGAGCTCTTAGCCTTGCAAGATCAGTGTACTATTAAGCTAGTTATACTCCAATTGAACTCCCGTTGCGTATTCTTATGTCTGCAGTCAAATCCAGTCCTTGAAGCTTTTGGCAATGCCAAAACTGTCAGAAACAACAATTCTAGGTAGGAAAGATTTAAAACAACTATCTCAATCATAAAATTACTTGTATTTTTCCAAATCATGGAGGTTTATATATTCTAATATCAAATTTTCTCATAATGCTTGCTGCAGTCGGTTTGGTAAGTTTGTTGAGATTCAGTTTGATAAGCAAGGGAGGATCTCAGGTGCTGCTGTCAGAACTTACTTGCTAGAAAGGTCGCGGGTATGCCAAATTTCTGATCCTGAACGCAACTACCACTGCTTTTATCTCCTTTGCGCCGCACCACAGGAGGTAATAGTATTTATTCTCTCTGAATGCCTCTTATCATCATATCTCTGGTGTATTGCACTAATGTTAAATATTTTCACTAACATAAACAATCTCCTGTGACACTGAACTTTCAGGAGGTTGAAAAGTACAAATTAGGAAATCCCAAAACTTTTCATTATCTTAATCAATCAAATTGCTATGATTTGGTTGGTGTTAGTGATGCCCATGAATACTTGGCTACGAGAAGAGCAATGGATATTGTTGGCATCAGTACTCAGGAACAGGTAGCTTAATTATCTCCATTATGTTCTTTTATTTGATGAATGGCTAGTTGAACTGTATTTTTCTAACTCCTCTGCAATTTAATTTGTTTCAGGATGCTATTTTCAGGGTTGTTGCAGCTATCCTTCATATTGGTAACATTGAATTTGCCAAGGGCAAAGAAGCCGATTCTTCTGTTTTGAAAGATGACAGATCTAAGTTCCATCTCAACACAACTGCCGAGCTTCTTATGTAACTACCACATTTGGTTCTGTTCTATATTTGATGATACTACTTTGTGCATGCTCGAACATTTTTTAAAATGCACTCCATGTCAGGTGTGATCCTGGAGCCTTGGAAGATGCTCTTTGTAAACGTGTCATGGTTACACCAGAGGAGGTTATAAAAAGGAGTCTTGATCCTTATAATGCAACTGTCAGCAGGGATGGTCTAGCAAAGACAATATATTCTCGCTTGTTTGACTGGTAATATAATAACAATCTTTTTTTACTTTAATAGATAGTAGATACACTCCATAGAATGCCCCATGAAAGATGCAATACATAAAAGAACTTTGTACTCATCATTCCAATCCACCATTATTTTCAGGCTTGTTGATAAAATAAATAGCTCCATTGGACAAGATGCTAAATCTAAATCTCTTATTGGTGTCCTGGACATCTATGGTTTTGAGAGCTTCAAGTTAAACAGGTCTGTTTTTCTGTAGTTTAATATTGTATTAAAACTATTAGGCAATAGGAGATTGTATCTTGCATATTTAGGCAGGGCGGTCAATTAGGATCAGACTTACCATGTTTAGAGATTGTGATTTATTTCCTATCCATGTATTTGTATACTGCCATATATAGCAGCAGCAGCTGCCCTATAATATAGAGGCCCCTCTCCATTGAGAGTATGGCCAATTGCCTCAACCTCATGTTTCTACATGGTATCAGAGCAATTTGATCTTGGCCCTCCCTCTCCTCCCCCAACCTCGCTGCGCCGCCCAACAGCCGCGCCAGCATGTCCACAGAATCCTCCACCACCTCTGCCATGGCTGACGCCATCAACCCAACCGTTTGCCCATATGCTCTAGTAAACGTGAAGACCCACATTCCCATGACCCTCGAGCTGCGACCCTCCAACTACACCAAGTGGTCGACAGCCTTCCACGCCATGTGTGGCAAATTCGGGCTGCTCTTGCACCTTGCCATCATCCTTCCTACGCCCACCAATGACGCATGGGTGCAGGCTGACTTTTGCATCCGCAGTTAGATCTTCGGCACCGTCTCCGACTCCGTCCTCAACCTCGCCATGACCGGCGCCCAACAGACCGCCGGCCAGCTCTGGACGGCCATCGCCGCCCTGTACCAAGCCAACAAGGCGCCCCACGCCGTCTTCCTAAGTCACGAGTTCCACTCGACGACTCAGGGCGACTCCTCCATCGACGAGTACTGTGTGCGCATGAAGGAGGCTGTCGACAGTCTTCACGACGTCGACCAGACCATCACCGAGCCCGACCTCATCCTCAACCTACTCTGCGGCCTCAATGAGAAGTACCAATCTGTCGCCGACAACATCGCCGCCCAGGAACCTCTCACTTTTGCTGTTGCCAGGAATCAACTCCTCCTCAAGGAGCTGCGTCTCAAGAACGAGGACAAGGTCCGCGCCGCTTCGGCCCTTCTCGCCACCTTCAATGGCGCCCCTGGTGGCGCCCTACCGGCCGCAGTCCAGCAGTAGCAGCCGCGCCAGCAGCAGCAGTCACGCCAGCAGCAGCACGACAACGATGGCCGCCACGACAACAGGCGCGACAACACCCGGTGCGACAGCAAGCGTCAGCCCTGGGGTTTTGATCCTTGGACTGGTGCACGTGTCAACCCCGGCGAGCGCGTCATACCTCCCTGGGAGCACGACCAGGGCAGTTCCGGCGCCCCTGGCAGCCACCCATGGCAGTCCCCACGCCAACAGGGGCTGCTCGGTGCCCCTCCTCAGGCGCACACAGCGTTCGCCCCCGTCCAGACTGGTGGACCGACATGGGACTCGGCCGGCCTAATTGTTGCCCTACAGCACCTGGTTGTCCAGGGCAGCCCCTCATGGGTTGTTGACTCTGGCGCTTCAACTCACATGGCGACAAAAATGTCTTTCGCCCGCCCTCCCCCATCGCTCCCATCGTCTCCCGCCTGGCGTGCTGATGGTGTCCTCTCCGGCTAACCGGTCAGTTCGCCGTCTCCGCCCTGCCTCCCTCCTCCCCGCATGGCTGGTCCTAACCTGCAGCTCCCGGAGCTAGCCGGGGACCCGAATCTTGCGGCTTTGGTTGCTTCTTGGGATTTCTCCCCTGGTCTCGCTTTTCAACGTCGCACCTGTGCGCAGCTCAATTCCTCCGTTCACCACCCGTCTTCCTCCCCCTCTGGTTCTTTCTTCTTGCTTGCGGTCTTTCGGAGGTTCACCTTCCGCCTTTCGGAATCTTCGGTCAGTCTTGCCCTGCACGCCTGCCTCGGCGGCGTTCCGGCGGGCTTTCACGTGGAGTTCTTGTGTGACAGGCATTTCAAGTTCTCGGTTGCGTCCAAGGCCGTCGGTTTCTCGGTCCTAAAGATTCGGCGTTTCATCTCTTCCCATTTCGACGTCTACTTTCACCTCTGGCGCGACGGTGGAGCCAACTGGCGCCGCGATCACCTCAAGTGGGAGCGTGAAGAACGTTCTAGTTGGTCGACGGTCAGCAGCCGACGTCGACGGTTGCACCCGCGATCCTCTAGGTCGGTCAAGAGGGTCTCGTTCAACGATGTGGTCTCGGTTCTTGCTCCCCGGCGGGGAGCGTCTCCTAGTCTGGCTTCTCAGGTCTCTACTCAACCCGCTGTCAAAGTTGGCTCCATTCTGTGCCCAGTTCCGCCCCCTCCGCCGCGGCGGACGCTGCTCCCTGCCAGGGTTCCCCTCAGTTCCCAGCCCTCGCGTCAGAAGGGCGACAACTCCTTTCCTGCTCGTTCCCCCAGGGCCATCTTTCTCGCTAACTGCTCTCGTCCTTCTGTTTTGGGTGCCTTTCGCCCATCCCTTTCGGCTGCTGTCTCGGTCACCCCTCCGCCGTTTGGCAATGATGCCTGTTCTTCCGGTACTATTCCCCTCAAGCAAATCTTCGGTAGGATCAAAGGTGATCTTCGGGCTGCTTGGTCTAGCAAAAGTCCCCCATTGCGCAGCGCGGGAATCCCTCATTGGCCGTCTTGCATTAATGGCGCTGTGTCAGATGCCGGTTTTCTTTCTACCCCCGCTGTGGTAGATGAGAGTTTTCATTCTACCCCCTGCCACTTTCCCCCCCTTTCCCCCTCCCCCGTTGGGGCCCCGGTTGCCCTTTCTGCCTCTTGTAGGGGTAACCTTGCCTTTTCTTCGATCAGTTGCACGTCTTCTCAAACCTCGGAAGTTGGATCGCCTCCCCTCCTTTCCTTCGCCGATCGCTTCGCCTCTGTCAGTCCTTCTCAACCACCCCCGGCTAGCCTGCCATTCGCCAGACCCCGCGCTCTTGCAACCATGGCTAACTTCCCTGTCAACCCGCTCCCCTTCCTTCCCCTAGACACCCCCATCGATGACGCTGGGGGGGCGCTTCGCCGGCAGCGGGCGCTCATTTCGGTCTCGGGTGACTACATCAAGTTGAATGAAGACCTCGTCATTGTGGAGAGTGACGGTGTCATTGAGGTCGAGGAGCGCTCTGCCCTCCTGGTGGCTGTGCGCCATCATCTTGCGCACGTCCTCCAGCTTCAGATCCTCCGCTGCAGTCTCTACCCGCTCGGAGTGGGTATCATCAGAGTGGGGAATGTCTTCGACCGTGATTTCTTGGTCAGTTCTAGCCCTTACTTCATTGAAGGCCACCTGGTCAGGTTCGTCCGCCATGACAACGGAATCAACTTCCGCCGGTCCCCCTTTGCTCGCACTGGTTGGGTTATGTTTTTAGGGTATCCGTTGGATTTTAAGCATTTGCACTTTCTGCAACAAGCTTGTGCTACCTTCGGCAAGTTGGTGTGCAGGCACAAAGATGACCCAAGCCTCGCTAGAGTTCTCCTCAAGGTGTTGTTTGATGAACCCTTGGAAATCCCTCGCAGCATAACCCTCAAGTTCGTTCACAGTTTGGACGGGGTTGGACGGTCGTGGACCTTCCCAGTTTTCCTCCTTCAATCTGAGATGGCTGACTTCGCCCCTAGGGATGAGGACCCGCTGCCACCAGACAATGGCAACCCGCACCCTTTTGAAGGCAATATCATACAAGGTGAGGCTGCTTGGATCCAACAATGGGCAGACCAGCAACACTTCGGCCCTCACGCCCAACAATGGCATGAACAGCCGGCCCCTCCTGTCCAACTCCAACCAGACCCTGCTCAACATAGTGATCGCACCGGTGTTTCCAGAATTTCAAGTGAGGAGGATTTGGGTAACCCCTCTAATGTTCGGGCTCCTCCACCCTCCTCGGTTGTTGTGCCATCGCCTGGGGCAGTTCAGTCTCCTTTTCTTGGTCAGCCTGAGCCGGCACCAGTTCTGCTCCCTTCGGAAGCGGACTCAGCCGTCGGGAACAAAGCTATCATTGTTTACACCCGCCGCAACCGTCGGGAGATTGACAAGAACACCATGGACCCTTCTTCCTCTAAGGTGAAGCTTACTCCCTCGTCTACTCAAGGCTTACGTCGAAGTCTGCGCATTAAGAAAAGGATGCAGGGTTTCAAACAGGCCACGGCTGCTTCCGGCTCGACCGATCCGCCTACCATCCAGACGTACATTGATTTATCAAGGTCTGCCTCACCCTGCCCACCCATCAGCTTAAAATCATTAGTTCATACCGCCTCCAATATCTGTGGGATCAACATGAAGAATGACGCTCTGTCCTCTCTGCTCCTTAGTGATGATTCAGATGATGGCCCCGATCTGATGATGGTCGGCGTCGGTGATCCCAGTTCTTCCCGGCCGCTTGATGGTTGACTCTGACTCGACGATGATGTTGGTGCTGGCTCCGGCGTTCTCTCCAGGACCGGCCTTTTTGGACAACTGGCGTCTGCTATCTATGTTTCAACTCTATCTGTATGTGTTATCTAGTTTGGACAATCTATTTTTCCACCAATGGCTTGCTCGTATGGCTTGCTACGTTCTGTGGAAAGCGTTTGCTTACACTTCTGTGCGGCTTGGTGCCCTATGGGCACGCGTTGGGCCTAGCTATCTTTTCATTAGTATCAATGTCTAGCAAATCGAACTGGCTCATTCTGAACTGGAACATTCGTGGGCTCAATGCCGATGCTAAATGTCTAGCTGTTAAACACCTGCTTCTTCAGTCCAACTACTCCATCTTTTGCCTCCAAGAAACAAAGATCGGTTCCTTCGACCATTCTTCCATTCGTCGCTTTGCACCAAAACGGTTCGATCAATTCGCTTTTAGCCCAGCTGCTGGTTCCTCTGGTGGGCTCTTTGTGGGCTGGATGGGCTCTCATTTTTCCGGGACTGTGGTCTCTTCCTCTCATTTCCAGATAACAATCAGTTTCACCTCAGTCATCAATGGCAACAACTGGCAGCTTACTTCGGTTTACGGTCCCTGTTGTGTCCAAGGAAAATTGGAATTCATTAATTGGCTCCTTAGTTTGGATATTACACCCCATCTCAACTGGATCTTTATGGGGGACTTCAACCTGTATCGCTTCCCCTCCAATAGAAACAAACCTTGAGCCAATTTAACTGATATGAGCAACTTCAACCTAGTCATCAACTCTCTGGGCCTTCATGAGGTGCCTCTGTCCGGTCGTCAGTTCACCTGGAGCAACATGCAATAGTCTCCCACTTTGGAACAACTCGACTGGTGCTTAACCTCTGCAAACTGGTTGTCTGATTACCCTGGAACTTTCTTTACTGCTCTCCCGCACACTACCTCAGACCATGTGCCTTGCCAGATTGGGATCTCTTCAAACATCCCTCCGAACTAAGTCTTCAGGTTTGAGGACTATTGGACTGGCCTTCCCGGTTTTTTTGACCTAGTTCAATCTCGTTGGAGCTACTCTCAAATTCAAAATCTGGTTCAGCGCATCGCTTTCAAGCTCTGCTCTCTTAGAAAGGCTCTTCTTCCCTGGCGTAACAGAGGGGGGGCTTTCAACACTTGGATTAAGCACTCGTCAGTTGTGATCCAAGCCATCGACCATTTGGAGGAACTCAGGCAGATTACTCTTCCCGAAGGCAATTTGCGGCGTCTGCTCAAAAAGCACATCGTTGGGCTTCTCCGCATCCAGAACTGCTATTGGAAGCAGCGTTTTACGGTGCGGTGGACTCAATTGGGTGATGAAAATACCAAGTTTTTCCACAGTATGGCCTCGAATCGGCATCAACGTAATCAGATACAGTCTATCCTCAACTCCGATGGCGAGCTCGTCTCTTCATTGGAAGACAAGGCTGAGGCTTTTTTGGAGTTCTTCTTAAGTAAAATGGGGTTTTCCTCCGAACCAGTCATGCACTTCGACCTGGAGAACCTGGTTCCTAAGTTTGGTGGCCTTGATCACCTAGCCGAACCAATCAGCCCTATTGAGCTCGACAAAGTCATCGACTCTCTCCCGGCCAACAAGGCACCTGGTCCAGATGGTTCCAACAACAATTTCTACAAAGCTTGCTGGCACATCATTCGTCAAGACTTTTATGATCTCGCCAAATGCTTCTCCACAAAGCCCTCCTGCCTTCGGCCAATTAATGGGTCATTCATCACCCTTCTCCCTAAGGGCAATAACCCCTCCACAGTCCGGGACTTCAGGCCGATCTCGTTACTCAACACCAGCATCAAATTATTAACAAAAGTCTTGGCCAACAGGTTACAAGCCATTATCACTATAATCATTCACAAGAATCAGTATGGTTTTATTAAAGGCAGATCTATTCAAGATTGCGTAGCCTGGGTTCTTCAGTTTACACACATCTGCAAGCACTCTAAGGCCAAGACTGCTATTCTTAAGCTTGACTTCGAGAAGGCCTTCGACACAATTGAGCACTCGGTTATTCTTCAGCTGCTCGCTTGCTTTGGTTTCCCGGACATCTGGACTTCTTGGATTCGGACTATCTTCGACTCGGGCTTCTCTGCTATCCTCATCAATGGTATAGCAGGGAAATTTTTTCACTGCAAGAGGGGAGTTCGTCAAGGGGACCCTCTATCCCCCTCCTCTTTGTCATTGCCACTGAGCTCCTGCAATTCATCATCAACAAAGCTGCCTCCCTGGGCGTTCTCGCGGCTCCAGCTTGCCACAACCCCGGTGATGACTTCCCAGTGATTCAATACGCGGATGACACCATCATCTTCCTCCAGGCTTCCCAGTTGAACCTTTTCAAACTCAAAGGCCTCATCAACAGCTTCTCTGCCTCCACTGGCCTGAAAGTGAACTTTGACAAATCCAGCTTAATTCCTCTCAACCTGGACCCGGATGAAGTCCAGTTGCTTGCTGCTGGCTTTGGCTGCAAGCTGGAATCTCTCCCTTTCCCCTACCTAGGCCTTCCCTTAGGCGTCCTGCGCCCCTCCTACAAGGACTTCTCTGGTCTTCTTGAGCAAATGGATCGTCGGCTGGCCTCTTCTGCCGCTTGGCTCTCTCTGGCTGGCAGGCTTCAACTCGTCAACTCGGTCCTATCTTCCCTTCCAACATACTCCATGTGCACCTACAAGCTCCCTGCCAAAGTACTTCGCTAGCTTGATCAATCCCGGCGCCATTGCCTTTGGAGAGGTTCGAACCCCAGTAAGGTGCACAGTCTCGCCCGCTGGGAGGTCATCTGCAAGCCCAAGAGTCAGGGAGGCCTTGGGGTGATCAGTCTGCATTGTCAGAATAATGCCCTGTTGCTTAAACAGCTACACAAATTCTATTCTAGAAGGGATGTGCCGTGGGTTCAACTCACCTGGTCTTCCTTTTACAACGGCAACAAGCCTCCACACCTCACTTCTCCCAAGGGTTCTCGCTGGTGGAAGGATATACTGAAGCTTTCTGACTTATTCCGAGCGGTTGCCAAGCCTTCTGTCGGGGATGGGCGGTCCATCGCCTTCTGGTCTGATTCTTGGCTTTCCTCCTCACTGGCTTCCTCCTTCCCTCGATTGTTTTCCTTCGCCATAGACAAGGACATCTCCTTGCTTTCCTTTCTCTCTGCTCCGTCGCTCCCTCGCCTTTTTCACCCGCCCCTTTCCTCGGAGGCGGAGGTCGAGCTGCTCCAACTTTCCCACTTAGTCAACAACTATTAGTTTCACGCTGGTCTTGACTCTTGGTCCTTCATCTGGGGCTCCTCTCGCTACTCTTCCTGATCCTTTTATCATCACCACTTCAATCTTACCCGTCCTCACCCCCTTTTCTCACTCCTCTGGAAATCTTCTTGCAGCAACAAGATCAAAGTCTTCTTCTGGCTTTTGCTAATTGACCGGTTCAACACTAGAAACATTCTTCGCAGGAAAGGTCTTGTCATTTCTGGCATGACCCACGACTGTGTCCTCTGCTCTGATTCTCAAGAGGAAACCTCTTCTCACCTCTTCTTCGGATGCAACTTCAGTATGTCCTGTTGGAGCTCTCTACAGATTTCCTGGACACTTCCGGCTCATCACCTGGACCTGGTTCATATCAACACTAAGGCTCTTAGTTTGCCTTTCGCCCTGGAGATTGTCATGATTGGTTGCTGGTCCATTTGGTTGCTCAGGAATAATATTATCTTCCGCAACTCCCATTGTTCGCTGCAAAACTGGAAGAAGATCTTCTCCGCTCAGCTCTCTTTGCAGACCTCTCGTTTCTCCGTCAAGCAGCGTCAACAGATAGTGCCGTGGCTCTCTTCTCTAGGCCTCCGGGCTTCCCCCTAGACCCTCCATGTATCTCTCCCCTCCTACCTGTGCTTCTACTCTGTCCCCCCTTCCTTTAGTTTGTATTGGTACTTTTTATTATTAATGGAATGATCAGGGTAGGAGCCTCTCCTGCCGATTAAGTCAAAAAAAACTCACATGGCGACCTCTGATGGTATGCTCCTCCAGCGCCTCCCCCCTCCACCTCATCTATAACAGTAGGCAATGGCACTAGTATTCCGGTCACGTCCAGAGGTCACTCCATCCTACCCACCACCTCAGCAAACTTCTCCCTTAATAACATTCTTGTCGCCCCTTCTCTCATTCGTAATCTTTTATCCGTTCGTCAATTCACCCGTGAAAATCGTTGTTCTCTTGAATTTGATGCTCTTGGCTTTTTTGTTAAGGTACCCAGACGAGACGAGTGATTCATCGCTGCAATAGTACCGGCGATCTCTACACCGTACCTGCTATCCCTTCGACTGCTGGCGCCTCCTCACATGCTCTCCTGGCTGTTTCGTCGACCCTGTGGCACTAGCGTCTCGGCCATCCAGCCCCTACTGCTTTAGAACATCTAAATAAACTTCATGCTGTTTCCTGTAATAAAGTAGACCACTCCCTCTGCCATTCATGTCAGCTAGGCAAGCACACGCGTCTACCCTTCAGTGCCTCTCAGTCTTGTACTCATGCACTGTTTGAACTAATTCATTGTGATGTTTGGACCTCTCCCATCCCTAGTATTTCTGGTTTTTCATACTATTTAGTCTGTCTGGATGATTACAGTCACTATTGTTGGGTTTTTCCTCTCCACCGCAAATCCGAGGTCCACCAACACTTAGTTCAGCTCACAGCTCTTGCACAAACCCAATTTAACCTCCCTGTGAAATGCTTCCAAACCGATAATGGCAGAGAATTTGTCAACACAGCCAACACCACTTTCTTCGCTGCTCGGGGAACACTTCTTCGTCTCTCCTGCCCATACACTTCCCCTCAAAATGGCAAGGCAGAACGCACCATCCGCACACTCAACAACTCAATTCGCACCATGCTGCTCCACGCTTCAATGCCGCCCACATACTGGGCTGAGGCTCTTGCTGCCGCCTACTACTTACTCAACAGGCGCCCTTCCTCCTCCATATCCCATGAGGTTCCTTTCACTCGCCTCCATGGACAGCCACCCACCTACAACCACCTTTGCGTCTTTGGGTGCCTCTGCTATCCAAACCTACAGGCCACTTCCCCACATAAGCTCGCACCTCGCTCTGCGGCTTGCGTTTTCCTTGGGTATCCTTCCTCTCATAAGGGCTATAGGTGTCTTAACCTGACAACTCAACGCATCATTATTTCTCGTCATGTTGTGTTCGATGAGACTGTTTTTCCCTTTTCCACCACCGGCGTCATCCCATTCCCTCGCTCCCTGGACTTTCTTTTGGACAGCGATTCGGTTTCGGTGCCTTGCTCTATTGTTCCTACAGGTGGAGGTTCCTCCTCGACAACCACGGTTGCCCCGTCCACCTTGGATGCTATGCAGCCGCCCCTTGATGATGAGCCGGACCCGACTCTTCTCCTGCCTGGGGGACGCGGCCCTGTGCCCCCTAGCTCCAGTTCGGCTTCTCCACCACCGGGCGGGTGTGGTCACGTACCCCCGCCTGGTCTTCCTGTGGTTCCGTTCCCACGGACCTACAGTCGACGACCACAGCCGGTGCCTGCACCACCAGCTGTCCCTGCAGCACCGACGCCCCAGTCAGCTCCATCTCCGCCGCTCACGCGCACCAGGACCGGTGCCCTCCCGCGTGTGAGCTACGAGGGGCTTGCCGCCACCTCCTCGCCCTCACCATCGCCTCTACCGGCGAACTACCGCAACGCTCTGGCCGATGCCAACTGGCGGGCTGCGATGATGGATGAGTATCAGGCCCTCGTCGACAACAACACCTGGCGTCTTGTTCCGTGCCCTCCTGGCGCGAACGTTGTGACAGGCAAGTGGATTTTCCGGCACAAATTCCATGCCGATGGGTCCCTCGCTCGTCACATGGCCCGCTGGGTGGTCCGCGGATTTTCTCAACGAGAAGGCATTGACTACGACGAGACTTTCAGTACAATGGTCAAACAGGCCACCATTCGGACCGTTCTCAGCATTGCCGTCTCCTGCACCTGGCCGATCCATCAGCTGGACGTGAAGAATGCCTTTCTTCACGGCCACCTCAACGAGACAGTCAACTGCCAGCAGCCACCAAGTTTCATCGACCCCGCCGCTGCAGATCACGTCTGCCTCCTGCAAAAGTCCCTGTACGGACTGAAGCAGGCCCCGAGAGCTTGGTACCAGCGGTTCGCGGCCTTTCTTCAACAACTCGGCTTCGTCGCCTCCACCTCTGACACGTCCCTCTTTGTTCTCACCGAGGGGACAAGTCTCGCCTACTTGCTGCTCTACGTCGACGACATCATCCTCACCGCCTCGACTCCCGCTCTTCTGCAGCAACTCATGGCCCGACTCCAGTTTGAGTTCGCCATGACCGACTTGGGTGCTCTTCACCACTTCCTCGACGTCGCCGTCACCCGCACCTCCGACGGCCTGTT
Organism: Zizania palustris; assembly: GCA_019279435.1. NCBI lineage: Eukaryota > Viridiplantae > Streptophyta > Magnoliopsida > Poales > Poaceae > Zizania > Zizania palustris. The sequence goes on from JAAALK010000080.1 coordinate 18,487,964, forward strand.
CCTGTCGCAGCGACAGTACGCCGTCGATCTCCTCCAGCGGGCGGGCATGGCTGAGTGTCATCCTACGGCAACCCCTGTTGACACTCAGGCCAAACTCTCCGCCCATGAAGGCAACAAATTGTCAGACAAGGACAGCTCAGAATATAGGAGCATAGCAGGGGCTCTTCAGTACCTGACTCTGACACGTCCTGATCTAGCTTATGCAGTTCAACAGGTGTGTCTCTTTATGCACGCCCCACAGGAGCCTCATCGCGCGCTGATCAAGCGCATCCTGCGCTATGTGAAGGGAACACTCTCCTCAGGTCTTCACATTGAGCGCGGCTCCATCCAGACGCTGACTGCCTACTCCGACGCCGACTGGGCCGGCTGCCCAGATTCTCGACGCTCCACCTCCGGCTACTGCGTCTACCTCGGCGATAATCTGGCCTCGTGGTCCTCCAAGCGCCAGACCACGGTGTTCCGCTCCAGTGCTGAGGCTGAGTACCGTGCTGTGGCCCATGTTGTGGCTGAGTGTTGTTGGCTTCGCTAGCTACTTCAGGAGCTCCACCTCCAGCTGCCATCTTCCACTGTTGTCTTCTGCGACAACGTCAGCGCCGTATACATGACGGCCAATCCGGTCCACCACAAGCGCACGAAGCACATCGAGATCGACATTCACTTTGTGCGCGACAAGGTGGCCCTTGGCGAGGTTCGGGTGCTTCATGTTCCTTCGTCTCATCAGTTTGCTGACATTATGACGAAGGGCCTCCCAACGCCACTATTTACAGAATTCAGAACCAGCCTGTGCGTCCGCAAGCCTCCCGCTTCGGCTGCGGGCGGGTATTAGGCAATAGGAGATTGTATCTTGCATATTTAGGCAGGGCGGTCAATTAGGATCAGACCTACCATGTTTAGAGATTGTGATTTATTTCCTATCCATGTATTTGTATACTGCTATATATAGCAGCAGCAGCTGCCCTATAATATAGAGGCCCCTCTCCATTGAGAGTATGGCCAATTGCCTCAACCTCATGTTTCTACAAAAACTACAAAGTATTTTTAACACTAATTAATCATACTTTGTTTTTGCAGTTTTGAACAATTCTGCATTAATTATACAAATGAGAAATTGCAACAACATTTCAATCAGGTAACACTAGTTCACCGTTCACATGGAATGGTTCATGTACACCAAACTCTCTTTCCAGAAGAGCATATATTTATATGAAAGGTGCCTGTGTGTTCTTTTTCAGCATGTTTTCAAGATGGAACAAGAGGAGTACACAAAAGAACAAATTGATTGGAGCTATATTGAATTTGTTGACAATCAGGATGTTCTTGACCTTATTGAGAAGGTATGCATATGTAGCATAATTGAAAAACTGAAATCCCAGTTTCTGCAAAAAATGCAAGATCAAATAGGAAAAAAACAGGAAAAGTGAAATTTGCCAAGCTTTTGCATGACATTTCTCAAATCTCATGTTTTCCGTAATCATAACATGTATGAAGACAACTGCACATAAACAATCTCTAGATTTGATTTGTCTAATTCCATCTAAAGTACATTGATATTGGACATCCCAAATGCTCTAATGTACAAGTTGAATACAATGCCAAACATTCAGCCTACATTTATTCTTATTTGACTAGATCGACATAGCCAAAGAAGCCCATGTTTTGGGCTGGAAAATATGGCACATTAATTTTCTTCTACTTGTTTTATAATTAAGTAATATATCCAATCATTTCACGATGGATCCACACTTGCTTATTTTCCATATATTTACTGAATTTATCAAACAATGAGATTGATTTTATTTGTTTAAATTGTCCTTTTACAGAAACCTGGTGGTGTTATTGCACTTCTTGATGAGGCATGGTACGCTTGCCATTACCTTCTCTTTGATGTGACTCTCTAATCAATTTTATTTCCCTATGTATTTTAGGTTAACTTTTGAGTTAATGACTGTGTTCTGTTGAATGTTTTGCATTCAGCATGTTTCCCAAGTCAACACACGAGACCTTCTCCCAGAAACTGTATCAAACTTTTCAAAAGCACAAACGGTTTGTCAAACCAAAGCTGTCTCGCACAGATTTTACAATCTGTCACTATGCTGGAGAGGTTAGCTTTTATCATCAAATTCAATTTCCATGATAGTGATGGTGGTTCTAGTTTTAAATGGTAGTTATGCTTCCTTTATTCAGGTGTTGTATCAATCTGACCAATTCCTTGACAAGAACAAAGACTATGTTGTGGCAGAGCACCAGGAGTTACTAAGCGCTTCTAAATGCTCATTTATCTCAGGATTATTTCCTCTTCTGCCAGAGGAAACATCAAAATCATCCAAGTTCTCTTCAATTGGAGCCCGCTTCAAGGTTTTCCCCTTGCTTTATTTTGCTTGATTATGCTTCAGAGTGTACTGCAAGCTTTTTTGGACCTATCCCTTTTCCAGTTTTTATCCAGTTTGCTATTATGTATCACTAATTGTGGCAACATCTGGCTTTTATATGGCAGCAACAACTTCAAGCTCTTATGGAAACATTGAACTCTACAGAGCCACATTATATCAGATGTGTCAAACCAAATAATGTGCTAAAACCGGCAATTTTCGAGAATGTCAATGTCATGCAACAGCTGCGTTGCGGTGTAAGTGCTTCTAAACTATGATTTATTGTGCCAACATGTACGACAATCAAATAGGGGATATGTTGGAGTACATCTATATGACAATGTTGTTCCACTAACTTGTGTGCTATGTATCATCAGGGTGTACTTGAGGCAATCAGGATCAGTTGTGCAGGTTATCCTACACGTCGCACATTTTATGAGTTTTTGCATCGTTTTGGAATACTTGCTCAAGAGGCCCTTGAAGGAAAGTAAGTTCTTCTTTGAAGCTCTCTGGACTTGTAATGTATTTGAGACTGAACTGAGTTTTAAAAGTGATACGCCACTAATTTTCTCTTTATCATATTTCACTAATTCACTAGTTGCGATGAAAAGGTTGCATGCAAGAGGATTCTTGAAAAGAAGGGTCTTTTGGGATTTCAGGTAATCAACATGAACTCTACTCCATATGTCTTGTTTTGGTATTCAAGGATCTATCTTTTTTGAAACTGATGATCTTTCATTTAGTTATTAGATTGAAGAGCTATCAATGATCTGAAAGGAAGAAAATTGATGTACTTGTTTGATATTTAAACTTAATAAATAATAACTTATATGTTTTCATTGTTTGATTATGGCATGACGGGCTCTTTGCAGTGCTACTAGGGAAAAAGAGATAAATGAAAGATCGTGAGAACTGTGTAAAATTATTTCTTTGAGTTATTTGAGTTCCATTAACTCTGGTCCATATTTCTCAGATAGGTAAAACAAAAGTTTTTCTGAGAGCTGGCCAGATGGCTGAATTAGATGCTAGGAGAACTGAAGTACTTGGTGCTGCGGCAAAAACAATTCAAGGGAAAGTACGAACACATATCATGCGGAAGAAGTTTGTTTCTTTGAGGAAGGCATCTGTATCTGTCCAGGCAATATGGAGAGGTTTGTTTGCTTGTGCTTTACTGTAGACCTGATTATATTTATTTTACTAATATTTGTCTATATCATGCTTTGCGTTTCAGGAAGGCTAGCTTGTAAATTGTATGATCAAATGCGAAGGGAAGCATCTGCCATCAAAGTTCAGAAAAATCAACGTAGGCATCAGGCACGGAGGTCCTACAAACACCTAAATGCTTCAGTTCTTGTAGTGCAAACGGCATTGCGAGCGATGGCAGCAAGAAATGAGTTCAGATATAAGAAGAAATCTAAGGCAGCAATTATAATTCAGGTGGTTTTCAATTTCTAGTAAGATAATAAATACTAATAAAACGACTCAACAATGCATAGTGCTTCTTAACAAGCCATATGTTTCTCTATGCCCTTATTCTCTGTCACAGGCTCGTTACAGGTGCCGTACAGCTCATGTGTACCATAAGAAGTTAAAGTGGGCAGTAATTGTTGCCCAATGTAGATGGAGGGGAAAGATTGCAAGGAAAGAACTCAGAAAACTTAAAATGGTACTTGCATTATCCCAGCCAATGCACTGCTGTTACATATTATATGCTGGTTCTGAATTCATCATCCTCTTATTCAAAGCCTTTCAATTCCAAGCAAGTTAGGGTAGGCTAGTGTTATGGACATTAGTCCAGGCGGCTAAAGTAGAGTCCAAGAAAAGGTTAAGAAGAGTCCTAGCACATGCCGATGGGCCCTAGCTGTACCAGATTGGCAATAGCGCAGGATTAGGAGTCTTAAGTTTAGAAATATTCAGGATAGGAGTCCTTAGCATATAAGCATCTTGTATTAGGTTATCTCTTAGCTAAATTATATCAAGCGGATTTGATATATTATTAGAGATATTATTGTATTGGGCTATAAATATAGAAGCAGCTTGTATTAGGAAACAAAAGTAATAAAGTTGTCATTCTTCTTTTTTTTAAGTAACCAGTAGGAGAGGCTCCTACCGCGGTTGTATAAATAGATAAATAGATATGGTCATAACAGAGCGAGACGAGAGAGGGGAGGGGGGAGAGCGCGAGGGAGGAATAGCAGAGGGGATTACAAACTATTAGCCCAATTAACAAGGGAGGCCTTAATAGTTCTTTTGAATCTAACACTCTGAAGAGCAAGCTCCTTCTTGAAAGAGGCAAACCAGCTATCCAGTGAGGCTTGTTGTCCCCTGAACACGCAGTGGTTGCGGTGTATCCAAATTGTCCAAGTCCCTATCAGAATGACTTCCATAAAAAAAGGCCAAGGGTGATTTCTCCGACAAGCTACAAGGAGGTCTTCTATCAGGGGTGCATTGCTCCAGGAGATATTGAGACGATTCCAATAGTCTGAACTGAAGGCACAGGAAAAGAAGAGGTGTCTCGAAGTTTCAAGAGTAGCAGCTTGACATAACAGGTAGTGGTCATTAGCGTCTGATGGCGCAATGTGTTTTCTCCTAAGAATGTCCTTTGTGTTGAGCCTGTCTTGAAGCAACAGCCAGAAAAAAAACTCTGAGCTTATTTGAACATTGGGCCTTCCACAACCAAGTAAAGGCCGAGTGAATATTCAGGGTCGCGAAAGAGTGTAAATACAGGCTATAAGGTATAAAGTCTTTTGATCCCTATAGGTAACTCCAGGAGTCATTGGAGCTGGAGGAGGCCAATGCCAATTCAACCAATGAACGCAGGCTCTGGTACTCAGTGTAAGCTTGTGGAGACAATGGCTGATAGAATAGACAGCTGTGATTTGGGTGTTGTACAAATTTAGCCAATGAAATATTTTTGTTCCTTGCAAAGGAGAATAGCCGAGGAAGTAGGAGTTGAGGGGGTAGCGAGGTCCAAAGGTCATACTAGAGGGAGATGGACTTGCCATTACCTACTGAAGGTTTAGCAATGGCTAAAAAGAGACTGTGTAACTTCAAGATTTCCTTCCACCATGGAGAGCCACGAGGTTTTAATAGATGAGGGTGTGAACCAAAATTGTAGTAGGAACTCCAAAGCATATCAACCAAGGGTGTATCCCTCTTATTGTAAAATTTATCTAGGTGTTTCATAAGAAGAGCTGTATTTTTGATTCTGAGATTGATAACTCCCAATCCACCCTTAACTTTTGGCTTACAAACTCTTGACCAAGACACAAGCGACTTTTTATTGGTGAGGGCAGAATGTCCTCTCCAGAGACAGTTTCGCCTAGCTCTGTCCAAGTAATGGATTACTTTTGCTGGAATACGGAAGATGCCCATAGTGTAGGTGGGGAGAGCTGATAACACTGAATTGACTAATTGGAGCTTGCCTGCAAATGAAAGCCAATAAGAGGTGGCTTGAAGTCTACGTTCCAATTTGGATACCGGGGAACTGAAATCCTGAAACTTAGGCCTAGCATAGTGCAGGGGGAGGCCAAGATAAGGGATGGGGAAGCAACCCAGGGAGTAGCCAAAAGTCTTTGTCAGAACCAATGATTCGGGCTGGTCAACATTAATGGGGATCAAACAAGACTTTTCAAAATTAATTTTCAACCCTGTTGACTCCGAGAAGGAGTTGAGAATAGCCTTTAAAGCAAATAAGTTCCATTGTGAAGCTTCCACAAAGACTAAAGTGTCGTCAGCATATTGAATAATCGGAAAATCCTTCCCATGATGATAGTATGGGGCTTTAAGGATACCACGGCAAGCTAAATTGTTGAGGATATACTGTAGGAGTTCCCTGGCGAGGACGAAAAGAAGGGGCGAGAGAGGGTCGCCCTGTCTTACTCCTCGTTTGCAATTGAAGAACTTGCCAATAGAGCCATTGAGAATGATTGCTGAGTGAGCTGAGTGGAAGAGCGAGGAAATCCACCTGAGCCAACGGGAGGGGAAACCCAAGTGTCGAAGCATTGAGAGAATGGCCGAGTGCTTGATCATATCAAATGCTTTTTTGAAATCAATTTTAATGACCGCAACCAGGCGTTTGTGTTAGACAGCTGTTTCTGGTTGTGTGTAGAGGCTTCTAGATGTGTGTGGAGATGCTGTTAGAGATTCTGTTAGGGATTCTGTTATATCCCTTGACAGCTACACCATCTCCTCATGTCTATAAATATGTACTGTTTTCATATCAATCAATGCAAGCAATACTTACCTCATTCTATCATGGTATTAGAAGTTTAGATCCTTCTTCCATTGCTGCTTGCACGCGCCCTCTTCCTGGCGCTGCTACTGCATCATGGCGCTTGACGCCACCGATGACGCCACCATTGTCGACAACTCTCCCTCTGACTCCTGTGATGCAGGACGCTGCTCTTGCCCAGCAGGAACGTGATGCTGCTGATGCCCGGCTCCAGGATGCTCTCGCCCGTGCTGCTCGTGAGCGCACAACGATTGCGCCCCCTCTGGCTGCTGCCGCCACCACTACTCTCGTCGACGATTCCCCTTTCCTCACTGCTCTTCTTCAACACGAGGCTGCTGCGTTGCTCAACTTGCACGCCCAAGCGGTTGCAGTTCACAACATTCGCGCCCTTGTGCCTCTCATCCTCGACATCAACTCCGTCTTCTTCGCGCGTTGGCGAGAGTCCTTCCTCCTCACCGTCGGCAAGTTCTCTCTGCAGGAGCATGTCCTCTCCGATACAATCTTGCCCCATTCTCCCGGTTGGGTTCGCATGGACTGTGTTGTGAAGACTTGGCTCCTCAGTGTCATCTCCGATGATCTCGCTGATGCTATTGCCGAACGTGATACTACGGCTCGAGCCACATGGCTTGCCATCGAATCACAGTTTCTCGGCAACCGCACAACTCGCGCCCTCTTTGCAGACCAAGAGTTTCGCTCTTTCTCTCAAGGCGAACTCTCGGTCTCCGAGTACTGTCGGCGCTACAAAAGGATGGCAGAGGACCTCCGTGATCTCGGCGAGCCCATTTCTGACCGCACCCTGGTCTTGAACATTATCCGCGGCCTCAACGAGCGCTTCACCGCCCTGGGTCTTCATCTCCGCCGGAGCAATCCCCTTCCCACCTTCCTCCAAGTGAGGGATGATCTTCAACTTGAGGAACTCACCATGGCCAAGACCTCCTCTGCACCCGCCGTAGCTCTCACCGCGGCCTCTGGTGGCTCGGCACCTGCTCCCTCTATGACTCCACCAAAGCCCCAGCAGCCGGCGCCTGCTGGATCTGGTGGAGGGAAACGGGGCAAGCGTGGAGGCAAACGTGGAGGTGGCGGAGGGAATGGGGGCGGCGGTCCTGGTTCTGGTGGAGGGCTAGGGCAGAATCCTAGCTCTGCTTTTGGGGAAGGCACTCACGGACCAGGCTTCTCTTTCGGTGGAGGCACGGGTCCTGGTTCTGGGCCGCGACCAGGAGCCCCCTGGCTCAGCTTCTATAATCCCTGGTCTGGGTCCATACAAATGTGGCCCGGGCCAAGGGGATCTCCTCCGGTTGGGCCAACATCTCAGCCACAGGCTTTCTTTACTGGATCCCAAGGTCCTTGGGCTGGTCAATGGGCTGGGCAGTGGAGCATTCCACCCATTAACAGTACTGGGCCATTTCCTTCTGGTGGGCTGCAACCTGGGTGGGATCAGCACACTCTTGCATCAAATTTTCAGACCACGTCGGCACGTCGCTTCAGCAGCCTTCCACATCCGAGTGGTACTTTGATACGGGTGCTACTCACAATATGACATCTGACGCTGGTATTCTTCATTCCACATCTTCCACTCATTTTCCATCCCATATTATTGTCGGTAACGGTCATTTATTGCCCGCTGTCTCTACTGGCGTTACACATTTACCTCATAATCTCTGTCTTAATAATGTTCTGGTCTCACCGAACCTTATTAAGAACCTTATTTCAATACGCCAGTTTACTATCGACAATAATTGTTCTGTGGAATTTGACCCTTTTGGCTGCTCTGTGAAGGCTCTTCCATCTCGGAGAGAGATCGTCAGGTGTGATAGCTCCGGACCTCTTTACCCGTTGCAGCTCTCCGCCTCCACCTTCCATGCAGCAACTTCTTCCATTTGGCACCAGCGTCTTGGTCATCCAGGCTTCGAAGCTCTCTCCAAGTTGTCTCAATTTGTTGGTCATCCTTGTCATAGAGATTTGAACACTATTTGTCATGTTTGTCAACTGAGTCGTCACACTCGGTTACCTTTCTACTCTTCTTTTTCTAGAGCAAACCATAATTTCCAGTTAGTACATTGTGATCTATGGACTTCTCCTGTTGTTAGTGTATCAGGTCACAAGTATTACTTGGTTATTCTTGATGATTGCTCTCACTATCTTTGGACTTTTCCACTTCGCCAGAAGTCGGAAACTTTCTCCACTCTTTCTCATTTTTTTGCTCATGTTCGCACCCAATTCGGCGCCACTATCCAGGGGATACAGTGTGACAATGGTCGTGAGTTTGATAACTCCACCACACGATCGTTTCTACTGTCACATGGCGTACATCTTCGTATGTCTTGCCCCTACACTTCGCCTCAGAACGGCAAAGCTGAACGCATTATTCGCACCATTAATAATGTTGTTCGCTCATTGCTGTTTCAGGCGAGTATACCTCCCACCTTCTGGGCTGCCGCACTTAGTACTGCCACATATCTCCTCAACATCCTTCCCACAAAACCCTGGATTTTTCCACTCCTCATTTTGCTTTATTTGGAACACTTCCTTCCTATACACATCTTTGTGTATTTGGTTGCAGGTGTTATCCAAATCTTTCTGCTACTGCTGCACACAAATTAGCTCCTCGCTCTACCCTGTGTGTTTTCCTTGGCTACTCCCTCCATCACAAGGGTTATCTTTGTCTTGATCGTCTCTCCAACCAAATCATCATTTCCCGCCATGTGGTTTTTGACGAATCCTCGTTTCCTTACTCTGAGGATTCCTCACCTCCCACTTCGGCCTCCTTTGATTTCTTGGATGATATTCCTACTAATGTGCCGGTTCCTTTTACTTCACCTTTGTTTTCTACAGGACCTGTTGAATTTCCCGCACAGCCACATGTGGCCCCTGGTGTTCCCGCACAGCCATGTGCGGCCCCTGGTGTTTCTGCACAGCCAAGTGCGACTCCGGCTGAGTTTTCTCCACCAGGCACGACGACTCCACCAACCACACCTCCTCGGCGGTTTGGTGTCGTCTACACTCGATGTTCTGCGGCCTCAGTACCACCTGCTCCATTGTCCCCAGATTTACCCACTGGTGCCCTACCAGTTACTCCTGTGGTCAACCAACATGCTATGGTTACCCGTGGGAAACTTGGTTTTCGACAGCCAGTTCTGCTTGCTGCTGCACCATTGCCTCCAATCCCGAAGACCTATAGGTTTGCTCTTGCCGATCCCAATTGGCGAGCTGCTATGGATGCTGAGTACTCCGCTTTGCTCTCCAATCATACATGGGATCTTCTTCCTCGACCACCCCACTCCATTGTGGTCATTGGAAAGTGGGTGTTCAAACATAAGTTCAAAGGTGATGGCTCTTTTGAGAGATACAAGGCACGTTGGGTCCTTCGAGGCTTTTCCCAACGACCCGGGGTGGATTTTTTTGAGACTTTCAGTCCAGTTGTCAAACCAGCTACTGTCCGAACTGTTCTCTCTTTAGCCATCTCCAAGTCTTGGCCTATTCATCAGGTCGATGTGGATAATGCTTTTCTTCATGGGACCTTATATGAGACAGTTTATTGTGCACAACCTTCAGGGTTCGAGGACTCTTCTCATCCAGATTATGTGTGCCGCCTAAACCGTTCTCTTTATGGTCTCAAGCAAGCACCACGTGCCTGGCATAGCCGTTTTGCTTCACATCTTCATCAGCTTGGCTTTGTTGCAGCCAAAACAGACACATCTCTATTCATCTACCACCGTGGAGCAGACATAGTTTATCTTCTCCTTTACGTTGATGACATTGTGTTGACAGCTTCCTCACCTGCCTTGCTTCGCCATATTATTCAGGCTCTTCAGCAGGAATTCCCTTTGAAGGATCTTGGTATTCTTCACAATTTTCTTGGAATGATGGTTCAACACAAAGACGGAGGTCTTTTTTTGTCTCAACGACAATATATGCTTGACATTCTTGCCCGAGCAGGCATGTCTGACTGCAAACCTTGCTCCACACCTGTTGATCTCAGTCCTAAGCTCTCCGCTATTGGTGATCCTGTGTCAGATCCGACTGATTTCCGCAGTCTTGCTGGTGCTCTTCAGTACTTGACTTTCACCAGGCCTGACATTTCCTATGCGGTTCAGCAAGTCTGTCTTCACATGCATGACCCCCGGGAGCCTCATCTTGCTGCTCTCAAGCGCATTTTGCGCTATGTTCGGGTTACTTTGGACATGGGATTATCTCTTCGGCCTTGTTCGCAGTCTGAGCTGGTTGTTTACTCTGATGCGGATTGGGCTGGCTGTCCTGACACTCGGCGATCAACCTCTGGCTATGCTGTCTTCCTGGGTGACAATTTGGTCTCTTGGTCCTCCAAGCGTCAGGTCACTGTCTCCCGTTCTAGTGCCGAGGCTGAATACCGAGCTATTGCCAATGCCGTTGCAGAGGCCTCCTGGCTACGCCAACTACTAGCCGAGCTCCACACTCAGTTGCACAAAACTACTCTGGTATATTGTGACAACGTCAGTGCCATCTACATGACCTCCAACCCCGTTCAGCATCAGCGCACCAAACATGTTGAGATTGATCTACATTTTGTTCGGGAGCGCGTTGCTCTTGGTGAAATTCGAGTTCTGCATGTTCCCACCACATCGCAGTTCGCCGACATTTTCACCAAAGGGTTACCTACATCCATCTTCTTGGAGTTTCGATCCAGTCTCAACGTTCGGCCTACCGACGTTGCGACTGCGAGGGTGTGTTAGACAGCTGTTTCTGGTTGTGTGTAGAGGCTTCTAGATGTGTGTGGAGATGCTGTTAGAGATTCTGTTAGGGATTCTGTTATATCCCTTAACAGCTACACCATCTCCTCATGTCTATAAATATGTACCGTTTTCATATCAATCAATGCAAGCAATACTTACCTCATTCTATCAGTTTGGAGCGATGACATTGGAAGGTGAAGTCAAAAGCCCATGCTAAGCAATCTTGGATCGAGCGACCCCTAATAAATCCATATTGATTCTTGTGCACTATACCTGTCATCAGCGGTTGAAGCATGTTTGCTAGTAATTTGGTGATGATCTTGATGATAGAGTGAACTAGTGAGATTGGCCTGAAGTCACTGACTGTAGAGGGGCAATCCTTCTTTGGAATCAAGGTGATATAGGAACTATTGATCAGATGGATATCAACACAGCTGTCATAGAAAGATTGACAGACTCTATAGATATCAGGCTTGATTATATTCCAGCAGGTTTTAAAGAAGTGTCCATTGAATCCATCCGGACCCGGAGCTTTGTCGCAGGGCATCGAGCAAACAACGGTGTCGATTTTAGCGTTAGAGAAAGGGGAGTCAAGATGATCCAAGCCCGGGACTGGGGGGATGAGACTTGCAAGATCAAAGTGCATAGGTGGACAATTGGAATAACCCATTTTGTTCAGGAAGGAGTCCAGGAACTCATCAACCTTATCTTCATGAGCTGTGACCGTACTACCATTGACAAGGAGAAGCGAGTGAATTGCATTACGTCTATGGTGGTCTGTAGTTGTTGCATGGAAGAATTTTGAGTTTTCATCTCCCAATAATGTCCAACGAATAGTGTATCTTTGTTTCCAATATATTTGTTTGAGCCTAATAAGAAAGCTGATATGAGTCTTGATGATCTTCCGGAAGTTGCACTCAGGGACACTTAAGACTTGGTGGCATTCAGCAGAGTACAGAAAGAGGATGACCGTGTGGCACGCAGATATAGAGCGGTCAATGTGGCTGATACTGAAAAGACAACTCCAAATACAGAGGCCACACTTGAGTCTCTTAAGTTTTGAGTGTATGTCCTTGATGGGGTCAATTGAGTTACAGCCTGCACTCCAATAGCGAGAAATTGTCTCTGAGAAGCCTGGGAGGGAGGTCCAGTAGTTTTCAAAACGAAACAACCGTGATCGCGGGATATTGGTACCAATTTGCACTTTGCAGGGGACATGATCAGATGTGAACCGATCCATTGCCGTGAAGCTAGTGGCTGGGAAAGAAGTGGCCCAATTAGCCGAAGTAAGGCACCAATCCAATTGCACGAGTAGTGGGTCCAATTGCATATTACTCCAAGTGAACTGACAGCCTGAGATAGGGATTTCAAGAAGGCCTTGCGAGCTGATACAAGAGTTAAAGAGAGACATGTCAGAATAATTGGGCCTGGGCTTGTTCCTGTTATGAGGGTGCCGATAGAAATTGAAATCTCCAAGAAACATCTAGTTTTCCTGCGGGGGTATATGAACATTAGCTAGCCAGTTGGTGAACTCACTTCTATCAGTTTCTCGGCATGGGCCATAAATAGCCGAGAGAAGCCAGTGTTGCCCATTTACTAGAGAAGAGAAGCCCACTGTTAATTGGTAGAAATCCGAAGAGATGACGCGTCCTGAGAACCAAGTGTTGTTCCATCCTATCAAAATCCCACTAGAGGCTCCCCTAGACGGAGAGAATGCGAATTTGTCGAACCGTTTGGGCGCCAGACTTCTAATGGTGGAGTGGTCGATGGTAGACAGTTTGGTCTCTGGAGGCAGAAGATAGAGAAAGAAGTCGCCAACAGAAGTGATTTCACCGCAAGTCATTTATCCGGGCAGTTTAAACCACGGACATTCCAGTTGAGAATGTGCCAATTAACAATCCTTCCCATTGCAAACAGAGCATATGAAGAGAAGTAGTCCCCTCGCCCAACCGGAGGGTTAGTGCTCCCACATAAAAAACATAAATAAGTAACAGTTCTAGATATAGAGTTAAACAGGAAGCATAAGCCAAAAGTAGGAGGGTAATTAATGTAGCCTACAAAAGCCCTCAGACTAAAATGGAACGACCAGCAGAAATTAAAGCGACCAGAAAGCCGAAATAGCAAAGAGACCCCGGAGATCGCTTGTTGCCAAGCCTGGCGGTTAGTTGTCTTCAATGTTGTTAGAGCATCTCCAAAAGCCTCTCCATCTCACTCTCCAAGCCAAAATTTAGCCAACCAAATGAAAAAATACACTCCAAAAGAGTGGCCAACCGGATGGCCAAGCGATCCGACTGGCCAAATTTGGCCAGCCGAATCAGATGGCTATTTTGTTGCATCGCACGCGCGGGAAGGAAACGGCCAGGAAAAAAACCAAAGAAAGAAAGAAAAAATAAAGAAAAAGAAGAGAGAAAAGGGAAAAAAGAAAATGAAGAGAAATAAAAATGAAAAAAGAGAAAAATATATTTTTAATTTTTTTCTAAAATTTGAAAATTTTATAATTTGTAGATTTCTAAGGTTAGAAATTGGGATTTAAAAAATGAATCAAAAATTTTAAAATATTTTAGGATTTTAAAAGTGAGGAGTAATTTTTTAGAGAGTTGAAAATAGAGAGTCTGTTGGAGTGTACAACAGATATAGAGAGGAATCTTTTTGGAGAGTTGGCTAAACAGGTAAATTGGAGAGTCAAAATGGAGAGGCTTTTGGAGATGCTCTTATCTGTTGGCACATTGCACTGAGTGTTGGTAGGTCCGGGACTGCGTGAGAGCTCCCTCTCGAACACTAGCTTGGGATCTACACCACATAAATGGGTAGCCGCATGTTGAATCTGCCTAATTGACAAGGGAGCTGGGACCATATCACTTTTGCGGCAATCAAGAAAGTCCTGAAGTGTCGGCAGCTCAGGCAGAATAATAGCTTTCCCCTTGGACCTGGAATCATGCTCGACAGGCATGCAATGGCGCGAGCCACAATCCTTCCGAAAACCTTGAAGCCTATTCTGAATTCGAGCACAGTGCCTTAAGACAATAGAAGACATCGGGACATCTGGTTGGTCGTCAGGTTTAGCTGGGCTGTCAGGCATCTCAGTTATAGTGCCAATGTGTAGATGTTTGTAGACAATTGGAAATTGCTTGATCAACTTGACTGAAGTGACCACTTGAGAAGAAAATCCATGATCTTTCGAGGGAGCCAGGATAATGCATTTGCTCAGTCCACTACCACTCAGAATAGGCACTGTCAGTGATTCAGTTGAGGATCTAGATAGTGAGAGGGTAGCAGAAAGACTTGGGTCAGCAATCATTGAGCTATCCACACTAATTTCCTCTTGGGCTTGTGCCGGCTGAACTGGCAGCTAGGGGACATCAGGTAGCACCGACCAGGGATCCCATTGTGCAACAGCATTCAAATCCTCAACATTCTGCATCTGGGCATCATCCTGAGCTGGACCATTAGCCCCAAAACCATTCAAATTAGGGGCATTAAGGAGTTGCTCATCTACCCAGTTCTGCACCCACTCTGGTTCTCCTGGAAATACATGACCATTGAAGGGATGTGGGTTGCCACCATCAGGAGGCAGATCGTCTTCATCCGCAGGGAAAATATCAGCAAGATCATGATTAAGAATGTAAACCGGAAATGTCCACGATCTACCTTCACCATTCATGGAGTGGCACATCTTCACCGTAATGCTACGAGGAATATCCAAGGTATTATCGAACAGAACTTTAAGCAGGACCCTAGATAGACTAGTATCCTCTGAATGCCAATAGAGTAGCTTGCCAAAAGAAGCAACTATCTGCTCAATGAAGTGCATCTCCTTGAAGTCTAGAGGATAGGCTAGGAACATCACCCAACTATCTGCTCAATGAAGTGCATCTCCTTGAAGTCTAGAGGATAGGCTAGGAACATCACCCAACCAATGCGTGAAGCAGGAGAGTTTCTATGGTTCATGGCCTCATCATGTTTAACAAAGATAATAAGCTCACCACTGATCCAGAAGGGGCCTGATGAGACTAGGAAGTCCCTCTCAAAGATACCTCCTAGTTGAAAGATACCCAAGCCGATTGGATAAAGGCTATACCTGATCACACGTTGCCTGATCACCTGAGTGATGTGATGATGTATGTGCTGGAGAAGTTCTTGGCGCTCCAAGTGATTGAAGCCGTCGGCACCATTGCAATCGGCTATTGCCAAATCTTCATTTCTCTTGAGTCTTGACATGCTGACCAGTTAGAGTGATGTGGTTTCAGCGCTTGCATAGAACATCTCCTCCATCGGTGATAGCACCACCGTGGGGAAGAAAAGGGAGTGGGTTGGTGGGGAAATTGGCCATGACAAGGGAGTGATGCTCAGGAGCAGGGGAGGGAGCTGGAGGAAGGAGGGGTTTAACCCTTATGGGAACTAACGCAGGGCTGGGGGAATTTTGCTTTCGAACCCAACGAGGCTTGGAAAATGAATTTTTCCCCCTCGAGAGAGCCTAGAGAGCATGACCAAAAGGGCGAAAAGAGGACTGATTGGGGGTAGAGTGCGAAAATCCTCAACAGAGTGCGCCTGGCAGCCATTAATGATGGCAGGGGCGGGGAGTCCAAGCGTCTACACAGGCATAGCCGTCCGATTAACAAAATGGGGTCTAGCAGAGGTAAGATCTCCCTTGATTCTATGAAACACTTTTTTCACTGGAATTGGAGGGGGTGAGACACTGTAGTGAAAAACGCTAGCAAGAGGGTCCAAAACTGGACATGACACTGTCGGGCCTCGAGGATCACGGCGAATTGAGGTTGCGGCAGGGAAGCATCTGAGCAAGGAAGGCAGTCGTCGCCGAGCGAGCAAGAGCGATCTTCTGGAGAGTGGCCTTCTAGGAATGGGAACTATGATGCTGCCAACAAGGAAAGAGGCGGGGGATCGCCCACTGGAGCTTGAAATCGCGCGACAGGATTTTGAAACACAAGCAGCAGGAGGATCCCCTGAGCAAAAGTGCACTATGGAAGGGGAGCCAGAGAACGAAACCCGCCTCCGCGGCTTCGACGGCAAGGGGAGGCGAGGTCTATGACGGCGAGGTCTCGACCAGCTAGCCAAGTCCTCCTCGAGCCAACGAGCATGCTCAATCGGCCAATTAGCCCCTCCATCCCTCCAAAGGTGGAAGGAGAGATCGAAAGCACTGGAGACAAAACGTCGTTGATTGCAAATGAAAAAACCCACATCCTTGCAAGCAACAGAGATTCTAAAGTGCCTGTCCCTTTGAAATTGAACATGGAAACCGGCAGGAGTTCCACCAAGGCAAGCATGAAGAGCTAAGCTGACTGAGAAATCCGTCAGCCTAAACATGAAGCGCTTGAAAACCACGAAGAGGAAGAAAGAACCCTCCGGAGAGGAGCAGGGGTGGTGAACCAGACTGCCAAAACGGGCCAAAACTTGCTGTTGAAAAACACGACCACTCAAGAAATCTCAAGAAGAAACCAAATGAGCAAGCACCGGGTCCTGCTCAAGCTCGAGAAGGGCAAGAGAAGGGCCAGCCATGGTGCCGAGGGGCGGAAGGGGAGAGGGTGGCAGAGGAAGCAGGGTTAGGGAGAGCCATGGAGGTCACCTGGAGGAGAGGGAGGAGTCCTCGACATTTTTGGGCTAAGTAATCGAATTTGGGTCGTCATCTCCTGTCATTCTTCTTTTGTTTGACCAGTCAGGGGATGTTCCCTGCCGCTCCTATCTGTTCTATTGGTAAGAGGGAAAGTTCTCTGCCGCATCTATCTGTTATAGATGCATTTGTTGGGCGCAAATACGCGCGTCGTAAAACAGCCCAGCAAGGGGAAGGCGCCTAATGGCGTGGGTTCAAATAAGTGGCAGCATTTGAATAAATTAGTTACTATGTTTGAATAAGAACAGAATTAGTTATCCCTTAATGTTAGGAGTTTGTTTCTGGTTTGTAGCCTGATCTATAAAGGCCTAGGAGTGTCTTTTGGGATGTTTATCCAGGAAATAAATCCCTCTTTCGGGCGGGATTACCTGGGGGGTTCGGCCAGCTCCTCGCCGGCGCCGGAACTCCAGGGAATCGCCGGCTCTCCACTGTGTTCGTGTCCACCGTTCTGAGATTGCTCTTGTGTTCTTTTCCCTGCCTGTGTTCTGCACGTAACAGGGAGTAGAGGGAATTAGTTGGTATCAATTTGGTATCAGATTCATCCGGAGCAACGACATCATGTCCGGCTCCAAGAACGATCCTGCGACCATGTCCGTGGATGAGAAGCTCGATTCCCTCATGGGGCAGTCACCCGGTTGATGGGTCAGATGACGACGATGAACGGTCGCCTTGATGCCCATGACCGGCGGTTGGCACTGGTGGAACAACCGGTAGGGGAACAGAAGGGGGCAGGTGCTGTCCACATCGACACCAATGGCGAACCCGTCTCCAATCAAGAGGAACACGTTGGTGGGAGTGGCCGACAGGACCATGGCCGGGATTTAGGAGGACATCCAGGAACGGAGACCCCCTACTATGGCCGGCCAGACCTTGGAGGCACTAGAGGAGGAGGCAGCAGGGGATCCCAGGAGGATTTCGGCCGAGGCAGCAGGGGATTCCAGGAGGATTGCGGCCGAGGCAGCAGGGGATTCCAGGAGGATGTCGGCCGAGGATGGGGCGGCCGGGGGCGCCCGGATGATGGAGGTTTCCGTCGGCCGAAGCTGAATTTCCCTACCTTTAACGGGGAATCAGACCCGCTGACTTGGATCAACAAATGTGAGACATATTTCCGCGGGATGCGCACTATGGCTGAAGAGAAGGTGTGGATTGCATCGCTGCACATGGAGGGGGTGGCGGCAGAGTGGTATTACAGCCTAGAAAGGGACAACGGCGTGCCTACATGGCCACGGTTCGTTGACTTCGTGCACATGAGATTCGGCCCACCCTTAAGGCATAATGGCCTGGCAGAATTAAAAGAGCTATACCGATCAGGAACCGTGGAGGAATATGAACGGCAATTCTCCCTATTACTCTGCCATTGTGATGATTTGTCGCCAGCACAACAAGTTAACCTATTCACAGCAGGCCTTGGGGAACCCCTGCGTACTGACGTGGAGCTTCAGCGGCCGACACACTTGCAGACCGCCATGAGCTTGGCTCGGGCATATGAGCGTAGGGAGTCACAAACTGTAAAAGGGAAGGGGGTCAGCTGTCCCCAACAGAACACGGCCAAATATGGTGGGCCTGGACAGTCCGGCGGGGTCTCAGGACAGACTGGAAAGGGGGGACAGAACAATAAACAACGCTTCAAGCGTCTATCGGCAGAGGAGTTGGCAGCAAAGAGGGCCAACGGAGAATGTTATTACTGTCCAGAAAAATACTCCGCTGATCACAAGTGCTAGGTCAAGGGGATCTTCCTGTTAGAATTGGAGGATGATGAGGAGGAAGGTGAAGCAGTGGAGGATCTAGGGATTTCCCTCCATGCTCTCACAGGCATTGACATGAGCAGCACAATGAAACTTCAGGTCACCATTAGCAATGTAAATCTGGTTGCCTTGGTCGACTCCGGGTCCACCCACACATTTATTCAGGAGGGGGTAGCAGCGCGGCTAGGGCTGCAAGTGGACCCACGACCAGGCCTCTCTGTCCGCGTGGCGAATGGGGATTCCGTGCCCAGCACGGGCATCTACAACAAACTGCAGATTTCCATCGACACGGAGACGTTTGATATATCCTGCTATGGCCTTGCCCTGGCCGGATTTGATTTGGTACTAGGGGTTCAATGGCTGAGATCCCTAGGGCCAATTCTCTGGAATTTCGGCACCTTATCCATGGAATTTTGGAGATACGGCCGCACTGTTCGTTGGACAGGTGTGGGAGCACCGACCCCACAATGTGCGGCCTTGGCAGAACCACAGGATGTGTTGGCTGCCCTTCTTGAGTCCTACAAGGACATATTTGAAGAGCCTCGTGGTTTGCCGCCACCACGTCACCATGACCACCGTATCCGCCTCCTGCCAGGGACGCCACCAGTGGCGGTTCGACCATATAGGTACCCTCAATTATTGAAAGATGAAATTGAACGACAATGTACTGACATGTTGCAGCAAGGAATTATACGGGAGTGTACATCAGCTTATTCGTCACCAGTCCTACTGGTGAAGAAGGCCGACAAGACTTGACGATTCTGCGTCGATTATCACGAGCTGAACACCAAGACGGTGAAGGATAAGTTTCCGATTCCGGTGGTAGACGAGCTGCTCGACGAGCTTCGTGGAGCTCGTTTCTTCACCAAGTTGGACCTCCGGAGCGGTTACCATCAAGTTCGCATGCATCCCGACGATGTGGAGAAAACGGCCTTCCGTACACACCAAGGGCATTTTGAGTTTCTAGTAATGCCATTCGGCCTAACGAATGCGCCGTCTACATTTCAGTCCTTGATGAATGAGATTTTGAGGCCATTTATTCGCAAGTTTGTCCTGGTCTTTTTTGATGACATATTGGTTTTTAGTTCTTCTTGGGCAGCACATTTGCAACATGTCAAACAAGTGTTTGAGGTCATCAGGACAAACAAATTGGCCCTTAAACAGACTAAATGTTCATTCGGCATGCCATCAGTTACATATTTGGGCCACATTATCTCTGCACAAGGTGTTGCAATGGACCCAGAGAAGATTGCAGCAGTTGAAGCATGGCCACAACCACAGTTCCTGCGCGCTCTCAGGGGTTTTCTCGGGCTCACCGGGTATTACCGGAAATTTATCGCAGGTTATGGTGCTGTGGCAGCCCCTCTAACAGCCCTCCTCAAGAGGGAGGCCTTTCGGTGGTCCGACGAAGCTCAGGAGGCGTTCTGTCATCTCAAACAGGCCCTCATGACAGCACCTCTGCTCCAGATGCCCGACTTCACCAAGCCCTTTGTGGTTGACTGCGATGCTTCGGGTTCGGGATTTGGAGCAGTGCTGCATCAAGGAGATGGAGCCATTGCATATTTCAGTAGAGCAGTGGCACCCCACCACCAGAAATTGCCAGCGTATGAAAGGGAGTTGATTGGGCTGGTCAAGGCAGTACGGAACTGGAGACCATATCTATGGGGCCGGGCGTTCCTAGTCCGAACAGACCATTACAGCCTAAAGTTTATACTGGATCAGCGGCTGTCCACAATTCCCCAACATACATGGGTCAACAAGTTGTTTGGCTATGATTTTTCAGTGGAGTACCGTGCGGGGAAATTAAATGGTGCGACCGATGCGCTCTCACGTAGGGATGAAGAAGCGGCTGCCGCAAATGCTATCTCTGCACCACAGTTTCAGCTGTTTGATGTACTACGGACTGAGGTGGACAGTGACCCGCAGGTGGCAGAAATAAAAACAAAATTGGCAGCAGGCACAATGCCAGAAGGGTGGACAGCAGCGGATGGACTGCTGCTTTACAAAGGAAAGATCTTTGTTCCTGCAGCCTCTTCGGTTTGGCCACAAATACTTGCAGAGGCGCATAATAGTGGGCATGAAGGCATTGAGAAAACCTTACATAGGTGGCGGGCCACATTTTACAGCCCTAAAGCAAGCAGCCGTGTACGGGAGTTTGTACGGGGCTGTTTAACGTGTCAACGCAACAAAACAAAACACCTCCACCCAGCAGGACTGCTGCAGCCGTTGCCAATTCCGTCTGAAGTTTGGAGTGACATTTCAATGGATTTTGTGGAGGGATTTCCCAGAGTGGGAGGTAAATCGGTAATTCTCACGGTGGTGGACAGATTCTCCAAGTTTGCCCACTTTATCCCATTGGGTCATCCATATACAGCAGCCTCGGTGGCGAAGGCATTTTTTGAAGAAATTGTTCGGCTACATGGGATCCCATGCTCAATTGTAAGTGACCGTGATACGGTGTTCACTAGTGCTTTCTGGGCAGAATTGTTTCGGCTTGCAGGGGTCAAATTGCTGCTGAGTTCGGCCTTTCACCCCCAAACAGACGGTCAGTCGGAGGTGGTCAATCGGGTGATTGTGATGTATCTCCGTGGCTTGGCAGGGGATAGACCGAGAACTTGGCTATAGTGGCTTCCGTGGGCTGAGTACTGTTATAATACGTCTTACCAGACGGCTGTCAAGTGCTCACCGTTTAAGATTGTCTATGGCAGGGATCCTCCAACCCTGCGCTCTTATCAGCAAGGGACAGCCCGTGTGGCAGCTGTGGAGAAGCAACTCATGGCCCGGGATGATTTTTTAGAAGAAATCAAGGGTCGCTTACTTCAGGCTCAGGTCACAATGCAACAGACACATGACAAACGTCGGCGTGATGTTCGGTTTGAGGTGGATGATTGGGTGTGGCTGAAATTACAGCAACGTTCGGCAGTAGGGGTCACCTCAGTGGCAGCCTCAAAACTGGGACCAAAGTTCTATGGGCCTTACAAAGTGATCCAACGAATTGGGGCAGTTTCATATAAGCTACAGTTACCACCGAAAGCCCGGATTCATGATGTTTTTCATGTAGCACTTCTCAAGAAATTTGAGGGGGAGATACCAGAAGGGATAACACCTCTGCCTGATATATTGCATGGCAAAGTGCTGCCAACGCCAGCACAAGTGGTCAAAGCTCGTTTAAACAGAGGTGTATGGGAGCTACTAGTGCAATGGAAGGGACAGGCTGCGTCTGATGCATCCTGGGAGCAGTTGGAAGACTTTAAACAACGTTTCCCAGAAGTACAGCTCGAGGACGAGCTGTTTGTTGGGGAGGGGGGAAATGTTATAGATGCATTTGTTGGGCGCAAATACAAGCGTCGTAAAACAGCCCAGCAAGGGGAAGGCGCCTAATGGCGTGGGTTCAAATAAGTGGCAGCATTTGAATAAATTAGTTACTATGTTTGAATAAGAACAGAATTAGTTATCCCTTAATGTTAGGAGTTTGTTTCTGGTTTGTAGCCTGATCTATAAAGGCCTAGGAGTGTCTTTTGGGATGTTTATCCAGGAAATAAATCCCTCTTTCGGGCGGGATTACCTGGGGGGTTCGGCCAGCTCCTCGCCGGCGCCGGAACTCCAGGGAATCGCCGGCTCTCCACTGTGTTCGTGTCCACCGTTCTGAGATTGCTCTTGTGTTCTTTTCCCTGCCTGTGTTCTGCACGTAACAGGGAGTAGAGGGAATTAGTTGGTATCACTATCTAATCTTCTGGCGAGAGAGGAACAACCTCAAGATGTGGTTACTCATAACTATTGGTTACACAGCTTAGGGACACAATCTCCAAGCCATAACAGCTAGAGTTGAAACCCAATCTTGGGTTCCATCTCTATTTGAGTGACTAGGTTTTCTATTACCTCGCCAAGCCTATCACAACTTTTTAGGAGAAAGGAACCCTCCCTCCTCCTTTAACAGGGCTTGACACCTGAATAAAGAATACAATATAAAATGCTCTAGTCTCATTGGCATTTCTATTTTGATAACTTTGGATTATGTATCGTTCTTATGTAAAGAATAAAAAAAATATTTCTTCTCACCAAATGTTACACGCTCTTATTAACTGCAAGATGGAGGAGAGTAAATGATCAACGAGAAATTTACTATCAGATCACAAGTCAGCGATAAGATAGCAGCATCAAAGAACACACAATTGGCATACTGATGCTCTGCAATTTATCTTCTCTGCAGGAAGCTAGAGAAACAGGTGCACTGAAGGAAGCAAAGGATAAACTTGAAAAGAAAGTGGAAGAACTTACATGGCGCGTGCAGTTAGAGAAGAGAATGAGGGTATGTTGTTGGATTTATTTTGTTCCATACAAAATTTCCACCCCTTAAACACTTCTGAGGAGTATATTGCATTAAATCATGGTTTCATCTTCTACAGTTTTCATATAAGCATTTAATTTACATACTACCTATTATTTTAATTTTTTTTGCTCAAATCATTTCACGTGCATACAGACAGACTTGGAAGAAGCAAAATCCCAGGAGTTATCAAAACTTCAGACCTCTATGGAAGCCCTACAAGCTAAATTGGATGACACAAATGCAATGCTTGTCAAGGAAAGAGAAGCTGCTAGGGCCATTGAGGAAGCGCCTCCTGTAGTGCAACAAACTGAGGTTCTAGTCCAAGACACTGAAAAGGTTGATTCCTTGATGGCAGATGTGGAAGTGCTTAAGGTATAATATAATGTTGTTGTTGTTGACCAGAATTTCTTAATGGTTTGCTACTCTAGTGATTTTATATGATGAGATATCATCAAATGAACTGAACACTTTAATATCTACATAATTAAACACTTCCACTCATTTTGTTTCATACAACTTCATTATGTTGTAGGCCTCACTACAATCAGAAAAACAAAGAGCGGATGATTTAGAAAGGAAACACTCTGAAGAAGAAAAATCAAATGAAGATAAACAAAAGAAACTAGAAGAAATTGAAGTAAAAATGCGTCAGTTCCAGGAATATCTCAGAAGGTGAAGCTTTTCACTGTGAAGGGTATTATTGTCTTTTCCTATTGTTCTAAGTTCTTTCCTTGTGCAGTTATGCCGTCTTGTACTCTATATATTGCCCTTTAGGCGTAACTCAGTACATTCACATGTTGCTTCTTACTTTTTTTCCTTACAACTTCAGTTTTCAGATTGCCCCTACGTAAAAGAAGACACTAAACATGCTTTACAAATTGTTCGTGCTCATCTAACTTTGTCAGGATTAATTTACTTAAAGGCTAAAGCCTTTTGGGGTTTCAAAAAAGACTAAATACAAACATAAATACTTGAATACTTTCATATACCTGTCTCTTAGCAGAATATGGAAGTATAGTAGTATTCAGTATTCATATAAAATGCAATGTATGTTTATCCAACATGAAATCTTCATTTTATTGCTTGTGATCTGTATGTTCTCATGTAGGTTAGAGGAGAAGCTCTCTAATGTAGAATCTGAAAATAAAGTCCTCCGTCAGCAAGCTGTTTCAATGGCTCCAAGTAAAATTTTGTCAGGCCGTTCCAAGTCCATTTTACAGGTGAGAAAATGAGTGTAGTACTGTAGTGATGTTTCTATCTCGTGTTCCATTTTGAAGATACTTTGATAATGTATAACACATGTTTGTTTTACAGAGGAATACAGAAAGTGGTCATGTATCAGCCAGTGATTCAAAAGCTGCTCCAGTGAGTGGATAGACTCTATATATTTGGCCAGCAGTAACATAATCGATTCATTTTGCAATTTATAAAATTAACACTGTTTTTTATTTTATTTTTTTTCTTTCAGGAGTCCAATAATGTGTCCTCTCCTAAAAAGGAAATTGACATTGATGATAAGCCACAAAAATCTCTTAATGAAAAGCAGCAGGTTAAGTCCACTGCGATAATGGCATTCTTAGTATGTCTCTCAGTCTCTCTTAAATTGGTGTATTAATATGTTTGTAGGAAAACCAAGATCTATTAATTAGGTGCATTGCTCAGCACTTGGGCTTTGCTGGAAATAGGCCAGTTTCTGCTTGCATCATATACAAGTGCCTTCTTCACTGGAGATCATTTGAAGTAGAGAGGACAAGTGTTTTTGATCGCATCATTCAGACCATTGGTCATGCTATTGAGGTTATAACCTTATGTTACAACTCTGTGACCATTATCCACAAAAGATGCTGACTTTATCTGTGTTTTGTATAGACACAGGACAACAACGAAGTCTTAGCATATTGGCTCTCAAATGCTTCAACACTTTTGCTGTTGCTTCAAAGGACACTGAAGGCAAGTGGATCAACAGGAATGGCTCCACAGCGTCGAAGATCATCTTCTGCTACTCTTTTTGGAAGGATGACCCAGGTACTCGGTGTTTTTAAATCTTTAACAGAAGCTTTACAATAATTGATGAGTGACACTGTTATACATTTTCTATTTCAAGAGCTTCAGAGGAACTCCACAAGGTGTAAATCTTGCTCTAATAAATGGAAGCATGGTTAGTGGAGTAGAGACACTGAGACAAGTTGAAGCCAAGTATCCTGCTTTATTGTTTAAGCAGCAACTTACGGCATATGTGGAGAAGATTTATGGAATGATCCGGGATAATTTGAAGAAAGAGATCTCTCCTTTGCTTGGTTTGTGCATTCAGGTACCTGTGGTTTCTGAGTGAGAATAATACTAATTTATCAGACTTATATTTGTGGAATGGCAAATATATTATGTTCTATAACTGCAGTCATATTATGTTCTATAATTGCAGTCAATTTGCAATACTCCCCACTAATACAAATACTGCAGGCCCCAAGAACATCCAGAGCAAGCTTAATGAAAGGATCTTCACGTTTAAACACAAATACAGCAGCACAACAAGCTTTGATTGCTCACTGGCAAGGGATTGTAAAGAGCCTGGGAAATTTCTTGAACATGCTGAAATTGAACAATGTCAGTAAAAATAATTGTTGAAACCTAATTTTATGATATTTCATATCATTACAATAAATTATACAGCAGTTGTACAAACAGCAGTCACTGAAATATGCATGGTTATTCAACGTGATTAAAGCTATATATCAACACATCCTGCTCATGTGGGTCACTGCTGCAGGTTCCTCCATTCTTGGTGCGAAAGGTATTCACTCAGATATTCTCATTCATCAATGTACAGCTGTTCAACAGGTAAATTATATTAACAGCAAGTTTAAATATAGATATTTAACTCCTGGGCTCCTGGCCTGTAAAACACTAGAAATGCTTGATCAAGCTCCGTTTGATTGCCATCTGTCTGCAGTCTTCTATTGAGAAGGGAGTGCTGTTCATTCAGTAATGGTGAGTACGTAAAAGCAGGATTAGCTGAACTTGAGCATTGGTGCTATCGAGCTACTGATGAGGTAAATATAGCTATTATTGTGAGACATCTAAAAATGCTGCTAGATTTAACACACCTCCATGAAATGAAAGTAAAACATTAGAAATGTTTTTTTAAAAAAAATATCTTAAGTAATACTAGTATCCTAATTTAGCATTAGGATCTGCATCACAGTCTGTTCTTGTCCATATGCTGCGCTTGTATCAAAACTTTTAGTGTAATCTGCAAAAGGACTTCCTGTGTGTGTTTGCCCTGTTCTTTACTCCAAGCATGTTCTGATATATATGTTTTTAGGTGAAACACATTATGTATTGTCGAAACAAAGCTTCATGGATGGTTGTGAGTAATAATATTGATTTCTCTTCTTACTTGTAGTATGCAGGTTCAGCTTGGGATGAACTTAAACATATTAGACAAGCCATTGTTTTCCTGGTAACTATTTCCTCATTTGCTCCTAAAATGTGTATTGCACATGACCTTTTCTCCATAGACCAATATTTAAGTCATCCTTGTAGAAGTTTTATGGTCAAAAATACGAGACTTGATTGCTGCATGGTTTTTGAACATCCTTTTGTTTTCCTTTAGGCCTTGTTTGAAGGCCTCCAATCCCGGCCCAATCCATGTGGATGGGCCAGAATTTTAACTAAAATCCCGGCCCATCCACGTGGATTGGGCCGGGATTGGAGGCCTTCAAACATGCCCTTAGAAGTTGTGATTATGACTTTGAGCACATACTGTTAGATCTCGGCATTTGGGATATGAGAACTGATATAAATAAGTGTAGATTGCTGTACGGCACATTGCCAAATCAAGTGTACTGGTCTCTCACATCTACCTTTTTTATCAGGTGATTCATCAAAAGCCAAAGAAAACTTTGGATGAAATAAGTCATGACCTTTGTCCAGTAAGTGAGATATGTCAAAGTTTTCATTTTGTCCCTTCGCTCGAAAAGTCTTATTACTATGGAATTTATTCACAGCCCTATATATTTCTGCTTAGGTACTTAGTATACAACAGCTATACAGGATCAGTACTATGTACTGGGACGACAAGTATGGAACGCATAGTGTGTCCCCAGAGGTAAGCTTTGCACAATATTGCACAATTTCATTTGATTTCACCTGACAAGGAGTGAACAAAGATGATTTATCATATTAGGTTATATCAAACATGAGAGTATTGATGACTGAAGACTCCAACAATCCTGTAAGCAATTCATTTCTTCTGGATGACGATTCAAGGTTACTATTTCTGCTCCTGTCAACTGATCATACTATGCTAACTATTCCAAATACTTACTCTAATGCACTTAATGCAGTATACCGTTCTCCGTTGACGACATATCTAAATCGATGGAGCAGATCGACATTTCTGATATTGAGCCACCTCCGCTCATTCGGGAGAACTCAGGCTTTGTATTCTTGTTGCCGCCTCCTGAATAAACATATGGCGTAACTAACGCAAGACTTGATCATGGAAAGCATTGACTTAGCCAGATGATTGGGCAGCGTATGCAGAGCGAAGGTTTTTCTAGCTACCATTGCCCAATGAGCGAGACACTCAGATTTCTCGTTTGCAATATCCAGATAAGGAGTATGTACTCCATGGTAAATTCGGCATAGATGAAACTGAAACTTGGCATGCCTAGTCCCACGTAGTGCTGATCCATCTATGGTCGTGTAGTGCTTGTTACCTCAGTTCAGTGGCGCAGCCTCTATGCTTTATTTCTTTTCTCCCTTAATCTATATTTCTATTTTTATCTATTCTTGTATTGTTCAGATCGAGTTGTTAGACACTAGTTCATATCAAGGCAGTTTAGAAAATTTTAACAGAATCAGCGAAGATTCATTCGTGCGTTAGGCTATTGTTTAGTTCTATAGCATTTTTGAGGTTTGCAAGAGCTGTGCAATAGGATATTTGTTTTCCTCTTCCAGTCGTGGATTCAGTGGTTACCCACCTGTGTATACCAGTATATCACATTGAACTACAGTTGATGATTCTTTGCAGTCATGAGTCTGGTTTCAGAGCTCATCCCTCGGGCCTCGTCAAGTTGTCACCGTTCATTTTTTCTAAAAAAATATTTTTAACCCATAATTATTTTGTGTTAATGTTTTATCGAGCAGGTGGGGTACCTGCGGTGGTGATTAAGTGTAGCGAACCATTGCTATCTAACCATTATAGTTGAATTGAGATGTAAGAGTTTTATATAGGTTCTAGTTTTTACGAGGATAATAATTCTATGTCTTGTATTTTGATAGATTTTTGATTTGGATGTAAATTAAGATAGCCTGAAGGTATGCCTTTGGAGGGGTTTTTCGCCTCCTTTTATATTGTTAAGGGTGAAATGTATAGAATTAGCATTTCAAGTTAGTTGTCGGTTTTCGAGATACTAGGAATTATGTATGGAGCTTTGGTCTATCTATACATTTTGGTAAGTTTACATTGTGAATATGTTGGGCAGTGTTTGTTATTGGCAATAATAATTTTAGAATGCGTCATGCGTGTATATCATAGATTGACGGTAGTGTAAGTTTAATATTTATACAGATTTAACCCTATCCCTATCGAGAGATCAGTGCCCTGTTGGATGTATAATGCTTCTAGTCAAAGATAATGATAGATATGTGAGTGATGCTTTGGTGTTATGATCACGTTTTGTGATGATCTCTCTTATTTGCCTATAATTTTAGAGGCTTTCTAACCTCGATAGGAAGGTAAAACTGTAATCTAGACATCCTTACCAAATAGATTAAGGTATCTTATCTACTCTATAGAAACTATCAGTTTTATTTAGAAGGCAGTATATCATTTTCTTCTGACTATACCATTGCTCGCCTGACCTCTCTGTTATTTAGATAAACCATCTTAATATTATTCGAGTCCTGTATTTCCAACTGTGTCGATTTAGATTGTTAGTAACGTTAACTATTTATTAGACAACTTTGTTTCTTATTAATTGTTTTTGTTTTATTTTTAGTACACATCATATTTTTATTATTTTCTCATATTTTATTTTTAATTATATTACACATTAATATGTTATACTTCAATATATCTATATTTACATTCTATGTGCAAGTATGCAACAGCATAATAATGTTGTAAGTTAACTGGAGACAACCAAACAAACCAAACTGAGACCGATTTATAAGAAAAAAAATTGATCAAAAGGGAAGGATTTACCATTTTAACCTATATATTACGTGTCATATTAAAGATAAATTCTCAATTTGCATGATAGATGATCAAATCTGCCGATGAACCGGCTGGCTAGAGACAGGAGTAGAGATGTAAGAATTTCCCATCGGTACCCATCGTCGCGGAAAAAATTATTTTTCTTTCATATAATTTTTCACTAGTAAAAAATTCTTACCACGCCTGCGGGGAATTGGGTCCTACCCAGCAGTACCCACAGCCCACTGCCACATTCCTCCGGAAATTTCTAGATCAGGCGGTCCGCAAACTAGCCGCCGTCTTCTTCCTTACAAACGAAAACCCTCGCGCATCTGAGATCCCGAAGCGTGCGCTCGCGGGCGAGGCGGTTCAGCTTACGAAAACCCTAGAGCGGGAAAGGCGGCGGCGGCGGCGGCGGCGGCGGCACATGGCGATCATCTCCGACTTCCAGGACGAGGAGGCGCCTCGGCGGCGGCAGCAGCCGCTTGTGCCTGCGGCGGACGGCGACGAGGAGGCCCTCGCGTCGGTGCTGGAGCGGAAGGGCGGCGCGATCCCCTTCCTCCACGCGGCAATCGAGGTCGTGCGGCGGCGCTCCGACCTGTTCCGCGATCCCTCCGCGGTGAGCAGGGTCACCGCGATGGCGTCGGCGGCCAGGGCGCAGGTAGAGGCGGAGGAGAGGATGGCGAGGGAGACCAAGAGGAAGGCGGAGGAGGCGGATAGGAAAGCGGCAGAGGAGGAGAGGAAGGCGAAGGCGCCCGCGGAGGACAAGCCGGAGAGCTCGGTGGTGACGGAGGAGCTGGATAGCTCGGCGGGGAAGAATAACATGGAGGTGGAAAAGGAGGAGGGCAACGTCAGGAGTGAGTTCATTGTTTCCAAGCTCCTTCAATTGTTATTACTGCCGTGTTTTAGGGTTTTGCTGCTAAATATGCTTTAAATTACGACGATTTTGCTTGCTTCAGGGATTTAGGATCTTGTTAACATATGCTAACACAAACTACTCTGACGGTGTAGTGCCAGCTCAATTAGTTCTTTTTTTCCGAAATGTGGAGTGAAAGAGGCATGGATCATCAGATAGAAAGAGCAAGGTTAGATAAAGTGTTATGCACTTAGGCGATTTACGCGTCCTTATGCGGCACTTAAGCGTTGTTGACTTAGTCAATGGACAAAAAATAGGCAGAAATTACAGATTGCTAACTTAGTGCCAACTGCCAAATCTAGAAAACCTACCACCACTGGCAATTAACAATTCCTCCTATTAAATACACTAATTGCTAACCGAGTTCCAAATCCACTAATTTATAAACATTTGTGGCATGTTAAAGGAGATAACACAGGGGAAAGAGGGAGAAAGAGATCATACCTGGGAGGATAGGGAGCCGGCGAGGACAGGGTGGCCACGGGGCTGCGGCCATGGATTAGGGATTAATTGGTCAATCGGGGATTAACTGAAATAATTGGCTAGCAAACAAACAATTAATGAATGACATACAAATCAAAATAAAGAGATAAGGTGGCAGCAAAGGGATAAAGAGACTAATTCAGTTCTTGATCAATCAACACTTAATCACAACCAACTGCAAAACAAATAAAAAAGATATGGGAAATTTTGTTGTAGGACACCGCGAAAACATCAAATTGGTTGGCTCACACCGCAAACGGGCTTCTTTGCCCAGTACCATTATAATTTTGTGGTTCTTTGCCCAAATACACCACACCGATTATTTTAATCATTTCTTAGATTTTCGGAGAGAGAAGGTGGGTGAAATGAATTTTCCACCCTTGTCTTCAGCCTCCGGTTGGTCACTAAATTTTAGGCAAAATTTCCCAATATTAACTGGTTGGCCACAAATTCATCGGGTTGACAAATTAATAGCCCTATTTCCAGTTAAATGAATTGGACTGGGGTTCACAAGTTAATTGGCCGATTTTTTCATCATTGACTTTGACTAATCTATTGATTGGTGTTGCTGACACTTGCCTTGTACCGTGCTATATTCCAAGAAGCAATTGAACTTAAATTTACCAATCCTGTGGCCTTATTTGCAATACTCATTAGCAATTTTGATTTCGTTTTACTACTTGGAGATCCAATAGGTATCTAATTCAATCCTGTCCTTATTAAACAGAACCAAATGCTGGTAATGGTCTTGATTTAGAGAACTACTCTTGGACTCAGCAGTTGCCAGAGGTTAATGTCACTGTACCTGTTCCTCAAGGGACAAAGTCAAGGTTTGTCATTTGTGATATTAAGAAGGACCATCTGAAGGTTGGGTTGAAAGGCCAACCTCCTATCATTGATGTAAGTAGCAACTACTATGAACTGATTTTTCTCTGGTGAAAGCATTTATATGTTAAATATATTGTGTTCTAATAGTGGCTTTCTTTCTTACCAGGGTGAGCTTTACAAACCAGTTAAAGTTGATGATTGCTTCTGGAGCATAGGTATATGTTACAAGTTATTTGATTTATGTCAATTGATTGCTTAAAAAAATACTCACCATAAAATGTTACTGATAACAAAGTCGTTTGTTGTAATAATATCCTCAGAGGATGGAAAATCTTTGTCCATTTTGCTGACAAAGAAGGATCAAATGGAGTGGTGGAGATCTGTAGTAAAAGGTGATCCCGAAGTTGATACGCAGAAGGTGGAACCAGAAAACAGCAAACTCGCTGATTTGGATCCAGAGACTAGACAAACTGTGGAGAAGATGATGGTAAGATGAGCACTCCCTGAGGCATAAGTTCTGAGAAAAGAACTTTCCTATGGTACAAAGCTGATTTATCTAGTGAGCTAAAAATTTCTCTGCATTCTGCAGTTTGATCAACGCCAGAAGCAGATGGGTCTTCCCACAAGTGATGAAATGCAGAAGCAAGAAATGCTCAAGAAATTCATGGATCAGGTCAGTTGCAGCAGGATGATCCAACTGCATGTATTAGTTTGTTCACTTCATATGCCAATTTATCTGACTCAACTTTGTGTTACAGCACCCAGAGATGGACTTCTCGAGGGCGAAGTTAGCTTGAGTTTGTTAGTAATCAGCCGGATGGAGAAACCTGGAGGTGCTGATCACAAATTTTGCCTTCTGTCTGTTGTGCTTAAGCGTCTGTCAATGGTGGTTCATGGTTCAATGGGTTACCTGTAGCAGTTGGTCTTGACGAGATATATTTGTGTTGCTTCAGAAACGTAGTTATGAACTTTGTGCTGTTTTCCCTGAACCATTGAAATGGCATCAATTCTTGTCACAGCTGGTGTACAACTCTTAGCTTTAATTCTTTTACAAATATCACGTCTGTTTACCAGTAATCTTTACAGGAACACGTCCCATCCTTGAAATGATGGAACCGGTTCCTGTCCCTTACCACGATCTCGCGCTCGAACACGAGAGATATATATTTGGTCGCCTCGTGGCAATCTTTGCAAACTCGCAAATTCTTGGTGACTCGCAGCGTCTCCCGTGGCCTCGCACGGAGCAACCCGAAGGCGATAGCTAGCTTCTCGCTATGGTACAAGAGCGACTCCTCCTTGTCTTCCTCTGCGACGTCGTGGAACACCTCGCTCGTGTCCGGCACGTAGCCCTCGGCCCTGATCCGCCTCACCATGTCGATGGCCATGGCGTAGATATCCTCCTCCTGAGGATGGCACAGGCTCCCGCACCGGAACTCGCAGGCCTCGCCGTCGACTTCGATCACCGAGCAGCCAGCCTCCTTGCTCACGTTGCGTTCGTCCATCAGTTGCCGGACCTTGGTCACGTCGTCCCACCGGCCAGCGCCGGCGAGCAGGTTGGCTTGGAGCACGTAGCGCCCGCTGTTGTGCGGGTCTAGCTCTATGACGCGCCACCCGATCGCCTCCCCGAGGTCGACGTTGCCATGGATCTTGCATGCTCCGAAGAGCGCGCCGAGGACGGCGATGTCCGGCTCCATTGGCATGCCGTCGATCACCTTACTGGCTTCGTCTAGCTGCCCTGCTCTCCCGAACAGGTCGACCATGCAGCCGTAGTGCTCCATCTTGGGCTCGATGCCGTAGCTTTCTGCGAAGTGGCGGAAGTAGCCACGGCCTTCGGTGACCATGCCGGCGTGCGCGCACGCCGTGAGCACGTTTACCAGCGTGATGTCGTCCGGCGCCACGCCCGCCATCTCCATCCGGCGGAAAAGCTCGAGCGCGTCGTTGCACCTCCCGTGCACGGCCAGCCCGCCGATCATGCAGTTCCACGTCGTGAGCCCCTTCGTCGGCAGAGAGTCGAACACGTTGCACGCCTCGTCGACGCAACCGCACTTGCAGTACATGTCGACCACCGCCGTAGCTAGCTTGTTGTCCATCTCGATCCCACTCTGCTCCACCCACCGGTGGACCTCCCTCCCGCGGGCCAGCGCGCTCGCCCCCGTGCACGCCACCACCGCGCTCGCCGCGACGTACCCGTTCCCCTCCACTCCCAGAGCCCGCATTTGGTCGAACACCTCCAGCGCGTCCAAGTACCGTCCGGCCTTGACGTACCCCGATATCATGGAATTCCACGAGACAAGGTTCCTCTCGGGCATCCCATCGAACACCTCCCGTGCGTCGTCTACGAGGCCGAGTCTGCACAGGCCACCCACCACTGTCGTCCACGACACGACATCAAGCATGCTGGAGGAGCTTGTGCGGAAGAGGCGAGAGGCGAGGTCGGGGCGGGCGCCGGTGAGGTAGGCGGCAAGGAGCGCGTTGAGGGTCTGGGTGTGGGAATGGAAGTTGAGCTTGAGCAGGAGTGCGTGGAGCTGGGCGGCGAGCGCGAGCGGCGCCGCGGGGAGGAGGCGCGGGAAGGTGAAGTGGTCGGGTTGCAAGGGCATAGAGAGCATGAGGGAGAGAAGCGCGGCGGCGGCGCGCGGCGGGAGGGAGGCGAAGAGCGGGTTGAGGAGCGCCGGACGTGGGTCCGGGTGGTGCGCGAGGAGGCGGGCGGCGTACGGGAGGCGTGCGGGGTCGCGGGCGAGGAAGGCGAGGAGGCGGCGCGCGTGGGCAGGGTGGGAGGCGAGGCCGAGGCGGACGAGCTGCGAGTGATACTGCCTCAGCTCGGAGATGGTGGTGATGGGTATGGGGGTCGGCGCGGTGGCCGCCATTGGTGGAGGACGAGAGCTTCGAGAAGATGACACGAGCTGCCGGTGCCAGTCATACAACGTCGTATTTAACGGACAAATATCCCGTGAAACTCGTAAAAAGTACCCCAAAATTCACTTTTTATTATAGAAATTAGAAAATTTCCATGTGCGACTTGCTCCAAGTTTTACCGTAATTGACTTGCTCCAAGTTTTACCGTAATTCATTTTTTCGTAAATTTTAGAGCCTACACGTAAAATTATTTTTTGGGCCACATAAAAATTTATCAATAGTTGTATGGACAATAGATTCCCTATGGTTCATATATATATGAAGACAACTCCATAGTAGACACTTGAATGGCATAAATGCCATAGACTTTAAGTTATTGCCTCGTCGGGTTACATAAGTACATGTTTCTAGATATTACAAAGAAAATTCAATCAATAATTGTAGAACTAAATAGTTGGAACTTGGAAGAATAAATGAATACATTAATTGATCAGCGCACCGTGTGTGTTCCAAATCAGCCGCAACGACGACTGATTTACAATAATCTGTAGTGAAGCCAATGCATGGCTATATTATATAGCACGCGCCCAACTAGCTTCCTCAAACGCGACTGCACTGTAGCATCGCCGCGCGCTTAGATCAGCACGCTTGTGGATATATTAGATAATGTATGCCGTGAGAACATCACTTCTATTCAAACTTTAAATTTCTACTATTCCGATTTTACTAAGTATATGAAAAAAAACTTGACACATCACATGGGCGAGTGTGGTACGAAGTTGCAAACCGTTAAGAAAAAATTGCAGAACACGACTGTCATATAATATACGATAAGACTATAAGAGCAGATGATAAAGAATGGTTTGGGAAATTGTTCAGTTGATTCTTCCGATGCATTCTCAGGTAAAAGAACGCAGCAGCAAACAACAGAAGGGTGTAGTTTCAGTTACTGCTCTACTCTATGGGAAAGGGATATTTGTACACCAAGAGATACGAATGTGAAATTATAAAACATTGGCCCAGTAAAGAATGGTGGTTAAGTACAAGAGAAAAGTTTTTTCTCTTGCAATCTAATTGTCAGTTCCAACGAATTTGTCAAAATGTAATATACACGACACGAGGGGCCTGCCAGAGGACTCCTCCAAGCTTTGATGCTCAAGATGAATACCTTGTCTGTTTAACAACAGTACAACGGATGGGGCCTTACACATGATACTGGGAGGAATTGATCGGCGAAAGAAATGGGTAGGAAGAAAAGCTATTGTACAGTAGTTTTGCACAAAATTTCCTTTTCCCCTTACCTTCCTATTGCTAGATGAATGACTTCATTTTTTTTAATGCAGGGCATCTTCAATACCCTGCTTGAATGGAAAATTTACAGCTGTATTCTGGGGGGGCAAAACTTCACCTTTTTGACCTTAGGTATGCATTTGATGTTGCTATACAAAATAATGGTACAGTTACAGATGGGAGCTACTGGAAGGCATGAAAGAACAATGCACCTTTTTTTACAATATCAGCCGGTATTGACCTCAGTTTTCTTAGTCATCTGCTTGTTGCATTCGCCGCCTTTGGGGTTGATTGGTGGGCATGTTTTTCAATAATGGTTTCAAGGCAGACATGATTTCCGAAAATGATGGACGCATCCGGGGGTCTCTGCAGAGAACAGAAAAACATAGTGGAATTAAGACACTGAAAGAGACAGACAAGGCAAGGCATCAATTCAAATTATCAAAAAGTTAATTAAGAAACCAAAAACATCTATCCATCCCTTCAGTATAATGCAAAAGAATTTATTTTATCCCTTGACATACAGTGATGTAAGAGGGGACTTCTCTAAACATACTCCAAGTACTCCTAGGTATTAAAAACACATGATAAATCCAGGGTAGTAGAGTTTGCTTGCTATTTTATACTAGCTGAAATAAGATAGGAACTTTATAGATTAAAAGAAAGAAGCTATATAGACTATTAACTTTTGTATGAATATGCTCATGAAAATTAAAAGAATACTATAATATGAAAATACTTTTCATGACAATGAAATAACACTATCAATTACATATGATAAATCTTAATAAACTTCAATATTTAGTGGTTAAAGTTCAAGTTTGATTGCATGGATTCTAAAATGACATACATTTATGAACATTAGTAGTACAAAAAACAATGCATGCTCTACATATTCAGAAAACAATCATTGCAGCACAGCAAGTTAAAGCATACTAACGTCTGCCAGCATATCTTTATTATCTCTGCTATGGTGGGATCCACATGAGCTGGAATATCAAGGCGGCGTTGCTGAAATCCAACAGCTCCAACAACTTGCATGGGGTTCATACCTTCCCATGGTTGAAGAAGTGTAAAAAGTTCCCATAATATAACCCCATAGCTGAAAACATCACATCTGCAAAAATGCATTATGTATTTGGCAAATGCAAACTCACTAAACTAAAGAAAATATAAAATCATGAAGAGAGAACATGAGAAACCTACTTCTCATCGGATGGTTCATTTCGAAGCACTTCTGGTGCCATCCACTCTGCCTGCATTTCATGCATGTCATCAGTAATGAAACATTTCGACTAGAAACAGTTTTTCATTAACATATGCAGTGTCAATGCACAAAGTAAATTAGTTACATATTCCATGATCCAGAGCTTACAAAAGAACACCCTAAGACAAGACCAATGAAGTTCTGTGTTCTAACAAGCACAATGTTAAACTGATCACAGCAAATACATGGAGTCATGGATAGAAGAATAGAACAAATTAGGAATCAATTGAACTTCCATGGACAAGGCCAGACCAAGTCTACGGTGTCCACATCGAATTATAGATACATTGATATTTCTTCACCTAACCACATGTCTGTTCCATTTCATTCTCTTGACGACGGGAAAACAGATACACTTTGTAGGTCAATTATGGCAATAGGGCATAATCAAAAGATAAGCCAAACATGCAAGTTGACACTTCACAGCTGATCAGTATAAGAATCAATCAAAGCATGAACCATGCATATGCTTCTGGGCATGAACATCAACATCCTTCCAACTCCCAAGTCCCTTCTAGGTACTTGCGCAAGTCCTCACAGAAATAAAATCTAGTGAGCAAACATTTGAATTCTTTTCCTATGGTCATACTCAATGGGACCATGGATATGCTTAATACTCAGTCTGTTTTTCAATGTCGTCACGGCATAGCCAATTTTGGTACTAAATACATATTATTCTTATTCTATGATTCCGATTATATTTTCCTTGTACACTCTTCTCCTTTTAATGATTAGTTTACATTTCCAAGACCATTTACTGTTCTAACAGATTACATAAATGCTTAGACAATGGCAGCATGGACTTCTCTATGTGCACCTTATTTGTTGTGCAAAATACTAGAACATCTATTCGGGAATGGAGGGAATATAATTGTATCATGCATGATAGTCTATTAAATAAGCAGAAACAACAAATATGCTGCACATGGTGTTGATTTTTATTAAAAACTTGTTTCATTATATCATAACTGGAAAAATATTTAATTAAAAACAATCATAAGAATCTTACTGTTCCAGCAGTGGATCTTGAGGAAAGGAAGGTACTATTCTTCATACGTGATAAACCAAAATCACAAACCTAAAATAATAAGAGAAGCAAACAATTGTAACTTGTAAGTGTCAAAGATATAAGCATATCACAGATGGGGACCTGTTTATTACCTTCACAACCCAGTTCTTGTCAACAAGTAAGTTTGGTGATTTCAAATCTCGGTGAACTATAACAGGGGTGCAATTGTGCAAATAATTCATACCACGGGCCTGAGGGGAAAAATAAGTATGAAAAAATTAGTCTGAAATTCTCCATATAGGTGAACCAGGATAGTAAATCTACTTTATGCATACCACATCAAGGGCCATCCGTATACGTCTTCTTTCATCTAACTGATTGTTGGGCCGATGGATCAACCGAAACAAACTACCTCTGCGTTGTCAATATTAATGCTAGTTAGAAAACTACAAGATAAAATATTAGAAGAATGGCATTATACACCTGAAAAAAAATTAATATATTGGATGCATCAATACTTGTTGTCGCACTCAGATTGTGCAATGCCTATCTGTTTTCATGATTCTTCCACACCCTCTTCTGTATTTGTTGGTAACTAACCAATCACCAATGCAAACAAATTTGCTGGCCTAGGGACAAAGCTCCCAATCTTCTAAAAGCACAGTATGTACTAAAAACATCCAAAATATACATGTAATGTCATGCATAAATGCAAAATTTTAATTTCCAATATGAACATACTGTAAAAAAGAAAATGAAGTGTGAATGAAAGTTGATGTGTACCATACTACTTGAACTACATCCATGGATTTCTTTTTAGAATTTTTCGAAAAAATCATCCACAATTCACACGTGCATTGTATAACAAAAAAACTCGTGATTGTATGCATTTGTGAAATTTTGGAGCAACGTATAGGAACAATGGCTAATACCTATTACCTATATATAATTGTTTCTGAGTTGTGGCACCCACCACTAGCCCCTTTCAAGCCCACCAAAGCATTTTTGTGTAAAGAGTTTCCAAAAAGGAAATTAATATAAACTGCTCATCTCTTTTGATCGAAGACAAAAATAATGCGGAAAATGTTTTCCCTCCATCCCAAAATATAGCTACTTTTGGATTTTTTTCAGAGATTAAGAGGGGTAAAAAGACTAAACATAGCTATATTTTGGGTCATCTCATTACTAAGAATACCCCTTTGAACATGTGAAGTAGCTATATTTTCAGACAATTTGAATGCTAGAAGTAGATATATTTTAGGACAGAGGTAGTAGTTAAGAAGGATAACAAAACCTGGATAAAAAATCAGTGATTATTATACTTGTAACTACTTTAATTTAGAAGTAGCTACAGATTTAAAAGAAAATTTTACCTTGGAAGAAATTCGCTCACAATAGAAAGATTAGGTACACGAGTAACAGCACCCATAAATAGAACAACATTTGGATGCCGCAGTCTCTTCATTATTTGAATCTGTATTATCAAGAAAGAATGTGAAGACAAACATGGACAAAGTTTTGGAAGATCTGAAATATCATTGTCAAGTAATCATACCAAGTTCATGTCATGTTATGTCAAACATTATTACTATGCCAATTCAAACAAGTGTTTACTCATTTATGACCTCAAATGCCTTTAAAGCTTAAAGCAAACTATGAAAGCTCATAGTGTCTGTGTCGACGTACTAATTTTAGGATGAGAAAATTGCTGCTTTGAACATAGCAGAGTGGCACCTTCAACTTTGCCACAAAGTTCATTGGCTTTGCTCTTTTGCCATAAAGTCAATTGGAAATTCGCTTGTTTGTTACAATGCATGAGGGGCCACAGCTGTTCACTGGAGAAAGAGGATAGGAGTAAAAAGGGGTAGAATCATCAATTGGTACTGGGGCAAACTGTCTGATGTGAAAAAAAAGTGAGTTCCCAATGAACCTCTTGGCATAAGAACAAAGCTAACAAACTATGTTGCAAAGTTCAGGATGCCACTCAATTAACTGGCAAACCAGCTTCTGTACTATGATCCCCAAATGCCTTCCAAGTGCAAAGTGAATTCATATGTTTGGGTCAACTATCTATAATTCATATTTTTTTTATACTCTAGCCCTCTTACTAGTTCAAAATCATGATTGGACGAGGTCAAGTCAATGGTCCTCAGTCAACTCACCAGTAGCATTGGCATCTCAAGGGCCACAGCAAGGATCTAAAGTGCCAACTCCTTTTCATATCTGGCACATTCATGACTACTAACAAAGGTCCACACTGAAGGTGCAAGTGAACAGACATGGGGTACTTGGCTAATCTGTAAAATTGTTCTACTAGAAGCACTTGGTCAGCAAATCAGCATGCTCTGTCCCTGTCACCCCTACTGTTATGGATCAGAGATTGGGATTCTGAGCTGCATAGCCAATAGTTGTGGGTAGCCACGGCTTGAGGTTGTTCCCCTCTGACAGTAAGACTAGATAGATGAGGCAGAGAACTTTCCCTCTTGCCAATCGAAAAGATAGGAGCAGCTAGGCACTTTGTTTCTAACCGGTTGAAGTTGAACAATGAACAGGAGAAAGAAAATAGATACTTTATTACTTGGCTTGGCTAAAATGCCAGCCCTTGATATATATACACCTCTTAGAGATAAAACTCCTAATCTGAAATATAAAGACTCCTAATAGGCTAATACAATACGATAAGGACTCCTACTTTAATCTGCTAAAGGACTCTTCTTAATCTCTATTCTCTAACAAAAAACCTAACTTAACTAACCTTAATTTATCCCTAATACTGATCCTCATCGTAAGCCTCCTGGACTAACCATAATTTATCCCAAATACTAATCTTGGTCGTCCGCCCCCTGGACTCTTAGCCGGGACTGTAGTTGCCTTGAATCATGTCCGTAACACCTGCTGCCAAGTTCCACTCAACTCCCTCCCAATCCCTTCCACTGACAATTTAAGTTGTCCTTTAGGGGCTACTGGATTACTTGCCATGTTTTGATCGCCTGATTTACTACTTGATAAATGCACTCATTTCACATTACAGTAAAAGTTTTAATCTGTGGTATTGCATATTTTGAGTGCTTCTGTTTAGAGGCACTACATTAGTAGTTAAAACTGTGCATTACTATGCAATCCCTTGTCATATAGCACAGACAGAAATCCAAACCTGAACCACTTATTAACAAGTATCAAATGGGTCCTGTGTTCATATGTTCACAAACTGTAAGTCTGTAACCCTTATGAATTTTGTTGTGTTATTTTACAGTTTGTTGTCATAGAAGACGATTCTTAAATGATTATCTAATGTGAACTTCATAGTTCAGGGAAAAAATAGAGAAATACTTTTGACACATAATATTTATGTCTTCATCTAGATCAATTAATTGTAAGATAATAATGTTGGGACTTGGTCTATTAGTCAGACCTTATCAGCTCAGGCATATGGATTTATCAAATACATACAGCACAAGAAAAATGAGGTCAAAACCTTTGCCAAATGGAATATATATGTAACAAGATTGCATCCATATGACTTATTGACTTGTCTCATGGGAACAAAATTATTGGCTCATTTATAGTAAAAAAACAAAGTGGGATGGTATTCAATATCAAAGCTGAGAATAATTTGTTTTGCAGTTGTCAAAAATATAAATTGCAGATAGTTACCTCAGTTATAAATTCTTCCAGAGCATCACTCGATATGTCTTGCTGCAAGAATTTCTTGACTGCAACTTCCTACACAGAGGAGCAAATTGGTAAGGCACAAAAGACAAACAAATAAAGGGTAATTGTTAGAGTGTGTGTGTGTGTGTGGGACTGGTGTGTGGGCCCCGGGTGGGGCCCTCCTGTAAGGCTCCTCTCTTTATCCTCCCTACCCAAGGGAGAGGAATCAATCCATCTAGAACCTTCCTACATGGTATCAGAGCATTAGCTCCTCCTCTTCTCTCCTTCCTCGCCGCCGCCGCCGTCTCCATGGCCGACGAGCTTCCTCCGGCGAGCCCCACCTTCTCCTTCTCGTCTCCGGCCGCCACAATGACCGGATCCGCTTCTCTCCCGCCCGGATCCGCCCCCGGGGCGGCCAGATCTGGCGCCGCCGCCCCTTCCCCACTCGGATCCGTCGCCGGAGCGGCCGGATCTGGGGCCGGCGGCCTCCCTCCGCCGGGTTTCGGCCTCTTCCCGCCCTGCCTCGACGCCGGCGACTTCCCCCCGCCCTGCCTCGACGCCGGCGCAGCCGGTTCTGCTGCCGCCGGGCTTCCCCCAGCCGTTTTCGCCGCCGGCCCGCCCGCCCCGCCTGCTACAGCCGCCGGGCCGGCCGGGTCTGGGGCCGCCGGCCCTCCCCTGGTCCCTAGGGCGCCGGACACCACCCCCTCCGCCACGGCTGTGGACTGGCCGGCCCTGGGGGGGCCTCTCTTGCTGCTGCCAGCCTCCACCAGGCCCCGGGGGCGCCGCCTCACCTTCCCCCCACCATGGCCATGTTCTGGCCGAACCTGAGTGGCCCTTCCGCTGTGGCCTCGGGCTGGACGGCCCCTACTGATGTGGTAGCCGCCGACGCTGCCCTTGCTGCCGCCCTTGCCACTGCCAAGACCGCTGCCGCTGCTGCCCGGTCGCGCGAGCGGGCAGCCGCTCTTGCTTGGGAGAACGCTCGCCAGACCGCGGATGCTCTAGCCCAGCATGTCGCTGAGGCCAAGCATCACCTCGGGCGGGTTGACCCCACTGCCACCCCGACTCCAGCTGTCGCCACAGATCCGGGTACCGCACAGCTCCACGCCCAGGCGGCCGGTGTCCAGAACATCCGGGCGCTTGTGCCAGTCACCCTGGATCCCTCCTCGTCCTCCTACGCCCGCTGGCGCGACCTGGTGCTCCTCACCCTCCAGCGCTATGCCCTGGATGACCACGTCCTCATCGACACTCCGGTGGTCGCCCAGGGGTCCGTATGGCGCCGCATGGACAGCGTGGTGCTGTCATGGATCCTTGGGTCCATCACTGTCGAGCTCCAGGACATCGTGCGAGAACTGGGTGGCACCGCTCGGCAGGCCTGGGTTGCGATCGAGGGGCAGTTTCTTGGCAACCGCGAGGCTCGTGCTCTCCAGTTGGACGCTGCTTTCCGCACCTTCGTCCAGGGAGATCTCTCCATCTCGGAGTACTGCCGTCGCATGAAAGGGATGGCGGATTCTCTTCGTGACCTTGGCGAGCCTGTTGCGGACCGCACCCTTGTCCTCAACATCCTCCGTGGTCTCGGAGACAGCTACGCCCATCTCCGGACATGGATCACCAGGACAGTGTCGTTCCCCTCCTTCCGCAAGGTTCGTGATGACCTTGTCCTCGAGGAGCTGACCCGGGGACTCGCTCCCACCTCTACTACCGCGACTGCCCTAG
This sequence comes from Zizania palustris, assembly GCA_019279435.1. Classification (NCBI taxonomy): domain Eukaryota; kingdom Viridiplantae; phylum Streptophyta; class Magnoliopsida; order Poales; family Poaceae; genus Zizania; species Zizania palustris. The sequence goes on from JAAALK010000080.1 coordinate 18,531,189, forward strand.
TCACCCCCGGCTCCATCCGGCCGGTCTCCCACCCACCGCCGTCGCCGGCTCCCTCCCTTCTTGGTACTCCCACCGCCGGTTCCCCCACTGGCGGGGGGGCCGTGGTGGCGATCGCGGTGGCGATCGTCGTCGCCGGGGAGGGGGGCGCCGTGGTGGTACTGGCCGCGCTCCGGCTCCTACCTCCGCCATGCCAGCACCTGCCGCCGGGAGTGCGCCCTGGCCATCCTTCTCCAACCCATGGACGAGGCGCATTTCCATGTGGCCGGGACAGTTCACTCCTCGGCCTCCTACTCCGCCTGCGGCCATGCTCACCGGGTGGCCGGTCCCGCCTGCTCCTTCGGCGTGGGGCTCGTGGTCCGGTGGGTGGGATCAGACGGCCCTCGCGCAGTCATTCAACACCATGGCGTTGTCTCCGCCGGCCACTACGGATTGGGTGGCCGACTCGGGTGCTTCCTTCCACACCACTCCCCATGATGGTATTATCTCCACTCACAGGCCCCCCCACCCATCTCACCCTTCTTCCATCATGGTTGGGAATGGCTCCTGTCTTCCGGTCACCTCCGTGGGTGATGCGACTCCTTGTGGGTCTTTTCGCCTACAAAACATTCTTGTCACTCCTGACATTGTTCATAACCTACTTTCCATTCGTCAATTCACCACTGATAATTCTTGTTCTGTTGAATTTGACTCTTGTGGTTTGACTGTGAAGGATATGGCCACCCGGCGTCCTCTTCTCCGCTGTGATAGCACCGGGCCCCTCTACACGCTTCGTCTTCCACCTTCCGCTGCTCCACCTTCGTCCGCCCTTGCCACCACAGCGTCTTCCACACTCTGGCACCGCCGGCTTGGTCATCCCGGTGTCGACATTTTGGCTCAGCTTTGTCGTAGCTCCTCTATTCCTTGTACTAGGGCCACTAGTGAGCACGTTTGTCATGCGTGTCAATTAGGTCATCATGTTCGCCTACCTTTTTCTATTTCTTCCTCGCATGCTGTACATGCGTTTGACCTTATTCACTGTGACTTGTGGACCTCTCCAATCATGAGTATTTCTGGTTATAAATATTATCTGGTTGTTCTTGATGATTTTTCTCACTACTCATGGACATTTCCCTTGCGGTCCAAGTCGGATGCCTTCCCCACGCTCACTCACTTCTTTGCTTGGGTCTCTACTCAGTTTGGGCTTACTATCAAGGCTGTCCAATGTGATAATGGTCGTGAGTTTGACAACTCTGCTTCCCAGGCTTTCTTCCTCTCGAAGGGAGTCCAGTTGCGCATGTCCTGCCCCTATACCTCCCCTCAGAATGGCAAGGCTGAGCGCATGATTCGTACCACTAACAATGTTATGCGCTCCATGCTCTTTCAGGCTTCGGTTCCCGCTCGCTTCTGGGCGGAAAGTCTCCTTACTGCCACCTATGTGCTCAACCGCCTGCCTTCTAAGGCCACGAGCGCTCCCACCCCTCATCATGCCTTGTTCGGTACCCCACCTTCCTACACTCACCTTCGTGTTTTCGGGTGTGCTTGCTATCCCAACACTTCTGCCACTGCTCCTCATAAGCTTGCGCCCCGCTCGACCCTGTGTGTGTTTCTTGGCTACTCCCCCGATCATAAGGGGTACCGTTGCTTTGACCTCTCCTCTCGTCGTGTTCTTATCTCACGACATGTCATCTTCGCTGAGTCTGTCTTTCCTTTCTCCGTTGACTCCACACCCACCACCAGCCTTGAGTTGGACTCCCTGTTTTCTACTGACCCGGTGGTTCAGCCACCTTTGTCTTCTGCAGGTACTTCACCGACTGCTCCGGTGGCTCTCCCGCCTGCTGGCGAGCCGTGTGTGGCAGCGGAGCTGCCCGCCGTGCCGCCCGCGGCCCCTGTGCCCCCGGCTGTGCCACGTGTGGCCACTCCTCCCCAGCCGGTGTGGCCCTCCGTGCCATGCGCGGCCCCGCCGTCCTCGTCCGTGCAGCCCGCGGCCCCGTCCCTGTCGCCTCCCGTGCCCGGGGTTGGCCCGCTGTTGCCGTCGGCGTCGTGTTCCGCCCCGGACGCGGCCCCGGCCGTACCCCGTGCCCCCGCGACACCTGCTGCGCCACGCGCGGCCCCGACATCTTCTTCCCGCTACGCCGACCCTGTTCGGGTTTACCAGCGCCGTCCGACGGTGGCTGCACCGGCCTGCTCTCGCGCCGAGCCGCCGGTGTACCACCCGCCCCTCCTCCACCGCGATCCCCGCCACACTCACCCGATGGTGACTCGGCGGGCTGCGGGGGTCCTCCGTCCAGTTGACCGCCTGGTCCTCTCCGCCACTACGGAGCCGCCAGTCTCTCCCGTACCCTCCACTGTTCGTGGCGCCCTGGCGGATCCTCACTGGCGCCACGCGATGGAGGAAGAATATGCGGCCCTGTTGGCCAATCAGACCTGGGACCTGGTGCCTCGCCCCTCTGGCTGCAATGTGGTCACCGGCAAGTGGATTTGGACACATAAACGCAAGGCAGATGGCTCGCTGGATCGCTACAAGGCTCGCTGGGTCCTCCGGGGTTTCACCCAGCGCCCTGGAGTTGACTATGATGAGACCTTCAGCCCGGTGGTGAAGCCTGCTACTGTCCGGACCGTGCTCTCCCTGGCTCTTTCGAGGTCCTGGCCAATTCACCAGCTCGATGTGAAGAATGCCTTCCTCCATGGCACCCTGACGGAGACTGTCTACTGCAGCCAGCCTGCGGGTTTTGTGGATCCCGTTCACCCTGAGCGTGTTTGCCGGCTCAACAAGTCTCTGTATGGTCTGAAGCAGGCTCCTCGGGCTTGGTACAGTCGGTTCGCCTCCTTCCTGGTGTCTGTGGGGTTCAGCGAAGCCAAGAGTGACACTTCTTTGTTTGTCCTCCACCGCGGTGCTGACTCAGCCTACTTGCTGCTTTATGTGGATGACATTATTCTTACTGCGTCCAGCCAATCTCTCCTTCAGCGGATTGTCTCCTCGTTGCAGCAGGAGTTTGCCATGAAGGACCTTGGTGTCCTCCATCACTTCTTGGGAGTGACAGTGGACCACCGCCCTGATGGCCTCCTCCTTCACCAGCGCCAGTACGCCTTGGATGTCCTTCAACGCGCAGGGATGATTGACTGCAAGCCCTGTGCTACTCCCGTCGATGCTCAGTCCAAGATTTCCGGTACAAAGGGCACACCAGTGGATGATCCCACTGCCTACCGAAGCATTGCTGGCGCCCTTCAGTACCTCACTTTCACTCGGCCGGATATCTCCTATGCGGTGCAACAGGTGTGCCTTCACATGCACGACCCCAGGGAACCGCACCTTACCGCTATGAAGCGGATTCTCCGCTATCTGCGCGGCTCCCTCGACTTTGGGCTTCACCTTCGGCGTTCTCCTGTTGCAGACCTCGTGGTTTACACTGACGCCGACTGGGCGGGCTGCCCAGACACGCGCCGTTCCACCTCCGGCTACGCCGTCTTCCTTGGTGGCAACCTCGTGTCTTGGTCATCCAAGCGGCAGCCGGTTGTCTCCCGCTCCAGTGCCGAGGCTGAGTACCGGGCAGTTGCCAATGGGGTGGTCGAGGCATCCTGGCTCCGGCAGCTACTCGCGGAACTCCATTGCCCCCTCGCCAGGAGTACGTTGGTCTACTGCGACAACGTCAGTGCCGTCTACCTCTCCACCAACCCCGTCCAGCACCAACGCACCAAGCATGTGGAAATTGACCTCCACTTTGTTCGTGATCGTGTCGCCGTGGGAGCTGTCCGTGTTCTACATGTGCCTACCACCTCCCAGTTCGCCGACATCTTCACCAAAGGCTTGCCTTCCTCCACCTTCTCCGAGTTCCGCTCCAGTCTCAACATCCGCTGCGCCGGAGTTTCGACTGCGGGGGGGTGTTAGAGTGTGTGTGTGTGTGTGGGACTGGTGTGTGGGCCCCGGGTGGGGCCCTCCTGTAAGGCTCCTCTCTTTATCCTCCCTACCCAAGGGAGAGGAATCAATCCATCTAGAACCTTCCTACAGTAATGAATATCACTTTTGGGCTGTACAGAACTTAGATGGAATGAAAGGAACAGTGCTCAAGTTAATCAAACCAAGCAAATTATTGTTAATCTTTTTTCAACCTTTTCAACTTTAAATTAAAGCATCTCATCTGATTAAGGAAACTGCATAGCTACAACAACCGTCAGTCTGAAAAATAGCATAAAGTGTCCCAAATATTATCAGCTTGTAGAATATGAAGTCAACAAATATTTCTCTAAAATGAATGGAGTGTCTAAAAGATATTCTTTTAAATAAATATTAATGATTAGTTGATTACTATATTACTTAGAGGTGCATATGTTAGATGAAAACTAATGCCCAGCCAGCAAAACCAAACTCAAAACAGGCCTGAGTGTGTGCAGTCATCTGGGATTAGGGAATTGAATGAAGTGATTTAAAGTTCTGGGTGTTAAGTAGACCAGTGTTCTAAAAGTTGGCATTAATCGACATCTGGGTAGCTATTTGGTGCTAGATGCTGGGTGGCTGTGGCAACTTGGCATTCAAGTGACGCCCCTTGACGCTAGGCGCTACCGCGCTAGGCATACCGACCAAGGCGACCATCTACATCTAGTGCATTCTTGAACATTGAAGTGGGCACCAATGTGTCAAGGGTGTCGGTCCCTAGAGTTGGAGGCCCTCGACTGCATAGATCATAATAGTAGGATAGGTTGGCATAAGGTTGATCCCCTTGCCGAGCTATATTGGAGAACAGGGGAGACTTTAGAGAATGGAGGAGACTTCAGAGAACTAGAGTAAAGACTATAGATTGATCTTTCTTTCTTACCTCCCAATTACAAGCTATGAACCCCTTTATATAGAGTAGGGATTTTCTTTATTTCTAATCGACTCTAACTGCAATTGGATAAGTAAACTAACAAGACTCTAACTAACTCATGGCCTGTCACGTGGGTACTGTTCACGTGAACAGTACCGTGTGGTACTGTTCACAGGCCCAACCCTTGAAGATCATCTCGTCCTCGAGCTGGTAGAACGGGGGCGGAACTGTTAGTGTATTCCTATGCAACGGGCTAGTGAAGCCATGCCAACAAATCCTGTGATCCTTGCGCCATAAGTCAGCCTTGAACTCTTCCTGGTCGAGCTAGAATGGGGTGTCACGGTACATGCCCGGGAAGGAGAGATGCTCGCCATTGGCCACCGTGACTAGCATCTTCCCGTGCGAACATAGGCGTAGAGTGGTCTGGCCCTCCGCTTCCTCAGCGATAAACTTGTGGGTGGAGTCGGAGTCGGGGAGGGCTAGCAAGGAGACGCCACCTAGCTGGAGGGGGACTTGCATCGTCTCGCTTGTATGGACACCTGCTATGGTGTACAGGGAAATCTGTGGGTCAACCTCCTACTGCTCAACTGGCTCAGTGATGTCGTCATCATCATCATCGAAGGCAAGATTGAGGAAGAAGAGACCTTGGCAGACCCGATTATGGTTGGGGCCCAATTTCTTGTCGCAATTGCAGCAGAGTCTGAGGCGATGCATTCCTCCATCTCCGGCCGAGACATCCGTTTGACCAGCCGACTCTCCATCGTGACCGGTGTTGTCGTAGAGGTCGGTAGCGGGGGTGTCGGTAGTATCAGTCGGGCTGGCGGCGAGGGCACAAGTGCCCCCTAGTGCCCAAGGTAAAGTCCGCAAGGTGCGGCAATGGCTGGCGACCATGGTCCAAGCGCTGGATCGCTAGAGAGTAGCTGGCAAGGGTGGTGGATAGGGCGGTGATGACAGCGGTGAGGTCCTTGATCTGGGCCATCATCTCGGCTAGGGTAGGTTGAGGATCTTCGGAGCCTATCATGATAGGGGTAGCGGTGGTGTGGTCTTGCTGATTGGTCGGGGGCGTGGTGGGGGATCGTCTGGATGCTAATACCAAGTTATCAAGGGCGTCGGTCCCTAGGGTTAGGGGCCCTCGACTACGTAGATCGTAACGGTAGGATAGGTTGGCGTAGGGTTGATCCCCTTACCGAGCTATGTTGGAGAACGGGGGAGACTTCAGAGAACTAGGGTAAAGACTATAGATTGATCTTTCTTTTTTGCCTCCCAATTACAAGCTATGGCCCCTTTATATAGAGTAGGGTTCCCCTTTATTTCTAACCGACTCTAACTGCAATTGGATAAGTAAACTAACAAGACTCTAACTAACACTCATGGCCTGTCACGTGGGTACTGTTCACAGGCCCAAGGCCCATAGCACATGACACAATGATACAAAATAAAATGGATCTTTTCTGTTAGCGTGATGTATAGGCCCACGGGCCCAGGGGGGGTTCGGCTGGAACCCTAGAGGTGCCTCCCTCCCTGGTTTTGGTAGTATTTATATTTGGCAAGGATTCCCTAGATTATTTGGCAAGGATCTCCTAGATTAGCTGAATTAGCTCCTTCCTTGTTTAGCTATTTCCTTGTTTAGCCCTTTCCTTCTAGATTAGAGCTTTCCTATTTCCTGGGACATCCTTGCCTATATATATTGAGCCTTGGGCTCCCTCATAATCAATCTACTAATTCCCAGCCATTCTCTTTCATGGTATCACGAGACCGGGACTCTTCCCTCTCGCCCTTCCGCTGCCCCTGCGCACACTAGCTGTGCACCGGTATGGTTGGGACTCCTCCCTCCTCCCACGTCGATCCTGCTGATCAGCCTCGCCTAGATGGCGATGCTCCTTCGCAGACCGACGCCGAGGCTCGCCGCGCCCTCCGCGAGGCTGCTCTGGCCGCCGCTCAGGCCGCTGAGCAGGAAGCCGCCGCCGCCTCCAACGAGCGCGACGCTGCCGCGGAGCGCGTCCGCACTGCCCTCGCTCGGGCGGCCAAGGCCCGGGCCGACGCCGCCGCCGCGGTTGATCCCGTCGATCAGCCTCACGCGGGCGGCGACATGAGTGTCACCCACGCCATGATGCTCCACGAGGCCGCTGCCGTCCTCAACCTCCACGCCCAGGCAGTCTCCGTGCAGAATGCACGCAGCCTGGTGCCAACCGTCCTCGACACCGCCGGCAACTACCCCCGTTGGCGCGAGCAGTTCCTCCTCGCCGTCACCAAATACTCGCTGCTGGATCACGTCCACAGCGACTCCGTCTCGGCCCTTGCCGACTGGACTCGGATGGACGCCGTCGTCAAGTCATGGCTCTACAGCACGGTCTCCGCTGACCTCGCCGACGCCGTGATCGACCACCGCGCCTCCGCCCGCGAGGCCTGGCTCGCCATCGAGGATCACTTCCTCGGCAACCAGGAGACCCGTGCCCTCCACCTCGACGCCAAATTTCGCGCGTTTGCTCAAGGTGATCTCTCCATCACCGAGTATTGCAAGCGCTTCAAAAAGATGGCCGACGATCTCGCTGACCTCAACGAGCACGTCACTGACCGCACCTTGGTCCTCAACGTGCTTCGTGGGCTCAACGAGCGCTACAAGGACATCGGCGTCCATCTCCGGCGCGGGCGCCCGTTTCCCTCCTTCGCCGCCGTCCGCAACGAACTCCTTCTCGAGGAGATCAACATGGTGCAGCACCCTGTTGCCCCCTCCACTGCTCTTGTCGCCACTGGCTCCTCTCGCCAGCCTGCAGCGACCGGCGGTGGCCCTCCTCGGACCGGTGGTGGCGCCCCCAAGCCGAAGAACAAGAAGAAGAAGGACCGTCGGGCTGGCAGCACCTCTGCTCCAGGTCCCAATGCTCCCTCCTCCGCACCTGGGGCGCCTGCTGGGTCTGGCGCGACCTGGCCCTCCGTCTACAATCCGTGGACCGGGTCCATTCAAATGTGGCCCGGTCCCCGGACTCCCCCGCTGGCCCCGCTCCCTCAGGGCCGTGCCGGCCCTCAGCAGCAGGCGCTGCAGCAGGCTCTGCTGGCTCAGCAGATGCAGCTTCCCCAGCCGGCCTACCTGCCAGCCCCCGGCGTCTCCGCCCAACAGGCCTTCCAGCCGCCGCAGCTGGCGCCGTCCCACTACCAGCCCATGGTAGGCTCTCCGGTTTGGGACCAGAACTCACTGGCCTCTACATTCAGTACCATGACGGTCACTCCGCCGGTGAACAACGACTGGTACCTTGACACCGGTGCTTCCTCCCACATGACTTCCGATGATGGTACTCTCTCTCACTCCTCAATCCCTCGGTTTCCCTCTCCCACATCCATTGTTGTCGGTAATGGTTCGCTCTTGCCCGTCACTGCCACCGGCAAGGCGCAACTTGGCCCCCTTGCTTTAAATAACGTTCTTGTTTCGCCTCAGCTTATCAAGAATCTTATTTCTGTTCGCCAATTCACTGTCGATAACAACTGCTCTGTGGAGTTTGACCCGTATGGTTGTTCTGTGAAGGATCTTCTCTCGCGGAACGTGATCATCAGGTGCAATAGCTCCGGTCCGCTCTACCCCTTGCAGCTGCCTGTCGCTCACTCCCTTGTCGCCAGCTCTTCGCCACCGTACCTGTGGCACCGTCGCCTCGGCCATCCCGGTCGCGAGGCCCTCTCCAAACTCGCTTCAGCTATTCCGGCTTGTAATAAAAGTTTGGATTCTCTATGTCATGCGTGTCAGTTGGGACGACATGTTCGTCTTCCTTTTGGTACTTCAGCGTCTCGGGCGTCAAACAACTTTGATCTTATTCATTGTGACCTATGGACATCACCTGTTGCTAGTGTCTCTGGTTACAAATATTATCTTGTTGTTCTTGACGATTGCTCACATTACTTGTGGACATTCCCTTTACGCTTGAAATCTGACACTTTTACCACTCTGTCTAACTTCTTTGCCTATGTGTCTACCCAGTTCGGCACCCGCGTTAAGGCCATCCAGAGTGACAACGGCAAGGAGTTCGACAACTCCAGCGCCCGCACCTTCTTCCTCACTCATGGCGTCTTGTTTCGCATGTCGTGTCCCTACACGTCCCCACAGAATGGCAAAGCGGAGCGGATCATTCGTACCACTAATGATGTCATCCGCTCTCTTCTGTTTCAGGCGAGCATGCCCCCTCCATATTGGGCCGAGGCGTTGCACACTGCGACCCTCCTCCTTAACATCTTGCCAACCAAGACGCTCGATTTCTCGACCCCGCACTCTGCCCTGCTTGGTAGTGCGCCGTCCTACGATCATCTCCGCGTTTTTGGTTGTAAGTGTTATCCCAATCTCTCGGCAACTGCTCCCCACAAACTTGCACCTCGTTCTGCCCTTTGCATCTTCCTTGGCTACTCCGCTCACCATAAGGGGTACCGATGCCTTGATCCTACCACCAATAGAGTCATCATCTCTCGTCACGTTGTCTTCGACGAGTCCACCTTCCCTTTCGCCGAGCAACCCTCGCCACCCACGGCTACGGACTTCACCTTTTTAGATGAATTCCCTAACCCGACAGTCCCTTTAGGACTGCCGACCATGTCTTCTGCAGGATCTCCAGGCTCTCGTGGTGCCGTTCTTCCTGCACCCCCAGTCCCCCCGGGGTTCCCCGCACTCCCACGTGCGGGTACGGCGTCACGTGCGGCCTCGACTCCCTCCTCGCCGACCGGGGCGCTGTCGTCCTCGCCAGGCGCGGACACGCCGGCCCCCTCCGCACCCCCACGTGCGGGACAACCGGGCGACTTCCCCGCGCTGCCACGCGCGGCACCGTCTCCACCAAGCGCGCAGCCCCCAGTTCTGCGCGTCTACTCCAGGCGCCCCAAGCCGGCCGCTCCAGCCCTGGCTGGACCGGCTCCTGCGCCAGCCCCTGGAACACCGGCTGCTTCCCCAGCACCCGGCCCTCTTCCCCGGGGTGCTGTCGCCGTCCCACCTACAGTCAACCAACATCGCATGGTGACTCGGGCCAAGGATGGCTTCCGCGTGCCGGTACTATACCATGTTGCGCCCCTGTCTCCGGTTCCGAAGACCTTCCGTAGTGCCCTTGCCGATCCCAATTGGCGGGCTGCTATGGAGGAAGAGCATACAGCGCTTCTCCAGAACCAGACTTGGGACTTGGTTCCTCGCCCCCGACATGCCAACACTGTCACGGGCAAGTGGATCTTCAAGCACAAGTTCCACGCCGATGGTTCTCTGGAACGCTACAAGGCTCGTTGGGTCCTTCGTGGTTTCACCCAGCGTCCTGGAGTTGACTTTGCCGAGACTTTCAGTCCCGTCGTCAAGCCTGCCACAGTCCGCACGGTGCTCTCTCTGGCTCTCTCCCGCCAATGGCCAATTCACCAGCTCGACGTCAAGAATGCCTTCCTCCATGGCACCCTGACAGAAACGGTGTTCGCCGCTCAGCCCTCCGGATTCGAGGATCCTGCTCACCCCGACTTTGTTTGTCGCCTGAATAAGTCGCTTTATGGGTTGAAGCAGGCTCCTCGTGCTTGGTACAGCCGCTTCGCCACATACCTGGTCTCTCTCGGCTTTGTGGAGGCCAAGTCAGACATCTCGCTGTTCGTCTACCACCAAGGATCTGACACGGCCTATCTGCTCCTCTATGTCGACGATATTATTCTCACTGCTTCTTCGACACATCTTCTGCGGAAAGTCATCCTGGCTCTCCAGCGGGAATTTGCCATGAAGGATTTGGGAGAACTTCATCACTTCTTGGGGATGCAGGTTCAGCGCACTGCTGATGGTATGGTTCTCTCTCAGCGGCAGTATATGTTGGACATCTTGGATCGTGCTGGCATGGCGGAGTGCAAACCTTGCACTACGCCTGTTGACACCAGTCCCAAGACCTCAGCCGACTCTGGAGCTCCAGTCGCCGACCCGTCAGATTACCGCAGTCTTGCTGGCGCCCTGCAGTACCTGACCTTCACACGGCCCGACATTGCCTACGCCGTGCAGCAGGTCTGTCTTCACATGCATGATCCGCGAGAGCCTCACCTGTCCGCTCTCAAGCGCATTCTTCGGTACATTCGGGGTACTCTTCACCTGGGTCTTCATCTCCGACCATCGACTCAGGATGACTTGGTGGTCTACTCTGATGCTGACTGGGCTGGTTGTCCCGATACGCGCAAGTCCACCTCGGGCTATGCTGTGTTCCTCGGCGACAACTTGGTCTCCTGGTCCTCCAAGCGACAGAATACTGTCTCTCGCTCCAGTGCAGAAGCTGAGTACCGCGCTGTCGCCAATGGTGTTGCTGAGGCTTCTTGGCTACGCCAGCTCCTCCACGAGCTCCACATTCCGCTTCGCCGCGCCACAATTGTCTACTGTGATAATGTCAGCGCAGTCTACATGTCCTCCAACCCGGTACAACATCAACGGACGAAGCACATCGAGATCGATCTTCACTTCGTCCGTGAGAAGGTCGCCATGGGTGCCATGCGGGTTCTTCATGTTCCCACGACATCCCAGTTCGCCGACGTCTTCACGAAGGGGCTGCCTTCTTCGGTGTTCACTGAGTTTCGGTCCAGTCTGAATGTCCGTGGCTAAGCACCGACGTTCAAACTGCGGGGGCGTGTTAGCGTGATGTATAGGCCCACGGGCCCAGGGGGGGTTCGGCTGGAACCCTAGAGGTGCCTCCCTCCCTGGTTTTGGTAGTATTTATATTTGGCAAGGATTCCCTAGATTATTTGGCAAGGATCTCCTAGATTAGCTGAATTAGCTCCTTCCTTGTTTAGCTATTTCCTTGTTTAGCCCTTTCCTTCTAGATTAGAGCTTTCCTATTTCCTGGGACATCCTTGCCTATATATATTGAGCCTTGGGCTCCCCCATAATCAATCTACTAATTCCCAGCCATTCTCTTTCATTTTCATTCATGATGTATCAAGGAATATGATATAGTCCCCATATTACCGTTAGGCGTGTAGGTCCAATCTGTAGAAATAGTTAATTGTGTCCTGGTATCCAACTATAAGCTAAAAAGTAGATAAGATATCCATGATTCCTAAATTATGACACAGGTTATTTGATCCTTAATTGATATGTTGACTATGCTATAAGACTAAGAACCTAATATTTCCTCATTGCACTCAAGTTCAGTAGAACGAAAGTTTGGGATTATTATTCCAACTTGGTGATAATTTGGAAACGAGGTGAACCATGCCAGATGAAAAACTTACTGTTTCATACAACTCCCCTTTGTACACTTCTCCAAAGGATCCTGATGCACATAAAAAAGAGCAAGTTGGAAAATAAGTAAACCAACATTATAGTAGGGGTTTTTATTCAATTTAAAGGGGAAGTAATGTTACATGAATGGGAAAATTAGCTGAGTAAGACCACGGATAGTTGAAAAATAGTAGAACAGCATTGAACAAAATGAATTTACATAACCAAGAGATTGTACCTAGCCCAACACGTTCTCCCAGAGTGATTTCTTCCCATTGAATTTCAAACTCTGCAACACTCTCTAGAGCAATATCAGACCTTGCACTCTCAGTCCCAATCGACCTGTCAGAGACTCTTTCAGCTTCCTGAGGCACTTCAACCAATTCCTTTTCTTGTGCGAGCGAGCTATGTTGTTCATGATCAACTTCTAGCTGATCTTTATCCCAGAAGCCAAGCCTACCCTTTGGGATTAATTCATTCACCCCTGAAGAACTTGGCAAATTAAGCAACTGACAAGCAGGTTCTAAATATTCATACTGCTTGTTAACAGCAGCAGTTGTAGCAACAACTGCAGCAGCAGTCGCAGCAGCTGCAACAGGTACATCAAGTTTAATATCACTGTTAGATTTAGCTGCTGCGACAACCATTGAAGATGCAACCACTGCAGCTGTTGCAACAGCAGCAGCTGCAACAGGCATTTGTTTTATAAATTGTAATGGGTCTTCTTGGGGAGGTGCAGATGGTTCACACAGATGCAAATTACTGGCATTGTTCCAGAAATCTGAGGGATGGTAAGTACCCAACCCTTGGACAGGTTTAAGATCGAGAGGAATCCGGAAAGGGACCTTTGTTTCAGGTTCATGTCCAGGATGATGTGGCATTGAAGGACCATGACCAAAATCAGGGTGTGCTGTAGATTTAAGTTCATTCATCCTCTTCATCATTTCATCTTTTGTTTGAAACAGAGATGTGTCATACACAATAAGATCTTTTGGCTGTTCCCTTGATTCTTCTGAAAATAAATCAGGTGGTGGCACAACTCCACTTTCAAGCAAGACAGCATGGATCTTCTCAGCTAGCTGGGGATTCTCTTTTGCAGCACTAATCATATACTCTGAGACATCTTTCACTTTCATCCTCCGTACAGCTGGAGCACCACCCACATCAGAAGATACAGGGGAACTTGTTGCTGCAGCCAACTTCTCTTTGCTTTTCATAGTCATGGTGTGGTCTGTATTTCTAGATTCATGAATAACAGGCAAATTTTCACTAGCACATGTGCTTACTGACAGTTCCTTGAATGAACCAGATATTGCAGATCCCTGGCTACCAGTCTGGCTGGTTGTATAAGCATCAGAATGCCCAACATTGCTGTGTGTGGATCTTTCAAGTGACTCGTTCTCAAAAGAATCATATCCAGAACTTGAGACTTCACTAAAGGAAAACCCCAACTGAGTGTTGAAGTCATTTTTGTTAGCATGGTGATTATCTGCAAAGTTACTATCTTCAAATTCTCTACCCAAGCCCGCACCGTCTGAAGGTATAAGAGTACCTGGATCCGACATGAGATCAACAATGTACTCCCTGCAATAATGTAATACAGTATGGGTGGCATTACAAGATGTCCAGACACAACTATATTAAGCAATTAAGCATTAATCTGATTTTTATGATTTTATCCAAGTCCCAAAAGCCTAGTTTCTTCTGTCAAGGAATCAGTAAAATACCTTCCATCATTCAATTTCACAATGTTCAAAGCTCCATCATCTGATCCAGTGTACTGCCTTCCTTTAACTAGTCGACAAGGAACAGCAAGGCTGTCAGCCAAAACCTAGATGTGAGTTTGCAAATGTAGGTATTAGCATATTGCAGACCTCCAAACAACAAAATTTTAATGAATTGATGCTTATGCATTAAATAAACTATGTCATGAATCCAGTGTAAGGAATAAAATGTCTAGAACAAGAATAAGACAGGTTTTGTGCTACTAATAGAACAAAGAGAACAAGAATGTGTTGATGTCATATTATGTACTGAACAGAAATTTGATAACAATAGAGCAGATATTGCATTTGAAAATACATGGATGTAAACATCAGTGTATCTGCTGTCTAGAAAACTTCATAGTTCAAACAAACACATGGCTGGAAAGTGGCCACAGATAGTCACTGACCTTAAAAAGCAGTGCACGGTGACGGGCCAGACCAATTTTTAACTCGCCAATAGGCATAACTGCACTTCTTATGCTATCTCTCAGAGAGCTGCTCACATTCTGGTACACCGACAAAATACCTTCTGGATCAACTACCGGTCCACCCATGTAGTCAGAAACTAAACTAGCTAGTTTCTCAACCAATGTGTGGCCAACAAACTCTGGAGTTTTTGAGCGAAATTCCACAGCCATGATGAATGCCTTCTGCTCGAGTTGCACGAGCTTGGAGTCTTGTGCCCTGTTGACCAATACAGCTTCTGTTTTGGCTCTATGTGAAAATGGTTGTTGCAGCAGTTCCATCAGGGAGGGTAAGGTTGTCAATGTGGGTTCGTCCCCAATGACACAAATGTCATAGAAACCATCCAAGATTTTGTCGTCATAGCTAAGGGCACTGAAACTCTGTGAAGCACAAACAAATTTACCATATGAGGCAAGTAGGAAAATGGTAATAGTCACAAATATGTAGGGAATATTCACTTCTTAACAGTTTCTACCAAAATGAAAACATCTACCATGGTTATTTGAGAACTACGGATTGAGTGTTCATTTGCCAAGTTATTGTTCGGCAGTATGATGTACAAAAGCAGAAAGGCAGTTCATTAATCATTACGCTGATACCGACTCAACAAGTACAAGTAAAAAAATTCATAGAATATCAAACAATTGCTTGATCAGGTGCGCTATTCTTAACTAACATCCTTGCAGAGAAAAAAGAAAGTAAAAATGAGAATATATAAGCTATATGATACTACACTACAACATGTTTGACCACCAAATTCAAGATTGAATTGAACAGTTATCAGACTGCAGAAGACTATACCATGATCAAAGCATCTTATGACAAATATTTCATAAAAAAACTCAGTGCTTCTCATTTTACCACTAATCTAATGGTAGCCAGGGCCCCCTAATGGGGCGAAATAAAGGGGCCCCTTAGGTATGTATTCACTAACATAGAAAATTCACTATTTATCATGTATTCACTAATTTAGTTTCTAAGTTACAACCAAGTGGTACTAAGGTATCATGTATTTGGTCTGTAATGAACTGATGACTATGTGACTATCAGATCTTATATCTGTGACTCTATGGGTGTTTAATCTGAATTTAGTCTATTGTTTTGGACAAAAGAAATACTTATATCTCTATTGATTTGGGGATGCTTGGTTTAAGGGGTTTCTACTTTCTACATTCCGACAAATATCTGTGACCATCTTTGTTCCATGTCTGTATTTGATGTTATTCATTTTCGTATCCAGGGTTGAGGTATCCGTTTTTGTTTCCGAATCCATGAAAAATATGGAAACAGATATGGTAGAGTCATTTTTCATACATATTCAAGCCATTTTCACTCTACTCATGTAGCTCATCTGCTGCTGGCTCTCTCCTTTTCTAGCGGAGACTATGCGGCACAGCTGACACGGCAGAGATTGCCGCAGCACAAGCACAATTGTGCATCGGGACTGAGCAAGGGTAATAGCCTATAAATAGTGCCCCTGTTTTTAGTTTGCTTTTTAGTTTCGCCCTGGCCCTGAAATCACAGTAGCCCTAACAGTTGCATTTGAAAAGTATTAACGCACATGTTTCCTGAACAATGCATGAGCAAGATCCCATCACAGTAACAATGCAAACGTGCCAGGAGCAATAGATAGAATCGAGATAGAGGGATGAAACGGTGAGTACCCAGTAGCGAAAGACGACGACATCAGCGGGGGAGCTCTGCAGTGGGCAGGAAACGAGGCTGATCTGCTTGGCCACCTCGATCTGCATCGCTTCGGGATCCTCCCGCGCGCTCATCTCCAGCGCCAGCTGCATGTGGTACTCCTCCAGCTCCGCCTCCTGCTTCTCCTTCTCCATTTCTCTCTTCCTCACCACCTCCTCCCGAGACTCTCTCCTCGCCCTCTCCTCCTCCTCCTCCTCCAGCGACGACGGCAACGCCGCCGCCACTCCCGCCTCCACCACCGCGTCCGCCGCCGACGGGAAGGGCGGCGACGGCGACGGTTGCGTCTGCGGCCGTCCGGTCACGGAGCTGAGCCAGCTCGAGATTCCAGAAGCGTGCTTATGCTCGCCTCCGCCGCCCTTTTTCGAGGACGGCGGGGGAGGGGCGGGCGTCGAGGCGCCATCGCCGGCGGAGTCGCCGATATGGAGTTTCCGCAGGAAGTTCTTCATGCCGCCGTCGCTGCCGCAGCTACCGGTGGTGTTGGGGCGGTGGATCCAACATGGCTTCGGATGCGGAGGCGAATGAGCAGCAGGCTGCAGGCAGAGGGGACGCAGCGTGAGGAAGGCGGAGGTGAGGAAAGCGGCGGAGTCGCAATGTTGACCTGCCTACGAGCAAAGCCCCAAGCCGTTTATTATTGCTTCGCTGCAACTGGCTGGCCCTATGGCCAATTGCGCCTACGCGGAATGCGAGAAGTTATCATTACTCATCATGCATGCGAAGCATCCACCGTCCGTTTGGTATGTGGGAGGGCGATCGGACGGCGAGGGCGTGCTCTCTGGTCACTCTGTGACTCTGTCCCCGAAAGATCCGCCACCGGCCTGACCTCCGGTCGTCCCCACTCCCCACCCCAGCAGCCGCAGCCGCAGGAGGCCCAGCCGCTCGCTCCGCCGGGCGCCGGTTACCCCTCCTCGGTCTCGCCGCGACGTCCGTGTACTCCGCCTCGCCACGCGCGGGGCGCTCTCCCGTACCGCATCCGACCGGGATGGCTCTCAGCGCAGCGGCGCCGCCGCCGCCCTGCGCCGCGGGCCGCCTCCCCTGCTCGCCTCCTCCTCGCTTCGGCGGTGGCCGCTTCTCCCCCTCCCTCCTCGCCGCCGCGGCGCGGCCACGCACCGCCGCGTTCCCTGAACCGCTCCGGACATCCGCAGGTACTGTGTTGGACGCCTGCGATTGTATGCTTGTATGCTATCTGCTAATTAAGTGTGCTAAGAGCATCAGAGCAAGGGATAGGCAGTTGCAGCTAGCTGGGGACTGGGGTAAGGGTTTGGGATTTAGCGCTGGGATCTGATCTAGGAGGGTTTCGTTGATTTGGTAGCTCCGGGAGCTAGGGGATGGGACACTGCCGCTAGTGTAGTTGAATGTGAGCTTGGTGTGGCCGAGCGCATCGCTTTGTCTGTGAGTAATGCACTTTCTCAAATGTCACAAAGTGATGTCGTTTACAATTTTGCCATGAAGTTGATCGAATGAGTTACAGATTTGCCTCACTGTCCATTTTCATTCTATTTTAATTATTTTTTTGTTTTTCTATTCTGCAAATTCTCATTCTACACCTTCCTGTTCATTCCTGTTTCGTCAAATCAGAGCCTTGCTTGCACAACACCGCACAACACCGGCCCTGAGCACCTCCGTCGGCCTGAGCTCCTCCTCCGTCGGCCCCCCACGCCCCTCCGTTGATCCCAAGCCCCTCCGTCGCCGGTCCTGTTCCCCTCTGCCGTAGACTCGCATGCCTCCGTCGACAGGCCCGTGCCGCTCCACCATCCCCAAGCCCCTCCGTCGTGGCCCTGCGTGTCTTTGTCGCTGGCGTTGAGATCCTCCGCCGCTAGCGCCGAGCCCCTTTGCTGCCGGCCTCCCGCGACTCCGTTGTGGCCCCGAGCCAGTGGTTGAAGGAAGGGTAGAATGGGGATTCAATTTTTTTAAAATGCAGAAAATGATTAAATCTTGATGAAAATGTGAAGTGTGGCAAATATGCAACCCATTTGATCAACTTTGTGGCAAAATTGCAAACGACATCAACTTCGTGACATTTGAGAACATGACAACTAAGTTTGTGGCAAACGAGCAATTGAGTCGGGGGTTTTCACAATGAGCGCACCTGTAAGTTCTAAGATCTAACACTGGCTGTCAGGGCCATACCTACGATTTGGAGGCCCCGGAACGAAATACTTTAGGGGGCCTCAAAATCTAAGCATATAAAATTTGAAACTTCAAAGCTATAACACGTTGAAAGAAACTTTTAAATTTTTGGATTTTCTACAAATTTTTTAAGTGTTCTAAAATAATTTTTCAATTTTTCTTTGAATTCTCAAAATCTTAGCATCTAAAATTTGGAAGCTATAACACCATATTTGAAATGAACTTTTGTTTTTCTATGATTTTTGAAGTGTTCTGAAACGATTTTTTTTAATCTTTGAAGTCTTTTGCTGGCTCAATGGTTCTTGCGAAAAAAAGAAGCAAAATATGCTGCCTTTACAGGAATCGAGCACTGCATCTCTGCCCTACTCGAACATGTATTCACCGTTGAGCTAGCAAGTGCTCCATGACAAAATTTAATTTCGGTGGCCCTAATTTTTGGGGGGCCCTGAACAGGCACACCGGCTGCACCTGCTGATCGACGGGCCTGCTGGCTGGCATTTGGTATTTTGGGGGTTTCCAGGGAGGTGTTTAACTAATTTTATATCAGCATGTTTACCAAACATGCAGTACAGCAAAATTTTCTACTCCTTTTTAACGGTGGTTTATGAGTTTTTTGTGGACTTAAGTAGGTTTCACTCTATGCCATCATATAAGCTGATAGACATCATGTGCAACGTTATGGGTCAGTTGCTCTCATTCAACTTTTAAATATTTTGGTGAACTGAGAGATGTTTAGTTCGAAGCTAAGATTTGTCATTTTCGAATTTAGATAGTACCATTAGATATGATGCTGTCAAAGACAGATCTGATTTTTTTTTCCAATTTACAACCACAGTTTGTACCAAAGCAGTTATAAACAGTGATGGCACCCCTGGAGCAAGCAATTCTCCGCATGTGGTGTGTTTTGGAGAATTGCTGATTGACTTCGTCCCAACCGTCAATGGTGTGTCATTAGCTGAAGCACCAGCCTTCAAGAAGGCTCCAGGGGGTGCACCTGCGAATGTTGCAGTTGGAATAGCTCGTCTTGGTGGGTCATCAGCTTTCATTGGAAAGGTAACTTGTGTTTTTTCCTGTTTCTGCCTGCTATATTACCAGAATGAAGTTTTAAGCATGTGTAGTGTGCTGTTTGGGACCTGACAACAGTTTAAACTGTACAGATTCAATTTTCTTTCACATACAGCCTTTTGCATTGGCATATTAAATTGCACAACGGGTTAGCTTTATTTCACTTGAAGCACTAATATTTGAGTGTCTGGAGAATTCCCTGAACTTTCAATACTATGAAATATCAATGAAAATGATGTTACGTCAACTACAGAAGAAAAAAAAACATTTGCCGAAATAAGGTCTGACCATCTGATTGGTTGCTTGGATGCTGTCAGGCTAGGTAAATCTAGGCTCGAGGGATGTAGTTTACATTAGTGCTTGGTTGTTTGGTTGTTGTGTGAGTTGGGACACCTCTACTCAGATCTTGATTGGTTACAAGCATAAGAATTGATATGCTTAGCTTGCATTGGACATGATAGTGTTACCACTACCATTTCCATTCAAGTTCTTCTTGAAGAAATTAAAAGATCAACAATTAGAGTCTAAACGATACAAGAAATGTCAAAAGTATTTTTAGTGTTTTAATATTGCTTCAGTAAAAAAACTCTCAAAATTGAGATGTGATAAGATGCAATACATAAATAGAAAAAAGAATCGATTCTGCCTAGGCCAAAAAAGTAAACAAAATCAATGACAAGCATGCACATCCTTGTGATAAGAAATTTCTTCAGCCATGCATCCTGCCCAAGATTGCAAACAAGAGTATCAGGAGCATGCAGCAGGATGGGGCCATCGGTTTGAAGATCCTCAGCTATGCCACTGTAAGATGGAAAATTGTGCTTTGGTGTCTGGGAGATAAGAATTTCCGCTGAAAAAGTATTAGCTAAAAACGAAAAAGAAGAGCAGATTGGGAGTCAAATGAGGGAGGGAGCAACCTGGTGTAGTAGATAGGAAGTAAAAGACAGGTGTATTTTGGGCGGTGCATGGAAGTGTCACAAGTATTCACGTATGACACCAGCCCAGTCAGGCTGTATGGAGAAGTGGAAATGCATGCTCCTGCTGAGCAAGCCTGAGATCTCCTTTTGCATCTGTCTAGCCAGGCTTAAGAGTGCAAGCAGCCAACCAATCATACCGTAAGTTCTCCAGCTCTTTAGGCATTGTAGTAGCAGAAGCCTATCCATATTGCTCCTGCTTATTTTATCAGATTATCTGGTTTGTTCTGCCATGCTTGTACACCTTGGTAGTGTTAGAGATATACCCTATAGTATAGGGGTTTATTTGTAAATCTTCTCTTCTCTTGTACTATTGCCCTTTGGGCCCTTCTCTTGTATACATTGCCCTTTGGCCCCCTTGTGAATAGATCTGGACTTTTCCTAACATGGTATAGAGCTAGGGTTTCCTTCCCTCTCCCCATCCTCCAGATCCAGCCGCCGGATCCAGCCGCCGGCGCCTGCGCCGGCGCCTGCGTGTCCCCGCGCCGCCGCGCCCGCGCCTGCTCGCGCCGCCGCGCCCGCGCCTGCGCCCGCGCCTGCTCGCGCCGCCGCGCCCGCGCCTGCGCCCGGGCCTGCTCGCGCCGCCGCTCGTCGCGGCCGCGTCCGGGCCTGCTCCCGCCGCCGCACGTCGGCCCATCCTCCAGCGTGGACCCGCGCCCGAGCCCCGCCGCCGGGACTCCTCACCGGCCCTCTGCCGCCTCCCACGCCGCCGAGACTCCTTTTTCTGCCTTCCGGTTGTAAAAAAAAAAAAAAAAGAGGCAAGGGTCCCTCACCATGGCTGCTATTCGTCCTCCCGTTGCTGCACCGCTCCCGAATGTCACCTTTGATGGCACCAACTTTCGGGAGTGGTCCACGATGCTTCGTGTGTGCCTTGACAGTCAGCGGTTGTGGGGACATCTCACTGGCCACTCTCCTCGCCCTCTTGTCCCGGTTCGTCCTATTGAGCCTACTACCGGGGCAGATGGTGCTCCGCCTTCTGATGAGGATCAGGCGGCCTATACTGCGGCTAGTGAGCAGTACATGTTTGATCTTAGCGACTATGAGGATTGGAGTGCTGCGGAGGCTCGTGCTGCTCAGATCCTCCTTGGCAGTATGAAGATTGAGTTTGCTATGGATCTTGCCTCCTTGCCTTCCACTCAGGCGATGTGGGAGCGTGCGACGAGTCTCTACCAGCCGAGCAGTCATGCCCTCTACATCTCCACCTTGGAGCTTGCCAGCTCCATTCGACAGCAGGACTCCTCCGTCGATGCCTTCTACCGCCAGCTGACTGACGTGTGGCGTCAGCTTGACTCACTCGCGCCGGCTTATTGTCGGGCGTGTGACTGTTGTCGTCTTCGCCAGCAGCATGATGGTGTTCTTCGCCTCCACGAGTTCCTCGGCCGTTTGCGTCCGGAGTTCGAGCAGCTTCGAGCCCAGCTTCTAGCTCGATCTCCTCTGCCGTCCTTGGTTGAGGCGGTCACCTTGGCTCGGGCGGAGGAGATCCGTCTTCGTGGTGTGCTTTCGTCCTCCGCCACTGTACTGGCTGTTTCGACTGGTTCGACTTCCTCGACACCTGCTTCAGCCCCGTCCTCTACACCGACCTCAGCTCCAGGGCCTGTTACTCAGGGTGGCACAGCAGCCGCTCTCTTCTGTCGCTACTGCAAGTCCAAGACTCATGAGATTGAGCAGTGTCGGAGGCGACCCTCCCACCGGCGGGGAGGCTCGAGTTCCTCAGGTGGTTCTCGGGGTTCTTCTTCTCAGTCGCCTCCGGATTGGGTCCTTGAGCTCACCAGACGGATGGATCGTTTGGAGCGTCGTGTCGGCTCTTCGGATCCATCCGTGGTATCTTCTGCCACCGCTCAGTCTCCTCAGCCACCACAGCCAGGAACTCAGTCACCTTGGATTCTTGATTCCGGCGCTTCTTTTCACATGACACATGACTCTACTCATCTTGGTTCAATGAGTTCACTTTCTTTTCCTGTGTCTGTTAAGACAGCTGATGGTACTCCACTTCCTGTTATTCGTCATGGCACTCTTAGCACCTCCCATTTTCATGTACCATCTGTGTCTCATGTACCTCAGCTTCATTTGCAGCTTTTTTCTGCTGGTCAGATTACTGATCATGGTTGTCGTATCATTCTTGATTCTGACTTTTGTTCTGTTCAGGATCGTCGCACCGGGACCCTGGTTGGTTCTGGCCGCCGGCTCCGTGATCCTCCTCGCCTTTGGGAGCTTGACTGGCTGCATCTTCCTCCCATTTCTACTTCGTGCTGCTCGACTCCTACTGCTGATGCCACCTCTTTTGTCGTCTCTGCCTCCATCAGCTTTGCTCAGTGGCATCATCGTCTAGGTCACATGTGTGGGTCCCGTTTGTCATCTCTTGTTACTAGTGGAGTTCTTGGGAAGGTTTCTGGCGATACCTCCCTCCCTTGTATGGGTTGTAGACTTGGCAAGCAGATACAGCTTCCGTATTCTGCTAGTCAGACAGTGTCCACTAGACCTTTTGATCTCATTCACTCTGATGTATGGGGCCCTGCTCCCTTCGTTTCGAAAGGGGGACATAGATATTATGTGATCTTTATTGATGATTTCTCTCGTTTCACATGGATATATTTCTTGGAGTCTCGTGCTCAGGTGCTTACTGCCTATCAGGCCTTTGCTACGATGGTTCGTACTCAGTTTGACTCTTCCATTCGTGTTTTTCGTGCTGACTCTGCTGGCGAGTATTTATCTCGTTCTCTTCGTCAGTTTCTTTCTGAGCAGGGCACTCTTCCTCAGTATTCGTGCACTGGTGCTCATGCTCAAAACGGTGTGGCCGAGCGTAAGCATCGACACCTTCTTGAGACTGCTCGGGCACTGTTACTTGCCTCCTCTGTTCCTCCTCAGTTCTGGGCTGAAGCTGTATCTACTGCTGTTTATCTTGTGAACATTCAGCCATCTGTAACTCTTCATGGTGTCACTCCACTTGAGAGTCTCTTTGGTCGGCCACCTCAGTATAGTCACCTTCGTTCTTTTGGTTGTGTTGCCTTTGTTCTTCTCCAGCCTCGTGAGAGGACCAAGCTCTCGGCACAGTCGGTCCGGTGTGTCTTCCTTGGGTATGACTCTGAGCGTAAGGGATATCGTTGTTGGGATCCGATTGCTCGTCGCATTCGGGTTTCCCGTGATGTTACCTTTGATGAGTCTCGTCCTTTTTTCTCTGATGCTCACTCCTCTCATGAGTCGGTTGATTTTCTTGACTTAGCTTGGCTTTCATCTGACTCTTTTTCCACTGTGTCTCCACCACCATCACTACCAGTGTCATCATCCCCTCCACCACCACTATCCGCTTCATCACCTCCTCCATCTCTACCTCCACGTCCTCCCATTCTCTATCACTATACTCGCCGTCCACGTCCTTCACCACCTTCCACCTCTTCTTTCCCTGTGCCTCATGAGTCCTCATACTCTGCACTCTCTCTTGCTGAGCCTTCCACATATCGAGATGCTGTTACTCATCCTGAGTGGCAGTTTGCTATGGCTGAGGAGATTGCTGCTCTTGAGCGTACCGGCACTTGGGATCTTGTCCCTCGTCCTCCTTCTGCTGTTCCGATCTCATGCAAGTGGGTCTACAAGATTAAGACTCGCTCTGATGGATCTCTTGAGCGCTATAAAGCGCGTCTTGTTGCTCGTGGTTTTCAGCAGGAGTATGGTCGTGACTATGAGGAGACCTTTGCTCCTGTTGCGCATAGGACCACCGTTCATACTTTTATTGCGGTGGCCTCTGTTCGTCGGTGGACTATCTCTCAGCTTGATGTGAAGAATGCATTTCTTCACGGTGAGTTGCATGAGGAGGTCTATATGCACCCACCTCCTGGCTATCCTGTTCCCGATGGTCATGTTTGTCGTCTTCGCCGCTCTCTCTATGGCCTCAAGCAAGCCCCTCGTGCTTGGTTTGAGTGTTTTACCTCAGTTGTCACTGCTGCTGGTTTTGTTGCTAGTCAGCATGATCCTGCTCTTTTTGTTCGCACTTCCCCCCGTGGTCGTACTCTTATTCTTCTCTATGTG
Organism: Zizania palustris; assembly: GCA_019279435.1. NCBI lineage: Eukaryota > Viridiplantae > Streptophyta > Magnoliopsida > Poales > Poaceae > Zizania > Zizania palustris. The sequence goes on from JAAALK010000080.1 coordinate 18,555,280, forward strand.
GATGATATGCTCATCACGGGGGATGATTCTGAGTATATTGCCTTTGTTAAGGCTCGTCTCAGTGAGCAGTTTCACATGTCTGACTTGGGTCCTCTTTGCTACTTTCTTGGGATTGAGGTCACATCCACACCTGACGGCTACTACCTCTCCCAGAGGAAGTACATTCATGATCTTCTTGATCGTTCGGGTATTACTGATCACCGCTCTGTGGACACTCCTATGGAGCTTCACACTCGTCTTCGTGCCACCGACGGTGTTCCTCTTGAGGATCCCACTCGCTATCGTCACCTCGTCGGTAGTCTTGTCTATCTTGGCATCACTCGTCCTGACATTTCTTATGCCGTTCACATCCTGAGTCAGTTTATGTCCACTCCCACTAGTGTCCACTTCAGTCATCTTCTTCGCGTCCTTCGATACCTTCGTGGCACTATCGACCGTTGTTTGTTTTTCTCTAGTTCCAGCTCCCTTCAGCTCCACGCTTACTCTGATGCTACTTGGGGTTCTGATCCTTCAGACTTTAAGTCCCTATCTGCTTATTGTGTCTTCCTTGGTTCCTCCTTGATTGCCTGGAAGACCAAGAAGCAGACTGCTGTTTCTCGCTCTAGTGCTGAGGCTGAGCTGCGTGCTTTGGCTTGTGTGACTGCTGAGGTGACTTGGCTACGGTGGCTCCTGGCTGAGTTTGGTGTTGCTCTCTCCTCCCCTACGCCTGTGCACTGTGACAGTACCAGTGCTATCAGTATTGCTCAGGACCCGGTGAAGCATGAGCTCACCAAACACGTTGGGATTGATTGCTTCTATGTTAGGTCGGCTGTCCAGAACAAGATAGTTGTTCTTCAGTATGTGCCCTCGGAGATTCAGCTTGCCGACTTGCTTACCAAGGCCCATACTCGAGCTCAACATTGTTTTCTTCTTTCCAAGCTCAATGTCGTTGATCCACCTTGAGCTTGAGGGGGGGTGTTAGAGATATACCCTATAGTATAGGGGTTTATTTGTAAATCTTCTCTTCTCTTGTACTATTGCCCTTTGGGCCCTTCTCTTGTATACATTGCCCTTTGGCCCCCTTGTGAATAGATCTGGACTTTTCCTAACAGGTAGAATATGCCTTTGAATCTTCACCTACAAGCGACAAGGACATTAGACCATCATCTTCGAAGCTACCCAAGCTTAACAAACTTGGGAAGTGACAAAAGAGCCAAAAAAATGCTTCTGTGTTGGCACATTTTGATAGTTGGAACTAGATGATGGGTTTATGAGACATTTTGCAAATCTGCTGTCCTAGGAAGATTTTGCCAGTGTTGGAACCATTCAGGAAGATTTTTAAATTTAGAGGCCCAAAGTGTAGTGTGCTCAAAATCATTTGTTCATTACTAGTAAGAGTTGGCTTTATTTCATGTTGGACTATGGATAAAAGCCCCAACCTCTCCCACTATAATGCCTAGGTTTTATGGTTGGGTTGGCTAGGTGGGGTAAGCCTAACATGGTATCAGAGCCAAGGTCCTGGATTCGAATCCCCCTGACCACGCATTTCCGCTGCGTGATTTCCCCTGCGCCTATCTAGTGTGCTGAGACCTGTTGCGGGCTACGCCGGGCCTCTAGAACCTGCTGCGGGCTACGCCGGGCTCGCACGCCGTAGGGGGAATGTTGGACTATGGATAAAAGCCCCAACCTCTCCCACTATAACGCCTAGGTTTTATGGTTGGGTTGGCTAGGTGGGGTGAGCCTAACATTTCACAATGCATTCCTTTGTATTACTGACAGTTTTTGCAGCTCAGCCATTGTAACTTCAAAATTAATAATTTTATTTTTTTCATCATTATACACTGTTCAACTTTAACACATGCAGGTTGGTGATGATGAATTTGGTTACATGCTAGCTGATATGCTGAAGGAGAATAATGTAAACAAACAAGGATTGCTGTTTGATCCTCATGCTAGAACAGCTTTGGCATTCGTGACACTACGAAGTGATGGTGAACGTGAATTTATGTTTTATCGCAATCCAAGTGCAGATATGCTGCTTGAAGAAAAAGAACTTGACCTTGACCTTATCAAGAAGGTATGAGAACATCCAGGTTAATGACACTATACTCTATGCCTGTTGACTGTCATTGCCTTCTTAGTCGTGTAATTTGTGACAAACTGGACCTAACATAATCATGGTAACTTTATTAGGCACGAATCTTCCACCATGGCTCAATTAGTCTTATAACTGAACCATGTAAAACTGCACATATTTCTGCTGCCAAAGCTGCTAAAGATGCTGGGGTCCTAATTTCATATGATCCAAATTTGAGGCTCCCACTGTGGTCATCAGCTGAGGATGCTAGAGATGGTATACTGAGCATATGGGAAACTGCTGATGTTATCAAGGTAAAAATTAACATGATAAGCCATTTAGGTTAAAAAATGCTCTGACTTAACTGTGCATGTCCTTTGAAACAGATAAGTGAGGAGGAGGTTTCCTTTTTGACAAATGGGGAGGATCCATATGATGATTCTGTTATAAAAAAACTCATCCATCCAAACCTGAAACTGCTTCTTGTCACTGAAGGCCCGGAGGGTTGTAGATATTATTCTAAGGTAATTTTGTCTCTCTCATCATTTCTTGCACCAACTTATATTAGTAAAAAATTGGTGGACATTGACCTCCTTTCTATTATCACCTTGAGCACACTTGTTCTCACAAAACAATGCATGATTTGATATTTTATATTTATTTGTGATGAGCGTGCTCACACCTAGAGGTTGAAGATTAAAGATTATTGCATCTCCTTTATTGTTTCTTGCTGTCAATTGGCAATCTTGTGTTGTGTTACTAAGGCTGTAAATAGTGCCTAATGGTTCTTGTGAAACAACAGGAATTTAGTGGGAGAGTACGTGGAGTAAAAGTAGATGCTGTTGACACCACTGGTGCTGGAGATGCCTTTGTTGCTGGAATGCTATCCCAGCTAGCTGTTGATTTTTCACTGCTCCAGGTATGTATACAACAGGAAGAACATTAGGTCGCACTCCCTGTTTTTTCTCAGGCAGTAGAGTGAGACGCACAAGTTTCAAAAAACGCTAGAGACAAGTAACATACTCCCTCCGGTGTACTAATATTTGTCGTTCTGGCCTTATTGCTAGAGTGGAGAATTAGTAGTCATTTTACACTCCTAATGAAGCATTTATACCATGAGAACGAAACCCGAGGCAAAAAAACTCACATGAGTGGCTGGCAGGAATCGAATCCCGCACCGCTTCACTTGAGAATCGGGCTAGTAACCAATTGAGATGGTAAAGTTTGCTATACAAGTAGGACAATGAGTCATACTTAATATCTCCTTGGTATGCGAGATCCTGTCCAAAACGACAACTATTAGTACACCGGAGGGAGTATGTCATATGCTATGAGTCATGACACCATTGCTTTCAAGTATGAAGTCAATTGCTTGGAGCTTAATTTATAGCTGGTCTCATTTTGCTCATGTGGCTTAAACAGGATGAAGGGCGATTGAGAGAAGCCCTGAAATTTGCAAATGTCTGTGGAGCTCTCACTGTGACAGAGAGAGGAGCAATCCCGGCACTGCCCACCCGACAGCAAGTGGTTGATGCCCTGCCAAAGGTTGTTGCTTAAAAATCATGCAACTTCTCCTGTAAATTGAACTGTGAACTAGCCTCAGAGTCGGAGCACCGGCACCGTAGGTTTAATTGGTCGTGCAGTTTGGCGTAAATACTCCTTGGCGCCTTGGTGGTGTCAACCCTGGCTTCCAGCCTACCAAGCAATCAGGTGCAAGAGGCTGTTTATAGTCCAATTAAGCGTGTAAAATTGGATTTTGAGCTACGAAGTTACTATAACATAAGTACTATAACATAAGACTTAAAATTAACCACGGTAATTAAGGTGATCAACACCAAGTGCTGTTATGAAGCTGATCAGCCGATTGCGTGCGCCAGATGTTCCCTCACCCACCGGTAGAGATGTTATTGGGACCTGTTATCCGATTTCTCGTGGGGGAATGGGAATTCCAGTTGGAGGATGATAGTGTTTTTTATCTGAAAGGAATTATACGGGAAAAATCAATATCCATCAGGTTTGGTAGGGACGGTATAACTCTTCACTCCTCATCCCCGTTACCTGTGAGACCCAGCTTAAATTAGTCCAAAATAAAAGTCAAACCTAACTGCCCAATGATTAAAAATATCAAACCATAACTTTTCTCCCCTATTTTCTCTCACAACCTACATGTCCTATCTCCGCAATCCTTCCGCCGCCGGTCACGCCTCCACTACCCAATACGCCACGTGTTTGTGCCTATACTATGCATTCGCCTTTGCTGATTTTAAGCCTTCTTTCGTTGTTTAGTCCCAAATTTTAAGTTCCGTCGTATTAGATGTTTGAATGTTATTTTAGAGTATTAAATATAAATTATTTATAATACTTATTTATAATTGGTGGATTATTCACGAGACAAATCTAATAAGCCTAATTATGTCATGATTTGATAATGTAATGCTACAGTAAATATTTGCTAATCATAGATTAATTAAGCTTAAAAAAATCTCATGAGTAATTATCTAATTTTGTAATTATTTTTATAATCAGTTCAAGTGTAATCATTCAAATTGATTTCCAAATATCCGATATCCGATGTAGTCAGCTAACGAACACCTTAATTTACGGTGTTATCGTCAACGGGGATGAGAGAGCTAGATCCGACGGTCAACTTCGTTGACATCCGTCCCCACCGGCTGCACCCCGCCCGCGTCGCCATTGAAACAGCACTAGTACAGAGAGATGGGCCTTGTCGGAAATTAATGGGCCCAAGTGACTTTCAGAAGCCCACCTGATTAATCCCTGCCGCATCGAGTGGGGAGGGGAGCGAGAAAGTCGGAACTTGCTGAGCGAATCGATTCGATCCCCGCATGGCAGGGCCCGACCTCTCATCGTGATTCCGGGGATCGTCGTGGAGGGCTGGTGCACGCGGCGATGGAGCCAAACATCGGCAACAAGTTCCACCTCGGCGGAAAGCTGGGGAGCGGCTCCTTCGGGGAGATCTACCTCGGTTCGTGCGCATTTCTGACTATAGTCCTCTTTTTGATTCCAATGTTCTCGTCTTCACTTAGCAGCCTCTGGTAAGTTTTATTGTATCACTCCCTCTCTCTCCGTGTTCGCAGGCACCAACGTTCAGACCAACCAGGAAGTCGCGATTAAGCTCGTGAGTTGCTCAGTATTACTTTGTATTCGTAATTTTGGTTTTGATTGCTTCAGATGTGGGGATCTAGGATGCAGAGTTCGGGTTATATGTTTGCCTGGGAGAATTGGATGTTTTCTCAGTTGGTAGTCATGTTAACTGGTTGCTTCGCTAATCTAACTGTGCTTAATTTATTTGTCTACTGCACTTGCGTTGCTGATATACAGCAGTACAATATAAAAGGTTGTCAATGCCAAAAATATGAATTTTCAAGAGCTGGAATATACATATGCTCAACTGTAGTATACTGCCTTCTGTTCATTTATGTTGATTAGTACTAGTATTAATTTTCTTGATATCAGCGTTGCAAAAATAGACTTGATCCGATACGATGTTGGGTGCTTTTTTGCGAGAATGATTTTATTATTTACACCTCTTCCTGCCAGAATAGATAGCACCATTGTAAATTTCTGATGTTTTGTCCAGGAAAATGTGAAGACCAAGCATCCACAGTTGCCCAATGAGTCAAAGTTGTACAGAATACTCCAAGGAGGAAGTAATACATCTTTGCTTGTTACTTTATCTTGCCTTTTAAAGGAAAAACTGACACATTAACTCTCCCTTTTGTTCTGCAGCTGGAATTTCAAATGTTAAGTGGTTTGGTGTGGAGGGCGATTACAATGTTTTGGTAATGGACTTACTGGGACCAAACCTTGAAGATCTTTCAGTTTTTGTAACAGGAAGCTGTCGCTAAAAACTGTTTTGCTGCTTGCTGATCAAATGGTATGATTGACACTCAAGATTAAATCCATTTGCTATTTTATTTGGTCATTTTATAGTATTTACCTTACCCAAATCAAGCATTTCTCAACTGATCTCAGTTTACCTTGTTTTCTCATATCATCCTCTCTTTTTTAGATAAAGCGCATTAAATTTGTTCACTCCAAGTCTTTCTTGCATAGAGATATTAAGCCAGACAATTTTCTCATGGGCTCTGGTAAAACGGCACATCAGGTATGTTCACTTGATTTGCTTGTGTTCATGGATCAATTATAGGTGTACTTATCCATTGTTTTCATTCTTTCTGTAGGTCTATGTTATAGATTTTGGACTTGCAAAGGAATATAGAGATACATCGTCGCACCAGCACATCCCATATAGGTAAAGGTGTCTTTGTCAATCTACTTGAACGTCTTGAAGTTGAAATAGTAGTTTCTGTAACATTTTGTATCTTTTTCCATATTTAAGATAATTGCATGCACTCTGTGTTATATGTAAATTACTGCAAGTGCTATACGATAGTTCAGATGTGAGCTTTGTACCATTGGATATTGGATTTAGTTGACACTCAAAGTGTATAGCACTTCCTAATGAAACACACCATTTTTATTTTTAATCACAGGGAGAACAAGAAATTGGCAGGAACAACACGATGTGCAAGTGTAAACACTCATCTTGGAATCGGTAAGTTTACTTGATGGTTGTGTATGGACTTCTTTATGCAGTAACAATGCCAAGATTCAAGGCATTAATGTTATTTGTTCCTATTAAGTGTATCTTATATTTCCACATGTCTTCTTTTTTAATATGATAATTTGATTTTGTACTTCTCCATAGAACAAAGCCGGAGGGATGACATGGAGTCTCTTGGATATGTACTGCTGTATTTCTTAAGAGGAAGGTTATTGAACATAACCTCTACTAATTTCTTCTTGCATGTGTATGCCTCAATCATGCACGCTATGTTAACTTATGATTTTGTTTCTGCCAGCCTTCCATGGCAGGGTCTAAAAGCTGGGAACAAGAAACAAAAGTATGAGAAAATCAGTGAAATGAAAATTTCTACTTCAATTGAGGTCACACATTCTTCTCTGTAAATTACGTTCACCACCTTTGCCATACTTTCTTTATTGTGTTTTCTCAATTGTAGGCCCTCTGTCATGGATATCCTACTGAATTTGCATCTTACTTCCATTATTGCCGCTCGCTACGTTTTGAGGATGCCCCAGACTACCTGTATTTGAAGAGATTGTTCAGAGACCTTTTTATTCGAGAGGGTTAGTTTATTGTTTTCATTTTCTAAATATGCTGAATAATTAATTTAGTGACTAAATAATATCTATTTATTTTATATACTGCAAAATGCTACCTTTAGAAAAGCCCTGATGTGAATATTTTTAGCGTGTAGGATATTGGTATGATTATGTTTATGACTGGACAATCCTTAAGTATCAAGAATGACAGATGTCCAGTGTTCCACCGTGTGCCATTGTCAGTTGGAAGCAACAATCCCTTCTCTTTTCCTCAGGTGTTTGGCTGTATGGATCCAGGGAGTTTGTTTTCTAACCTTTTTTTGCTGGCCTATCATGTTTTAGGCCCTGGCAACAGGACAAAGCTCGGGGATAGCTCCTGTGGCAAATAATAACAGGCTGCCAGGTATATATATCCCATAATGTCTTGTACAGTATCTGCTTACTTATTTCCACAGAAGACAAACTGCAGGCGTTTTTCTGTATTTGTCAATGCGCCATCGTGGAAATGTCCTGTGAATAAGCTTGTGAACATATTAAAACAGTTTGATTGTTACCAAATCTGGTAGTTAAACCATCGAAGTAGGAATGTGTCATGTGTTGAACCCATGACGAGATAAACAACGCCGAGAGATAGCTGGGCGTCGTCGGCTGCTAGGATGAGAAGTAGATTGGAGATGAACATTGAGATGAGAGATTAGACTAATTCTTCCTTGCTTATTAGTACAAGATGCCCCTTTATATATGGAGAGTCAACATGACATCTAAGGAAATAATCCCTATTATAGAAACTATTAGAAGTAGTCTATTTGTACTAGGTTTAGACCTTATACAGGGTTAGGCCTGTCACCTGCGTGTGCACAGCCTAGCCCACCTAGGGAGGTGCGCCGCCCCTCACCCTGGGCCCACCAGGGGCGTCGCCACCACCCTTGGAGAGTTTTCCCCCTGTCCTCACCCTGAGGTCTAGGGTTTTCCCCTCCCCTGTTGCCTATATATGTAACCCATTGTTACGTATATGAAATCAATGATTTCCGCGACATACCTTGTCTAACATGGTAATTAGAGCCTAGGGTTTTTTTCGCTTCTGCAATTTTGGGGATTGCCGCTCCTCTTCCGGCTCTCGCCCACATTAGGGTGCCGCCACCCCTTCCTCTCGTCGTCATGTCCTCGGACATGGACACTAAGGATTTTCATCCTCGTCTTGAGGCCCTCGTCAAGGAGGCTGATGCTGCCTAGGAGAAGGCTGCCACTACACACCGTCGGGTGTAGGACGCCCAACAGCTCTTGGAGGAGGAATAGTCCAAGGCTGCCGACCTGGAGGACATGGTTGTGGCCGCCCAAAAGAAGGCTTCTTCATCCTCTCCTTCGCCGCACGTCTCCACCAACTCAACCTACGAAGAAATCGTCATCGCCGGTATTCACCTTCAGGTAGCCTCCGTCCTGAACATTCGCCTCTTGGTGAACATCGTCCTGGACTCGACTTCCACCAATTACGCCAGTTGGCGTGATTTGATGATGATGGCACTCACGTGCTACCACGTCGACTTGGATGTCGATCTGTCCACTGATTCGGGGTGGAAACAGATGGACAGTGTCGTTCTCAATTGGATCAGCAACTCCATCGCACTGGAGCTCCATCAAGTTGTCCGGGAACGTGGTCGCACCGCATGGCATCTGTGGCTTGCCATCCAGAATCAGTTTCTTGGTAACCACGAGCAACGTACTCTTCATCATTATTCTTCTTTTCACAATTTTGTTCAGGGTGACCTCTCCATGAGAGAGTACTGTCGCAAGTTCAAGGCCATGGATGACAATCTGGCCGATCTTGGTGCACCGATTGAAGATCGGATCCTCGTCCTCAACATTCCCCAGGGGCTGAATCAGCATTTCGAGCATGTTGGCTCGATCATCTGGCGCTACACGTCGTTCTCGAACTTCCTCAAGGTTCACGATGATCTCCTGTTGGAAAAGATCCACATGGGCAACTTCGTTCCTCCTGCCGTTCTGACGGCGCTCTACTCCAACAGCACGCCATCTACACCCTTTGCTCTGAAAAAATAGTCTTCACCTGTCTGCCCGCCTTCTAACGGTGAGCAGTCCAAGAACAAGAACACAGTGGTGGGAAGAACAATAACATTGTGGGTAACTGTGGTGCTTCCTCCGGCAACACCACCGTGGCACCTACTAGCGCCCTCGCCAATGAAGATAGAAGCAATCCCTTGTGGCTGACATACATCAACCCGTGGCAGGGCCACATAACAATGTACCCTGGTCCGGTTCCCTGGGTGTAGCAGCACCCGCACCCGTAGGCCTTCTTCGCTGCACCGAACACCGTTGCACCTCTGGGGTTCCAACCATGTCATCTTGGCATATACTAGTCGGCCATGCCTCCCTCACCCGGGCAGGCACCTTGGAACGACATGGGTTGGGATCAACAGTCGCTCGCCAACTCCTTTAGCACCATGACGCTTCGTCCGCCTCCTACCTCGGTTAATGATTGGGTTGCGAACTTGGGTGCGTCACACCACACCACTCCATCAACTGGTTAAATTTCTATCTCTCGCCCTTTGAATTCTGCTAGTCCATCTATCATTATAGGCAATGGTTCCACTCTTCCGGTCACCTCCGTAGGAGACTCGGTTATTCCCGAACCATTTTACCTTAATAATATTTTGTTAGATCCTAACATGATTCAAAGTCTCTTTTCGGTTCATCGTTTTACTACTAATAATTGGTGCTCTATGGAGTTTGACCCGTTTGGTTTGTCTGTGAAGGATCTCAACACCTCCAACATGGTCACCAGGTCGAATAGCACCGACACGCTGTACGCGCCGCGTCTTCTCGAATCTTTCACCTCTTGCCATTCCTCACCACGAGCTTTGTCTGCTGTCGCAACCTCCACATGGTATCGCCATCTCGGTCATCCTGACCCGAACACTTTAGCTAATTTGTCTAGGTCTTCAGCTATTCCTTCTTCAGGTCACACGCATGAGTTTTGTCATGCATGTCAGTTGGGTAAACACACTAGGTTGCCTTTTTCTCATTCGAGCAATGCTGTTAAATCGTTTGAACTTACGCATTTTGATCTTTGGACATCTCTGATTGTTAGTGTATCTAGGTTTAAATATTACTTGGCCATTCTTGATGTCTTCACTCATTATTTATGGACTTTTCCTCTCAAGTTTAAATCTGATACATGTAACACCCTGTCCAATTTCTTTACCTACATTGCTACGCAGTTCAGCTGTCCTATCCAAGTCATCCAAACTGACAATGGGCGTGAGTTTGATAACTCTTCTACACGCAACCTCTTACTTACTCGTGGCACATAGCTCCGGATGTCATGTCCTTACACGTCCTCTCAGAATGGTAAAGCTGAGTGTATCATCCGTTCCATTAACAATGTTATCTGCTCTCTGCTTTTCTAGGCCTCGCTTCCTGCGCGCTATTGGGTTGAGGGTCTCTGTACAGCCACATACTTGCTGAATCGTCTCCCTACAAAAATGATCCATGCAGGCTGCCCCATGTCACTCTTTTCGGTACAACACCCTCCTATGAGAACCTACGTGTCTTTGGTTGCACTTGTTATCCCTAACATCTCTGCCAATGCTGCCCACAAACTTGCTCCCTGATCTACTTGTATTTTCCTTGGGTACTCCTCTGATCATAAAGGATATTGCTGTCTAGACCTCACCTCCAACCGCATTATCATATCTCATCATGTGGTTTTTGACGAGGACAGCTTTCCACTTGCTGCCTTACCAAATCAAACTAATCTTGAGTTTTTGTTTGAGTTGGGTTCCTCAGACTCGCCATTCGGGACTCCCCTTTCAGGTACACCTACGCTTGCAGTCCACTCAGGTTTCAACCTGCCTAGTCTGGTCCCGACGTCCTTTGCCGTGCCTGACGAGGTTGCACCGGCCTATCTGCTAGCACCTATGGCCCCCCTGGCTTCGCGCCTCGGGTGACCACAACACACCACAGGGGTCCGCCACCTCGTGTGTGGCCCTCGTCGCCGATCGTCTACACCTGCCGTCTTTGCTAGCCCGCGGTTCTGGCACTCGTGGCACCTGCAGCTCCTTCGACTCTAGCCTCTTTGGCCGACACAATGATCGTGCCTGTGACACCTCCGGTGAACCCTCATCCAATGGTCACACGAGCCAAGGATGGTTTCTGGGTGTTTCCTGACCGGCTTGTCCTCACCGCCATTGCTTCCTCGATGACTCCATCCCCCGCCCCAACTTCTGTCCATGTTGCGCTCGTCAACTCCACAACATACCTTGTCTTATAAAAACCAATCCAATCTCTATATCTAATTCCTAGCTAAAACTAATAGGACTCAATCTAACCTTACCTTTCTAGGACTCGATATAATCTTACCTTTAAAGATTCAATCTAATCTAATCTGACATTACCTTTTAAAATATAAAATCCCTAATATTGTTACAGTACCCACGGGTACTATTCACACTGTGGTACTGTTCACGTGGGCAGAGCCTAGCAACCCTGGCCCACTACCTAAACTGGATTTTGTCCTTTGGTTAGGCTAATTTTTTTTACATTTCCGGAAACCACTGGATTATAACCAAGCAAATATTGATGGACGACCGTTCTATTATTCTACTGTCTTGTCACCTTTTGGACTGCTTGATTCCATGCTGTTCAGGCTTTCCAATTGACAAACTTGTTAGTTCTTAGGTGGCTGACTGTTTACTGATATGATGTAGCCAGTGAAGAGGGAAGGAGAAGTGGCTGGTCAGACATGGATGCAATGTGGCGTCAGTTTCCACCTCCAGCTGTAAATGCAGGCAGCCTAGCCAAGCAGAAGTCCCCCGTAAGACATGACCACCAGTCAACTTCTAAAGATGCTGTGGTGAGTTCTTCCAACATTTTTATTCACATATAGTCTAGTGTTCAGGTTTCTTATATAATTGATCTCTTTGATTTCTGTTTGTGGTTTTCAGAAAAAACCTGAATGCAAGAAGTTCATGTATGGAGTACCTACATATCTTGAACTACTAGGTGAGATGTTTAATTGGGTCACAGTGGATGGATCAACCTCTTACGTCCTTGGTTATGCAGCTCACGACTCTGAAGGACAGTATCGTGATGATCATGATGAAGATGCAGATGGAGAAGGCTTTGTGGGAAGCCTAATGAGCAGTTATAGCCGCAAGAGAGCAAGAAGCACTACGGACACAACCATAAGTCCACTCAAGAAAAACAATAGCCTAATGTTGAATATGTTTCAGGGGCATCTTGCTAGAATTAAGGAAGAGAAGGCCTTAGCCGAAATGGAAAAGCAGAGGCAGGAGGAGATGCAACAGAAGAAGAAACAGAGGGAGGAGGAGATGGAAAAGAAGAACAAATTGAGGGACGAGGAGAAACAGATTGAGAAGGATGAGAAACATAAGAAGAGGGATGAGGCCCTACAAGATATAGATAGATGTCTAGATCTAGCTGTAGAGGCTGGAGCAAGAAGTAAGGAAGAGGAGGCACTAGCTGAAATGGCAAAGCAGAGGCAGGAGGAGATGCAACAGAAGAAGAAACAGAGGGAGGAGATGGAAAAGAAGAAATTAAGGGAGGAGGAGAAACAGATGGAGAAGGATGAGAAACAGAAGAAGAGGGATGATGCCCTACAAGATATAGATAGATGTCTGGATTTGGCTGTGGAGGCTGGAGCAAGTTACAACACAGATGAGTTCTACATAGCTACTAGACTGTTTTCTTCTGACTACAATCGACCTGTCTTCTGCAAGATCAAAACTAAAGAGGACAGATTGGGGTGGTTGAAGAGATGCTACCAGGACTTTTATAACTATTGAGGACATGTTGTAACTAGGACCTTCTGTTCTGTTAGTAGGATCTTTTGTTACTAGGACCTTCTATTATGTTAGTAGAACCTTCTATTCTGTTATGTTACTATTTGTTCTGTTATGCTAAGACAGATGAGTTCTGTTATGCTAAAACTTATGTTCTGTTATGTTTCAATTCTGAATGGTACTGATTTGATTGTTCATGTTTATATTTTATTGTGTTGGTGGTACTAATTTGTTGCAGGAAGAAGAGGAGTGTGATAATTAACAAAGAGAAGAACAGAGGAGTTCAATGATGAACAAAGAGTATAAGAGTACATATTGGAGTGTTAGAAGAAGAGTATAAGAGCATCATGGGCAGCTAACATGACAATTCACTCAACACGAGTGTTCCATGGATCATGTGCAAAGAAGTTGACGCCCCTGATCCAATTGTATGTGATGTACTACTTTTCTTTAATACACAGTACATGTACTGTGGGCAGCAGTTGCTCATTTCTTAATTTTCAGGGGTCTCTGAGGTTCCTTTGTGACTGTTGTCCAAGAAAGGAGGGGTATGATTGATCATACATTTCATAATTCTCTAACTATTTATTTGTTTTAAAATAAGATCTCTTCCACTCTTATATGAAACGAATCTCACACATTGGATGCCAATTGGGTGGTAAACTTTTAGCTCAGCTAGGTCTTATTGTGAATTTGTGATTCATTTGTGGTAGATTAATACATGCAATGGATTTTATTGTGACTGCTTCCGTGACAGCAAGATCTTGTATCCATATAAGCTTTGGTGGTTTCCTGGAGGTGATGCTCACTTCAAGCATGATGCTTCATAGTACATAGAGAGTTAATTCTGAGTACTCACTTGCTGCTCTAACTCAGAACTGAAACTTTTTCTGTGTTCAGTAGTGGATATAGTTTGCAATGCAATGCTTGATTGCTTGTAAGCATCTATAGATGATTTCTTGGATGTGTTGATTAGCATTAAGTGCTTGTCATCTTCATATTTGATGGGGTAGTTGTATAACTAATTGATGCAAGTGTCACCGGCAGAGGTTTCCACATAATTGGTAAGTACTAATCGTCTTAAACTATATTTAAAAGATGTAGATGGTCGAAGGTCTGGACCTCTCCGTTGCGGCGACGTGACAAAAAGGCAGTGATACAAGAAAAGCACAAGCCAAATTGAATACTTGACAATAACCCTAGTGCATCAGCCTTATTTATATAGACAGAAAGTTGATCTAATCTAATCCAACTCCTAATCTGATTTAATCTAATCCAAACCCTAACTTGGGCTGACCAAACTCTAACTTGGGTTGACCAAGGCCCATCCTTTATCCCTAGTGACAGCAAGCTTGGGAATATGATGACAAATAGTATTGGTGATCTCCCCATGGCAGGATGTGGTGTGGCCAGCTTTTCTGCTTATCTTCTTCCCCTAGCCATTTGCTCCAAAAGATGGCCATTAGATTCAAAATCCAATTTGCTTTAGAATGCAGGATTGGTGCAATGATCTCTGTATTAGCCACTAAGCAATTTCCTTATCCCGGAAAATCGTTTGAAATGGTTCATTGCTCCCGATGTTGTGTTGGTTGGCATGAAAATGGCAAAGTTGACACTATTTATGCCAAGCTATGTTGTACACCTTGACTTATTATATCTTTATGAGATCTTTCATTTGCAACATATTTTTATATAGGAGTATTCAGTTATACTAAATTGTTACTAGTCATATGTCTGTGTTTTGCAACATAACTTTATTTTACAACAGGGTCTTTGTGTAAAAATCATGTTTTTGCATGATTTTTCAAAAATCTAAGAGTTTTTACAAAAAAAATCGTATATCCGCGCAAAATACAGAAATTAAAAGACTGAAATGCAAAAATATATTTTTTTCTTTTTCTTCTTTCTCACACGGATAGTTGTAGTGCGTAGTGCATGCGGCCATGCGGGGGTAGTTGTGCATGCGGGGCGGACGCAGATTCTTTTTTTTTCCTTTTTCCTTTTTCTTATGTGTTGCATGCAGGCGGTTGGAGGCGCAGGACGAGTGGGGCAAGCGAGCGCTGCTGCATGCGCGCGGGACAAGCGAAGCGCGCGGGGAAGGGTGCGGACTGAATCCGCGGACCATCTAGCTACTTTATATTAGTTAAGACTGATCATGATTTATTATAAGTACATCTTAAAAAATCAGTCGTTCTCATGTTAAGAACCTATGTTCTTCCACATTGGTATTGTTCTTCCAAAATGTCATTTCTTATTGCGATCCTTTGCTTCAAAATTTTAATTCTGAATACATAATTCATATTTTGACGTATGACTTATTTTCAAATGGAATATTGGTGAAAGAGGTAGATCAGATTTTGCGGCCCAATGGATATTCCGTGTACTCCGCTCCACCAGCTTATATAAAAAGATAAGAACTATCATGTTATCTGGGAGAAGTTAATGAATCACAAATGAATATGCTTATGTGTTCAAAAAAGTTGTCATCAATTCAACTTTTTGGGTACTATTTATACAAATCTGACCTGACCTTTGACTTCTCAAAAACCAATCCGACCTTCTTGAGCTGCATATATGTGAAAGTGACTTATTTTCTGAAACATGCTTTTTAGGAGTTGCTTCAGGGGAGTTTGCTAAGAATAACAAGTTCTAGCCGAGCCAGGTTTGCATGTATTGGTCATTTCTTGGGGTCGAAAAGACTAGCATCCGAAATGTCATGGATATGAATGCTAACTATGGTGGATATCCTGTCTGGATTATGAATATAGTAACACATACAATGAGCAACACTTTGACTGTTATCTATGATCGTACTGGTTGGTATTTCTTCAGGAGAAAGGACTTCTCTGTCCATTATTTGCAATGCAACTAAATCAACTCATGTTGCAGGTGCGATCCATTCTCAACATGGGAGCGGCTTCTCTGCGGTCGAAGGGCTGACTGCAGAGGGCAGTCGGGCTCCGTAGCCGTCCGATCTTGATCGGACGGTGCGGAGCCCCCTTCGCTCTCTCCGAAGCCTCCTGCGAAGTGGGTCTCACCGATGCGAAGCCCCCCTCGCGTGCCCGTCCGATTTTGATCGGACGGCGCTGAGGAGCTGACTTCCCTCTGCAGTCGGCGAGGCCGACTGCAAGGGATCTCGTTTGTCTCAACATACCCTAGGTCATACGATTTGCTGCATGCTTGCCCTTGGTCGTTATAGGTGCACATATCGTTAAGTAATGATAGTTTACTGAGCTAATTTTGTTCTCATTCTTTTAGAAAATGTGCAGCATAGTTGAAATGTCCTAGAATGTATGCAATCGAATCTCAAAGTTTTGAATCACTAATAATTATAAAACATTAGGATTTGATATGTGAAAATTATATTAGCAAATTTTCCATGAAAAATGTTTATATATTTACAATTTAATGTTTTTGATAAATATTTAAATAGAAAAGGTAGCATAAAGATATGTTATTGTCATTGGATACCGTCGATATCCCAAATGTTGTCTGTTTAAAACGGAGGTAGTTCATTGCTTTGAATTTCATGCAGTGCCTCTTTCACCATATGTATTATCTTGTTTGTTTGATGTGAAACGATGATGGAGGCCTAGCTCGTGCTAAAGTCAACGGCATTGCAAATAAAGGCGAATGGCAGATCAACATCACTACAAGCGCGTTATTGGTGTGTCACAACTACAATCGTCGTTATAGGTGGTGCACCATGGTCACGTCCTAACATCTAGTGATTATTTATTGAGTTAATTTTTTCCATGCCATTACAATTTTTACGGTTTGCCAATATGTCATTGGTGTGTCACTGACAAATGGGAGCCACCACAGTCACTGACAGTGGCATATAGGTAATTTCTGAAAATTATAATGGCATGCGAGTAATTTTCCCTTATTTATTAGCCGTGAGCGACGAACTGACGCAATGCTGCGGCAAATTCCAAAGACGAAATGCAAATCCTTAGTAGTAGAAGATGTGGTCTTAACTGCAGTCGTGTTTGCCTTTCCCTAATCTGACACACTAGGGGTTGTATCTGCATCAATAACTTAAGTTGCCACAACTCAAGTTAAGGTCCGTAAAGGACTAAACTTTAGTCAATGTCACATGTTTATATATTATTTTGGAGTATTAAATGTAGACTATTTATAAAATTTATTTATAATCGGTAGATTATTCGTGAGATGAATCAAATAAGCCTAATGACACCATGATTTGATAATGTGATGTTACAATAAATATTTACTAATCATGGATTAATTAGGCTTAATAGATTCATTTCACAAATAATCTTTCGATTCTACGATTATTTTTATAATTAGTTCACGTTTAATCCTCAAATTGATGTTCAGACATCCGATGTGATACGGACTAAACTTTAGTCTATAGAACCAAACGTCCCCTTAGACATGTCACACAACCAGTTAGCCTATTGTTTGTTAAACTACCATACTTTAGGTTGCCAAAAAAAATTTGGCAGCTGCCAAATACTTTGCCACAGTTTCTTATGCCAAACTTGTGGAGAGGAAATTGTTCACCTCGGTCTTTTATCAAACTTGTGGCATGAATATAAATAACAATCTCAACAAAATTGACATACTTTTATCTATCAACTAAACAACTCTATTTTACCATAAAATTAGACATGACACAACATCAGTACCCCTAAGTGTGATAACTTGAGTCACCCATCCAAACAATCCCTAGCTCCGGAAGTTGGCAGCTCACAAGTCATCAAAAATATATTTACGAAGAATGATACATTACACCATAAAGGACCAATGCATAAACAACACATGGCATGCCAAAACATCAATGCAATGAGTCTTCAACTTTATGTAATAGAGGACAAGGAAAAATTGAAGAAAAGAAAGGAAACAAAAAAATATCAACCTTGAGTGTCATAACCAGCAGGAGAATTTTCAGGTGAAGCAGTACAGACATTGTTAGGTGTCAAGGAGCTGGCAGCTAGTGTTAGGTTCAACATTATCTCAGGGTCCATCATTGTATTAGACAGGGTTCGCAAATGCGTGGAAAAGCGCCCGCTGCAGCGCGATTAGGCGTCATGCGGTGGACTTCCGCTGCGCTTAGCCCCTAAGCGCCATGTTTAGCGGTAGCGCGCATAGGCGGACCGCTTTAGCGCGCTGTGGCGCGGAAGCGACGCGAAAGCGGGGCAGAAGCGCGCAGGAAAGTTTGGCGCGCGCGCGCCCGCGCGTAAGAAGAGCTGTTGCCCGCGGGAATTTTTGGCGTCTTGCTGCATGTGAGAAATATATGCAACGTGGACAGAGTCACAGAGAAGAACATAGTACCTAGCCCTAGCCGCCGGCCCTCGCTGCAACCGTCCTCCTCACTGGCCCCTGCTGCAGCCGCCTCCCTCGCCGGCCCTGCTGCAGCCGTCGCCCTCGCCGGCCCCGCTGCAGTCGCCTCCATCGCCGGCCCCCGCTGCAGCCGTCGCCCAAGCCGGCCCTGCTGCAGCTGCCTCCCTCACCGGCCCCCGCTGCAGCCGTCGCCCAAGCGCGGCCAATGGAGGAGCAGCCGCTGGCGAGGAGGGAGGTCATTCTGGGGAGGAACGTGGACACAGCGTCCTTCGCGGTGAAGGAGCCGGAGGTGGATGACGATGAGACCAGCGAGAGGGAGGCCACCATGGCCAGCGTCCTTGCGCTCTACCGCCGCTCCCTCGTCGAGCGCACCAAGCACCACCTCGGTATGTCTTGGCACTCCTCATCTGTTTCTTCCCTCTCCAATCTGGTTCCTGTGGACAAAATGCTGCCTTTACCCACTCCGTCCCTGCGAATGCCGCCTAGTTTAGCCTTCAATCGATCGGGTGCGAATTTATCAGTAGCTTGTTTTACGAACCAGGATTTATTGCGCTGGTAATTAGGCACACCCATTGTAGCTTGTTTTAAAGAAATAAAGAATCAATGTAAGCTACCTGAAACTCAAAAATTCTACCTATTTTTGGTCTTTTCGTTGACTAAGTCAATAACGCTTAAGCGCCGCTTAATCACGCATAAAACGCCTAAGCACTATGCAGTAGGCCACCGCACGCATAGCGCATAATGCTTTTTCTAACCTTGGTATTAGATAAATTGTGTAAAGTAGGTGCATATTTTGTGTAAATAAGTGACCAAACATACCTTTCCACCTCCAAAAGTTCAATTAATACACCTTTTCAAGGGCAGCAAGCGCCAAACTATAAGATGATGTCATATGTGTTAGCACAAGGTGGTGAATCAGTGAACATAAATATTTAGCGCCAAGTCACCAAACAATATGGTTGCATCATATTGATTAGTATGGTATCACCATAAATTCCAAGCAAGGAATTCAACATAGAAGTACCAAAATGGTTAAACTGTTTATTTTTAACGAATATTTTTTCTCTGGATGACAATAGATATTTTTTGTATCTGTTTAGACATGCTCTGATTCAATCTTACTACCAGTGTCTCAATGCACATGAAGCGATAAGCAAGGAGTCACCTTAAATTGGCATGCAAGGCAAGCACTTGTGCGTGCACACATAAAAAAGAACTCAATATAAAAGTATCAAAATGGTTAAATCATTTACTTTTAGAAGATAGTTAGCCTGGCTGCCCTGGCACCATGCATGACAGTGGAGATTTTATCTGCTACCTCAACAAGATAGGAGCTTTCATTCATACAGGCAGTATTAATCAGCTATTTAGCTGGTGTGTACTATTTCCTAACTTAGAAAGTATTCCTTGAAATATATAAATATATTCCCCAGAGGATGCGGCCTTATATCTAACTTCATGAATAGAGAAAGAAGTGTTGCATATAAGTCAGTAACTGCAAATACACCTGTGTTCAGTAGTAGTTTTATGTATTTTCTCAAAATGACTCACTGATAGACTAATTCGAAAAAAAACAAAGCCACCGATATTTTCAGTTGTCTAGAAAGTATGAGCCATACATCCTATCATAACCATCAGCATTTTATCAGAATGTCTTACTCAGTGACTTATACCAACAAAAAAGGCCTAGATATTTCCAGTTTGCATGGTAGTAACAAGGTAGTATCCATATGACTATATGAAAATTGCTTGTGTGCAGTATAATTCTTGCTTTACTGAAGAAGTACAATGTATTTTATCATAATATCTTACTTTACAACTATGACCTAACCCATGACTTTGGAGCGCCATCCAGCAATGACATCCTCTTGCAGAGCTCGAGTCTTCACAAATGAATCCAGGGCGAAGATAGTCTGCAACAGAAAATATGTGAGTTTAGGTGACAATGTGACATACCATAGCCAGTATGAGTCAGATGTTCAGTTAAGTGACATCATAACCAAAATAATATTTATATTCTGTTTTTAATCCAACATACACTTATTCAGTCATTTTGTTTTGGTGCATGTGCTGGATGGGAAAAAATGGCATGAAATTATGGTTCCTTTACATGCCAGGTAGTTCAGGAAGCAAAATAAAGTACAAACTCTCAAAAGGAAAAGTATAAACACTCCTGCATTGAGAAAACAAAATGATGAATAGCATACCTTCATATAATTTTGCACGTGTGGAAGTGAATCTGGAACAGACCAATTCTTATAGTGACCTAGAGCTATTTCCATGTGATACAGTTTAGGACCAAGAGAGAGGTCAGCTGAACAGATTGTTCCACCAGTAATATATGGACCCTACACCAAACAGCATATCATAACTAGTACATTGTACATTTGAGCTAAGTAATGCAGAAACGAGTATTAGCTGCAATAGTAAACCAATACAATCACCATAAGGCCCACCTAGGCACCTACATTGCCTTTTAGATAACTATCGAATGAAGCCAGCTCACTAAGAAGTGTCTGTTCTGTTCCATCACTTGGATCTTTGCTTTTGAGGAAACCAATAAAGGTGGAAAATATTTTTGAGCCTCTGTGAAGAAATTTATTTGCAATGGTTAGGACACTAGCATCAACATAAATTCTGTAAACAACACCAGCGAATTTCAATAAAAAAACACATGTGCACTACATGCATATCAATAGAAATTCTTTACAGAATATTTTTTTATTTATTTCTTCTTAATTTGATGAATGTTTTTGCCATGCAGTCGATAGTTACGAAATTTGAACACATGCAGGCTAAATGTTTCATACAATTCTTGCACTCCGGTATATATTGAATTACAATTTGTTATGCCCACACATAGCTAGCTATACATTATCGCTGCAGTTGTGTAGGGAACCCTTATAATTTCTATTATCACTGTTAATAATCTTATGCAGTAACTATTAAGAAAGGCACTGAAAGTAATTCACTTACATTGAAGCCTTTTCTGGTGGAGTTGCCAAGGATGGTTGAGGGTACTTCTCTTCTATTGCTTGTGTTATAACATCAGAATCAGCAACCCATTGCTCCTCAAGCTTCACAATAGGCACCTTACCTTCTAGGTTGTTTTTCAAAAACCTGGTGAGGCAAGACAAAAGCTTGATGGGCATGAACTATCGAGCTACAAAACAGCCACAGACAATCTGAAAAGCATGTTTCATCATCCAGATGCATACCAATCAGGTTTGTTAGCGAGATCAACAAGTTTAATATCATATGGCAGATGTTTCTCTTCTATTGTCAACAAAACTCTTTGTGTGAAAGGAACTGTGACAAACATATCAAATTTATCTCAGAATTTTCGGCCCTTTTCAGAAAGTACATAAAATTTTGCAATGCAACTAATTATAAGTCATATAGCTATGCTTCTAATGTCACGTGATTCTTGTCATTAGAATGTTGGGATACTGAGATTGCCCACTCACCCACATGACCACATATTAGTTGCCAATTTCCTCATGTTAATTTGTCAGAAAGGGTGCCTACATTATGGTACACAAACCGAGTATACCGCTGTGACGCTATCCAAATCAAAATAGCATCCAAATTCATCCACGAGAGAGAGAGCTCACAGTCGCCGAGGCGGCCGGGGACGGTGGCGGAGGCCATGGCGCAGACCTCCAGGAGGGGATCATCCGAGGCGCGGGCCAGGAATGCCGCGCGGCGCGAAGCCGCGTGGCGGGAGGAGGGAGAGGTGCCTGCCGCCGCGTGCGGACGTGGTGGCGAGGAGCGCCGGAGAGGATCCGGTGGCCGTGGCGGTGGAGGAGGTGGTGTTTGTTACGGATGAGGGCGGCCATGGGTAGAACCCCGCCGGAGCCGGCCGCCGCGATCGGGACGGCGGCGAGCGCGTGCGTGGCCCGGGGCGGCGGGGCGCTTCGAGAGTGTGAAAAAATGGGAGATTTTGATTAAAATTAAAGATTTACTGTCGACACGTGGTAAAAAAATCCAACAGTAGATAACCTTTGCAGAAAGATTATGTTGATTTTTTTCAAATAAGTAATATTTCTATCACAAATAAACAAAAATTATTTTTTAAAAAACAAAATAATAAAGTTTTTAGACTGATTTTTTAAAGCTTAAACATAAGTCAAAAACGACATAAGTCAAAAACGACAGTGATTCGGAGTAGTAATTTGAGTCTAGAATTACGAATCGGAGTAGTAATTTGAGTCTAAATTGCGAATCGGATTATCTTTTAGAGCAAGTATCCTGTGCACATCGGTTGGCTGTGCACATGGTGCACATGTAAGATCTTCACCTTCAATCTGTGATCCAACGGACAATAGTAGCTGGGGGTTATCGCAAAATAACAGAATGGGGGAGGTGGGAGGTGTTTTCTGCAAAATGATCGGGTGGAGCTGTTGTCCGTTGGATCACAGATTGAAGGTGGAGATCTTACATGTGCACTATGTGCACGGCTAACCGATGTGCACAGGATATTTCCTCTACCTTTTAAACTATTATAATATAAACCCACGCGCCTCTCGCCTCGCGTCCCCTGGCACACCTCTCCACCAGACCATCACCCCGCTACAACCAGTCAACCACCACTTCGAGCGCCCACATGGACGGCGACGGCGGAGGCCACGACGTCGGCGGCACCGTGGGAGAGGGGATGGACGATGCGGAAGCCGCCTTCTTCTCCCGCCGCGGGAACCGATGCTGCTGCTTGTGGGGGCCGTGGGCGCCGGCGTCCTCGTCGTACGCCCGCCCCGCGGGGCCGGAGGAGGAGTGGCACCGCATCGGGGAGAGAGGGGGAGGGGTAGGAGGGGACAGGCGGCGGTGGTGGCGGAGCGGGGTGGACGCGCTGATGAAGGTGCGGGAGTGGTCGGAGCTGGTGGCCGGCCCGCGGTGGAAGACCTTCATCCGGCGGTTCCGGCGTAGCAGCCCCCGGCACCACGGCGGAGGCGGAAGGCTCAACTACGACCCGCTCAGCTACGCGCTCAATTTCGACGAGGGCCACGGCTGCTGCAGCCCGGACGGACACCACGCCGGCTACCGCGACTTCTCCACCCGCTTCGTCGCGCCTCCGCCGGCCTCCGCCAAATCCTCCATGGACCTCGGCGGCCGGGACGCGCCACTCGTGTTCCACCCGCCACCACCGCCGCCGCCCCACCCTCACCATCACCTCCCCTCCGCCACCACCGCGCAGGGCTGACGTCGCCGGCGCACCGACCGGATTTCATCATTACTTGGAATCGGAGGCGATAAGGAAGGACGTCCCTTTCTTCCATCCATCGGTGCTACTTGGTGGTGGATTATTTCTCGTCTTTGTCATTGTAAAGATAAATATATCTATGGATGGATTTCTCACTCTAGCAACACAATAGTAGTATATAAACTGTATTATGATATGATATTACCGGTTAGATTATTATTTTTTCTCTAATTTAGTGTCGATTACACCATATTTTATGACTTCTTCGCTTAGGTAGGGTTTGCCGTATTACAACATATGGGGTGATATTGCTGTTTGGTAGAAAGATGAGTTGCCACAAAATGGAACTGATTTTTTTCTAAAAACAGAATATTCTCTATAGATATAGAACCAAATATTGATTTTTTTTTGACGAACGAGATGTTCCGAATCATCCCGTTTCATCTCAGTTAACAAGTTTATGACACCGAATATGAAATATCGGTATCAACACGTGATGCTGAGTCCAAATATCATCGGTCTCGGTTCGATGAGAACGAATTACACAAATATTTTTTGCTAATTGCGCAGGTTGTGTTTACTCGCTCGGCGCAGTGTGCGAGCAAAGAAAGTTGCAGAATTTGACCAGTTTTACTGCTCAGATAAAAGGAGATTTGAACAAGTTTGGTCGGTGTCAAGTGATGGGGTGGGTATGGCACCCGTGAGGATTGATCTCGACGTCGCCGGCACGCATCGTGCAATCACGTCGTTCTGGAATCTTAATTGAGGATGCTGCTGATGGTCTGATCTGATCTGATCTGACGACGAAGCGAGATTGCATGCGAGACCCATTTTAAATTCAATTTCCAAATGTTAGACCCGTTTTGATTTTGTTTTATTGCCATTTACACCGAATATTAGAGGGGGAGCAAAACGTAGCGTTTAAAAAAAATGTTCCCAGTAACATTGTAGAGTCCGAGGCTGCTACTGTTTGCAGCCTCCGTTGAGCTTGGGAGCTGAAGCAAAACAAGCCAAATTGGTCAAACAACAATATTATAGCTAGCTCCTTGGACGTAGAAATTGTACACAAATTTTATAGGCCAAATGACAATCAAGAAAATCGATTAAATATGGTGTTACATTTTATTAAGTGTTTAGCAAAACCCTGACATTAAGATAGTTGTTTATCATTTAAACAACTATCTTAATGTGCCTGTCCAATAAGGTAAAAGTTTTTAAAAGTTAATTCATAGATTAATAAAATTTCATAGGGTATACATTAATAAATAAATTAGAAAAAAGGTAATCTAATCAATACCAAGTCGTACTTTTAAAAACACAACACAAGTAATCCGGTTGATAAATCGTAGTTTTAAAAACATGACACAAGTAACCCGGTTGATAATCTATCCGATAAGTAAAAATAAAAAGGTTACTCGGTTTACAATTCGCGGGTGAGTGCGGCAACAGAAATTTCATCAGCTTCCATAAGCTGAATTTTGTCTGTTAATGTCCGCCAAATCCTACACTGTACAAAGTACAAAGCATAGCTATCAATTGTATCAAATTCTTAGCGAAAATATCATGTAAAGTTGATGTTGACTTTCTGACAACAGTGTGATCGAATCCAGTGAGACAGAAGAAAAAAAACACAGAACTCGTCGATGTTGTGATCTTGGCACGAGCGAGTCGCATGGCTACAATCTTTGTTCTTGTCTGTTCCAATCATGCCTGAATCTGGCCTTTAACACATGAACTGCTGCATGTGAGAAAAACAATTGTAGCAGTTGTGAAAGCCTGAAGCTAGTGTCCAACAGTTTTCACACAGAGAACAGTATTCTGTACCAACTTGCCTTGTCTGATCTTCACTGGTAGGAGCTAGAGCTTGTGGGCCAGAGTGAGACTTGGGCACTGCTTGAAATGAAAAGAATCTCTGGGGGGTTGTCCTGAATCTGGTAATGGGGATCTGAAGAATCACATCGAGCAATTGTTTCAGATGTCAAAACAAACAACTACTATTTCAGATCTTGTTTTGTTAATAATAACAATGCGGCTAGCTCAGAATTAATTAATGGATGAAATAGCTGTATATTTGCCTATCTGGTATAGTAAGAATTGCAAGCATGTATGCATTCATGGTTCAGATCTCAACGCACCTTGATACTGAACTCCAGTATGCTTCCTGTTAGTGGAGGCATGGGAGTATGGCGCTTCTCATTGCTTTCTGATTAAAAATAACAAAAGGGTGTAAGAACACAAAATATGGCACTGAACTCCACTTCACCAAGCACCTTTATTTTTATTCTCTCGTATCAGGATACTGTAGCATGACAACTCTTGGATCCACTCAGTTTGGTCACTATACCCACCAGGCACCTCCTCCACAAGGTGAGCTAGCTGAGGATAGTTTTCAGTAGGTTATCAATTCTTACAGGAATGAAGCTTTTAAGCAGTCTACCAACAAAGGTGGGGCATCAAGGCAGAATTGTCACCTCCTGTTTACCAACTTTTCAGTCGCCATGTCAACAAATTGCTGTACCATTTGACAGATAAGGAAATCAGATGAATCAATCTCACAAAAATATGAAAGAGATGAACAAAGAAACCAGAGTGAAGCCATATGGGCGTTATTTTAATCTGAACAATAAGGATTTCTGGCTGCACAGCCTTTTGCTTTCTGTCATGATGAAGAAAACCATGTTTTCTTTCTTTTCCTGAGAGCAAAAAGATTGTTGAAAGAGAGGATATAAAATCCAAAAAGTGATCAAAGGAAAAGATCCTGAGAAAGGTAGGATATGACTGACTAAAGGCAAAATAAATATGCTTAGTTTGAATATAAATCATTAAAGTCATTAGTACAAGAATGCAGGCTCAATCATGACTAGTTCCTACATACATCAGAAGGACAAAAGGAGTCCTCCCTCAGAGATTAAAAGAAGGAAAGGAAATGCAAGGTATATGATGCACTGCCATGAATTCAGGTTTTAAGATGTATCAGGTTGAATGTACCTTATTTTCAAAGCTAAAACAAGAACCAGACCATTTACCAATTCTAAAATGCACTCTTGAATACATATAATATTTCAGGACCAAGAATATCAGATGTAAATCGTAGATTTTACTGAAGTGCCCATAACTTTATCTAAAAAAAGGTGAATAAGACTGAAGAAATAACTCTTATATCTATTTATCTGTAGGAATGTAGGGACTTCCAAATTATTACCAAGAATGATTATGGAATCAGGAATAAATAACTCTTAAACAAACCAATTCCTCTATTACTGTTAGCAGTACTGGTGCTCAACATAGTAAGAGTACTCTAATAGTAATAATGGGGTTGTTTCAATAATGAACATCATGAAAAGACAACATAAAATTTGTACATATAGTATTTAACCAGACTATGAAACATGCCAAACATAGATATTGAGGGTTTAGATCTTGCCCACAAAGTCCATTATAAAACCAGACAGTAATCACATCCTTTTACTAATATATCTGGTGGCTGCTCACTGCTGGCTCAGCTGCTGTTGCTTCCCCTTTTCCCCTTCCTGTTCATCGACCAAAAAAATCCAAAGCATGCTCTTAAAGTCTTAATACATTCACACCAGCCACCAAACTGAAATAAAAACCTGGAACAAACAACCGAAACCGCCAAGAAATTGATGATTAACTAATTGTTCAGTTCATCTGGCCCATGATAACCTTCTATACAACTGAAACTTTAAATCTCCACAGTTACTATGCCCTAAAATTAGTAAATGATTCCACAAGGTGTAGTACTGAATCAAAATACTATTAATACTTTTATTTCCATATATTGCTCTGAATGCCATGACTCAGAAGTTACATATTAATGCCAACTCCAATTTGATAAATCACATAATTTGATAAATCACATAAGGAGGGTTGCAGGAATATGAATAGTAGAACACAAGCAAAGCAGCAAGCACCAGAAATCAATCACCCTAAGCTATCCCAATATCAACTCCATGAGATTAATGCATTCCAATTCAAATCATCAGATAGAAATTAGATGGAAAATGTTAAAATGACTATAGGCAAGAAATTAAGTGAGCGACACTAACAAGAGAAAAGATTAGCCACTATCACAATACAAACTAGAGTCACATATTTGATGTATCCCCGTTGCCACCTCTCTTCATCCATGGAAGGCTCCCTGCTTCTGAGCATTCATCGGATCCTGTAGGTAGCTTGCCCTTCAGATTCGACCACTGCCAAATCTTTGACACGGAGAAGCTCTCTCCTTTGTTCCGTGCGCATATCTTTTTCCCCTCCATTATCTCAGCATTGACAGAGCTTAACCCGGCAGGTATTGGCCTAGTCACACCAACACCACCATTTCTAATTTGGTCTGGCTGGAGAGACACTCGAAGCTCCGAAGTCCCAAGAACATATTGGTAGGTCCCCATTGAGAAGCATCTCCTTGCATCCAAGCTGCTGCTGCTACTCTCCCCTTCCTCTCTCCTCAAGACTGCACCATTGGCATTGCCGTTGCCGATGCCGATGCCACCTTCAACAGCACCCTGGGTACCGACGTTCTTGAATTTCCCAAGCCTCACTGGGAACACCCTCTTGTCAGTCACCGGCGTCTGCATCCCCTCAGTGGCCTTATGTCCAGGCAATCCGAATCCATTATCACAGTCCTCAGAAAGCCTCCCTTCTTCCAGCACCTCATCAAAATCAAACATCGGATTGTTCTCCGCCGTGAGCCCAGGGACGAAGAGCACCCCGCGGCAGAGGGGGCAGGTTGAGTTGGACAGTAGCCATGTATCGATGCAATGCAGGTGGAACGCGTGCCCGCACAGCGGCAGTAGCCTGAGCCGGTCCTCGGCGTCGAACTCGCACAGGCACACAGCGCAGTCGAAGGGTTCCTTGTCTCCGTCGCCGCCGCCGCCCACGACGATCTCGCGGTAGGCGAACACGGGCAGCGCGTCGATGAACGCCTGGTCGAGCCCGGAGTCGTGCAGGTGGAACAGCTGCTGCAGCTGCCGCTGCAGCGCCGTGTCTGCACCCCCATCCTCCCCGGCCTCTCGCGCCACTCCAGCCGCCGGACCCCCTCCACGGCGGTGCTGCTTCTTCATGAGAAGCCGCACCAGGAGGTGGAGCAGGCCGGAGATGAAGAACACCACTGCGAGAATCACGATGATGAACAGCACCGCGGGGCTAATCTTGCCACCGCCACCACCACCACCACCGCTCGTAGCCTGCACTTGCGGCAACGCCGGCGGTGGCAGAGCCACGCCGGCATACGGGAGCGAGTCCCTGACGACGAACGCGCCACGCAGGCGGCGCAGGCCCACAGAGTCCCCCGCCGCCGCGGAGGATCCGGACGAAGCGAAGGCCACTTCACCCATGCCTCCTCCTACACGCTCGCACCAGGAGGAGACCACCACCGCTACCACCACCTCGGCATCTCATCCAACCCTCCACAGATGCGATCCTCGCAACAAGACACCAAATCCAACCCCGTCCCCGGAGCAGATGCAAAGGCCTCACACCTAAAAGCGACGACCTCTCTAAAAAGGAAGCGAATAGACCGCCGCAGCCGCCTCCGCTTCCTCCTCGTCGGACGAGAGCGAACCGCTGATGGGTTCCGTGGATGGGTCGCCGCGAGCGCAGAGCCAGGAGGGGGAGGGGGAGGGGGAGGGGGAGGGGGAGCGCACCAACTGAGCCTGAGACTGAGGGGAAAAGCGGAGGCGACGGCGGAGGTGGCGGACCGGTGCGATGTGATTTGGGCTCCGGCCGCTGGCTTTCTTGGGTTTTTGCGCAGTGAATTCGTTTGTTTTTTTGTGTGCGCGTCGCTTTCGGCAGCAAACGCTGGTTGGAATGGCTGACACGCGCACTGACAGGTCGCGGTCGCCGTCGCGGGTGCGCCGTGCGCGTCCCTTCCCTTCAGCGATGACAAGGCTTAACTACAGATGTCGCCGGCGTCAACATCTCCCTGTTTCAGACAGATTTTTTTAAAAAAAAAAACTCTGATACCTAAAATCAAAAAAAATGCAAAACTAGTCTACAATCGGCCGACCAATGATCGAACCAGACCGGCCACGCCGCGTGCGCCCGCCCCATGCTCTCGCTACCATGTGGCGCCCCGCCCCGCCCCGCCCCCCGTTGTCGCCCGCGCACGTCGCGGCCTGCTCGACGGCGGCAGGGGATTTTGTTGTTTAATAAATGTTTGTAGATAAAGAAATAGGAAATATATCAGTTTTCCACGGGTTTATTGGATTATCCGCGGTATTATGGCATCTCCAATGTATATGGTCTAAATGTATTATAAGGTGGGGCTCACAAATCTTAAAGAAAATGTTATATTGTATATAGTTTGAGTGATCCGTCTCACGTTCTAATTAAAAATAGCCATATGAGTACCTATAAATTTATGAATGTTTATGATTTGTTCCGCAATGTATATAGCTAACTTTATGAATTTATGATCCCCTCTAAAATTCACATTGTTGTGATAACACCAAACTAAATAGTTTAGTCTAAAATCATTACAAATTATAATAAATTGGCACAATAAGTCAATCACAAAACATGAATACATTGATTAATGGTCTAAATGCAGAACTCGAAAATATAACTTACTAACATTACAAATAGTAAATGAGACAAAATAGTGGGTTTTGTGTATGCGTCAATCATGTCGTATATATACACACGGAAGCGTTATTCTACACCGATCATGAGAGTACTATTTTCAGTAGTAAATTTTTTCAGTGGAATATCAATTGAGTACTACTTTTTTTAGTAGTGGATTTCTCAGTAGAATAGTTATTCTACACACGTTGTGTAAAATAGCATATATATATATATATATTGTAATATTTATCTATACCTATTAGATGAAAATATATGTTCACAAATATACTAATTAGTAAAACCGAATCTATATGGTCTTCTTAGAAAAACTCAATATCAGAATGTAAAAATTAACTAGCATACAGAAGCTTGAAATCCTCCTCAATTAGATAGTCACTACTCACTAACAACATTTCATAATATATACATAAACTAGCTAACATCTAAAAGCTAATTTATATTCTCCTCGATTATATAGTCACTAACAGCCTTTTGGAATCTTAAGAACATGCCTCAATAATACCAATGATTGTCACTAACCCAGACCGGATGCAATGCTTGCAAGCATGTACAGACAATGAGCTCGATATAAACTAGTGCCATCCACGTCATCAAAAGACAACGTATTATGGTATAGCTCTAGCTAGTATATTAGATCTAAAGTTTATATAATTAAGTGGTTTAAATTTTTATTTGTAGTGTAAAATAAAAATATACATCAATCAACTAACTAAATATCCTCGATACATCCACAACTTTGAAAATTAGCTACCAGAAATTTAGATCATAGTAGGTGCCAAACAAGGTCAAATTAAGTACGGCCTCACAAGATATCTATTCGTTAATATTTGTTTCCGAATTTAAATCGTTCTATCATTTTTTAAAAATTTATCTATATATCAATGAATCTAGACACATATTCAAAACTTTGTATTTTTTGAAGCTACTAGAAATTTAGATCCTAGTAGGTGACAGACTGAGTCAAATTAATTACGGTCTCTCGAGATATCTCTTAGTTAATACTACATCTGTTTTCGAATATAAGTCATTATGTTATTTTATAGATTTATTTATATTATTTATAGATAAATAAATCTAGAGAAATTTTTTAAATGATATTTTTTAAAAATCAAATTTGTATGACCGTTTGAAAAAATTACAAAAATAGCATGCGATCGGCACTAGAAGTACCGACTGGATGCCACGTCAGCTCCAGTCGGCATTTACTGGAGCTGATGGGGTAGAATCTGATAGGGGGCAACATCCAGACGGTACTTGAAGTGCCGACTGGAGCTGACGTGGCACCAGTCGGCACTTGAAGTGCCGACTGCATGCTACTTTTGCAAATTCTTCAAACGGTCATACAAATTTGATTTTTTTTAAAAAAATATATTATTTTTAAAAAAAATTCTAAATCTAGACATATATCTAAAACTTCGAATTTTTCGAAGCTACTAGAATTAAATTTGGATCGTGGAAGGTGCCAAACAAGATCAAATTAAGTACGGTGTGCCAAGATATATCTTCGTTAATACACATCCTAATTGAATACATTGTGCGTGTCTAATAAGCTGCTGGGACGAAATCTAACTTTATCTTGTGTGCCCTTCAATTCTCCGTGTGAAAGCACGACGAATGAATGTTATCTACGCGTCCAGACCGAGCAAAATCAATAGCCATAAACAGCATTACGCTAATTAAATACTTGTAATTACGCTAATTGACCGGCATTAGGCCCCGTTTGTTTGCCGGATTGTAGGCATAGATTATAAAGACATGCATTTTAAACTTGTAGGCTGTATAATTTTAAGTCATCCGTCAACTTTTTAGAATTAAACTCGTTTATTTAAAATTCAAACTATTTAGTTAAAACAAGTCAAATCATACATCCCCTGCTTGCTGGTTTTATAATTGTATCATGTCATATGTAACTAATCTAATAGCTCACTTATATAATAGTCAGTTAACTATATATATTATATATTTAATGTGTAATCCATCACACCATCTCACAATTAATAGGAACATGTGTATCAACTAGCTGTTAGTTAGTAATCTACTTTTATTCTCTCTCCTCCACGTCAATACTAATATGATGTGTATAAATCTTATACTCTATTTACAACAGCCTATTATACTTGCTCTATAGTGTTCTTCTAAGCATTGTCAGAGCATCCACAATGTATGAAATTCTTAGTTCAGTGTTGTACTGACAAGTAACAAAGTTAGTTCTTAGCAAAAATATTACAGTGTATATAACTTCTAAAGTGAGACTCTCTCCAAATAAAAAATTATTTGCTTTCCCCTTTATTTCCTTACTTAATAACACTCTCCCATTGTATAGTATTAGTACTAATACATAAAGATCTGTTGAACATACGAACTAACATTGTGGACGCTCTAAACGCCAATAAGAGGCCAATCACGCTAAACCCAATGCCTCGGAATCCATTTGACTTTCCGGTCACCTCTGCCTAGAAAGCTCCAAAATGCAAGCACGTGAGAGAAAAGACCAACAGTAACATATCAGAGTCGCAGCAGTTACCAGTTACCACTAGCCAGTAGGCAGTAGCTAGCCAGCTCTGCGTAGCGAAAAGGTGCCCGTCCTTTCGACCTGCAGGCCGGCCAGTGCGTGGCAATGGGCGCACCGCGCACGAGCAAAAGGCAACGGGACAAGGCCGGCCGGCTGAGCCTATCCGTGTGGCATGTGACGGCGCGGGCGGGCGCACGAATTGTCGTCGTCCCCGTCGTCGGTTCGCGCGCGCGGCGGTGACGCCGGCCGGTTGGCCGTCCGCGTGATCTGCTCGCTGCGCACGGCGAGCCGGCGGCCGCGTGAGCGTGAGCGTGGGCGCTCGTGGATTGATTGGCCATTGTCGGTTTCGCATGGCCGGTGTCCTGTGTGAGCAGGTCCGTAGGATTAGGAGTGTGTAATTGAGCTCGGCTGTAGTACACTCATTTCAAGATTTTGAAATTAATTTGGATCATTATTGATTTTAGTTACAATTAAAAAAAAATAAAATAAAAATACTTGGTGATCGATAGATAATTGGTAGATAATTAGAAAGTCAACGCTAAATATTAGAAAATAGGTGTAGAAAATCAAAAAGTTTGGCAGAAAATTAGAAAGTCTATAAGAAAAATTAAGGATAAAATGAGGTAACACGTCGTCATCTTTAGTCTTATCAAGTAGATCAAAATAAATGAACGGTTCATAATATTTTGAATGTAACATAAAATTTACCTGGGCTATTTATGGTACTCCCATTTATCTTAGCCGAGATTGTGTTGCTCAGAAGTGCACTGATCAAAAATATACATGACAGGAATAGCAAGACTAAACTTCATGCGTTGCTTAGAAGTGCATTAATCCAAAACAGAAATGACGATCATAGCAAGACTGAACTGGTCAACCCAATTGACAAAAGATTTGAGATCATGCATTATCTTTTATGGAAGAAGCATCATGAATAGCTCATGTTTTACAACTTGATTCATGTATGAATGCCGAAAGGCCCCGTCCACATAGAAAAAAGGAACGGTGCCATGGCTCACTAGACAGATGATGCTAATCTTCCACGTGTACATTCGATTTCGAATCTTTTTTCTTACAAGTTACAGATCTCTCAATGTATATATACATACTATGATCCTCGTCTAGTTTCCTGTGAATGTGCGCTTCCTCTCTTTACTGTATAGAAGAATGAAATAATTCGCCGACTATCTGCATCCTGCATATGTCCATTCCAGTTGCTTCAGCATTTACCCATGCATGAGTCCAGCAACGTTGTGGGCAATATCCTTTTTGGCTTCCAACGAGACCGGTGAATCGCCAATGTACATGCCGAACAAAGCCCCTGTTCATCAAGGACCACTTAAGTAAATTACAAACAAGATGAACTCGGCAAGAAAGTACTTATTGAGAAGCAAGTTGTGATATTAATAAAAGTGAAGCAGGCAGCAAATATTTGATAGAATTCTTCGAAGTAAATGATGTGAGTATGTGACAAAGTATACACTTACTGCAAAGGTCTTTGCTCTTAACAGCACCAATTTGTCTGCCATCAACTGCATAAAATTGTGTTTTTTTGTCAAAATATACATAAATGACAATAAGGATTCACCTAACCGGTGGAGGTCTCGTTACCGGCCACTAGCGGATGGCTAGTAACTGCAGTTACTAGCTCGTAACCGCGACAAACTGACCAAAATTCAAATTCCAAATATTAAAATGAATGGTTATTGAGCAGTTTGGCTAAGTTTGGCTAAAGAAAAATTGTGATAGAATGATAAAAAATTGGTATGCCATTTATTTTTTTGGTTGAATTAAATGGTAGAGTATCACAAATCTAGTATGCCATTTTAAAAAATAAAAAACCAAAAAATGGCAATGGTAGGCTACCGAACCAATTCTTTATCGATCTTGTACTCAAAAAGTATTCCAAATTTGAAGTTAAAAAATCACTAGAAAGCATCACAAAAACCTAGTATTTACAGAACAACACACACCTCAACACATACAGAAGATTCAGCTATGGCACACGGTACTTACTTTCTGTGATTAGCTGGCCATCAGAAGTTTGGCAGAAGTCAATCCTTGTACCCTGAATAAGTGATATTGACACTGTTTACTCTTTACTGATATCTAACAATTACGACTTACGACCACCAAATACCGTGTTCAACCTTACCGCGGGAATAGGAATGTCTT
This sequence comes from Zizania palustris, assembly GCA_019279435.1. Lineage (NCBI taxonomy): Eukaryota > Viridiplantae > Streptophyta > Magnoliopsida > Poales > Poaceae > Zizania > Zizania palustris. The sequence continues at coordinate 18,590,106 of JAAALK010000080.1, forward strand.
CATTGAAGTAGGAACCAAATGTCTTCAAGCAATGGTAGTCGGTGTTAGGATTCATCTGTCGAAGACGACGTAAATACAGAAGCCATGTCAGTCCAAAGAACTTGTTAAAGAAGCGCAGTGTAAGCTGAAGCAGCAAGTACCTTGTGCAGGCGCAGGCCAAGTGATTTCTCAAATACACTGCAAAGAACAAAAGGGTAAAGTCAAATGAATCGGTGAATAGACTATATAATTTTTTTATGAGAAGAAATATCCAGACAAATCTTCTGTAAAGATGAAAAATCAAACCACTTACTCTCGCACTGCACCAATGCTAAGGCCGTTGTAGTTAACCACCAATCTAACTCTCATAGGAAGATTCTCCCTGGGAATTGATGCACATGTAACAAAAAAAAAGTTAGAAAGGAGAGAAACATTTACAATAAGGATCTTAAGAATTACTTTTTATAACAAGCAGATTCATGTAAACTTTCATAAGCTGAAAATATGCACTGAGGATTTAATGATCTCATGAGTGTTTTTAAAACACATGAATGAACATAAGTGTGTACACACATGTTGAGATGGATGCATATCAACTGATAGCAGGCATGAGTTTACATGAACAGTCCTTATACACCATGGATCTTAGTATCTTACTCCAAAGAGAAACTGAAACTTGTTTAACTAGGTGGCTAAAATAATTGCAGCCACTATACTACATTAATGTGTAGTATATATCAATTGAGATCCTACCTCAGAAGATCATCACAGAAATCTGGGTGATCCTTGAGTTTGATCGTTGGAACTGAAGCGTACTTAGGACCCAGCTTCTCAGAAATAGAATTTGGCTGCAGATCTAAAGAGAAAATTGCATCAGTTAAAAATGGTTGAACGTCAGAGAAACAGTTTTGCTTTTGAATATACACATATACAACATGATGCAAGTATTAAAGGTATTTACTCACATAAACCAAAAGCGTAGAGGTCCAAATTTTTTACCCTCATTATCTTCACGCCTTTGAAACCCATTCCAACAAGGACCTGCATATTTAATTATCAATAAATAGTGTTAGCGTCACGTGGAGACCATCAACACCAAGAATTCAGGGCAGAGTGATATGTCAAGAGTTGGGAAGACATTATATATAAAATGAAGATTTAAACAAACTCAATTCAATTGTCCAAGTATGCAGTGTGCTGTACAAATAGTAAACTATGTCCACAGCTAGTTCTAAACTGTCATAAACAAATCAATCCAGAGGAATCCATTTCCAGCTTGTAATACAAGTATTATTGGGGGAAATATGGCCACCAGGTCACTCCGACAGTAATTTGGATTCCGAAGGGGGCCTCCAAAGATCTTGAAGTCACTTTTAGCCAAAGTTCCTTTGCATGTGAGCATCCGGAAGGCCAGGCCTCTGAACCAAGCCCGAAGCACTAAGGCTCTGAATGGACCCCGGAGACTAGCTTCTAGAGCAGAAGGCCGATGTCATGGGTAGTGGGCCAAGGCCGCTAAGGCTAGCCTAGCCCGCGTGAACAGTATCCGCGAGTACAGTAGCAATAATTAGGGATTGAAGATATATATTATCTCTAGTAATTCCTTTAAAATAGCATATTAGATTATAGTTAAATAGATAAAGTCTTGTAAGCTCTATAAATAAAGCGGTATTGATTAAGAATAGAGGAAGAAAAGAAAGAAAGAATTAGTCTAATCTCTCATCCGGTTCTCTATTCCTTATCGCAATGTTTTTCTCCCCAACCTAAGTCTACTTCTCATCCATAACAGCCACCACCACCTGGCTACCCTCTCCGCAATATTTATCTCGTCATGATTTCAACCCATGACAACTCAAGGCTAAAACCACCTTGAAGCGGAGGCCTAAACCAACTGCCCCCGTCTCCTCTGATAAGATGAGCATTTATGTTTAAGGACCTCGAAAGCCAAGAAAGATATCCATCTGTGGACTTTCTTGGCCATGTAATGAGTACTAATGCGTTCACACGGTGTATTACCATGTAATGTAACCCCTACGCAACTTTATGAACAATACTGACATAGTCAGTTGTGCGTAGGGGTTACCTTCGTATTTCCCTGTTAAAGGTTTGCCTATAAATATTGGCCTGGAATCCAGGTAGTAAGGGGATCGATTACTTAGATTCAGAACTACGATCAAATACACGACACAGGACATAGGGCTATTATCAATTCGGAAGCCCAAACTTGTATAAACCTCTTGAGTCATTTTTTTACTTAAACTTTGGTGTTGTCATACTAATTTCATTGCACCAATAAGTATATTACTGAATGTAAGTATGTAACATTACTAGCTTGTCACACGCCTCACACCTATTAAAGGACAGGTACAAACACAGAGGATCTTCATGACAACAATTTGCATGGCATAATAAAAATGAAAAAATGAACCAAAAGGCAGTTCCTGAAAAATAAGGTAAAATACCGTTGTAGATGGACTGGAGTCATCCTCTAGAACTGCAGGGAACTTGATTCCAGTTTTTGGTTCAATTGCATCTTCTTGAAATATTGTTCTTGGCACAGCAACTGAAGTACTACTTATACGTTTTCCTTCCAGATAAGGCTGATTCATAGCTCTGCTGACATAGTCATTAATATTTCCCAATGGCATCGACTCCGCAAGCATTTTCAGTGATCTTATCAATGTATACAATGAATAGTTAGATACAAGTATACAGCACGAAAAAGAGCAGGACAAGTGCAAACAAAGTGTATTTATGTGTGACTTACATATTTTCCAGAGGTGGTACGATAGACATGGCACCAGCCAGAGTAAGAACATTGCAGGCATGTTGCTGCTGAAAATCATTCCAGAGTCGCCCAAGCGCTGTGCTTGCAAACTGGGCTAAAAGCAGTTGTACAGCATACTCTTCTCTTACTAGAGAACCAAACTGCAATACAGCCAAATTTTGCACACGGGAGTTCACTTGATTGATATGACCTCTAGAGCTAGGGTCTGCTATACCCATTAGCCTATGGAAAATCTTGGGATTAGATGCTCGAGAGAGCCAGTAGCAGAAAGCTCTGGTAAAAATTTTCAGGCGGCCGAATGCATCCTGAACAGCCAAATTTCCTGAAGAACAGATCTTCCTGTGATGTCGGAAAGAACTCCCCACCAATGTACCAACATGTGTAAACAAGCTCAACCCAAGATCATGAGACATTGGAAAATCTTGTGGAAACTTATGTAGGTATCCCAAATCATGATCAAGATTGGATAAAATTAACTGATCAGCCTTCATATTAAAAATGTTATTCCCAATACAGTCTTCTGAGAAACTTATGAATGTATGACGAGGAAAACTTTGTGATCTGAAAATATCAAGAAAGATAAGGCAAGTCAGCTATATAGCTTCTTTTACCCTACGAATTAGTACAAACAGCATCTAACAATGAGGGGATACATATGGTGTGAAATAAAACAAAGGAGATTCACATCATCTATTGAAAATGTTTCTCACTAAAAATGAGTTATCCTTCAACTTTACCCTTGATACTTTGTAGTCAGTTAATGATTAGTAGGATTATAACTATCATAAAAAACGAGCTTTTCATTAGTTCTCACATTAGTAAGAGAACTTTACTTTGGAATACTTAGAACACATTCAACCCAAACCCACGCTTTAGAAAATCAACTTCAGTTTGTACTGGTATGCAAATGAATCACAACAAAACTATCACATCATAACAAAATGAAAAAATTGGCACCATAATATCAAATATATATACCATTTACAACATTGACAAACAATACCAATCGGTAAATTCAATCGAAATTGCAATCAGAGCCTGTAATTAGGCCAGCAAAGGCACAGATTTGCTCCCCCACATGCTCTGGAGAAAACCCCTAAACTAACAACATCAACCACCGCGCTAGCACGGCACCCAAACAGTCGGCAACAAGCAATCTCATTCAGTTTTTTTTCCTCCCACGCAAATACACGTACGCATTCGTCATCCGCATATCCGCCACAAAACAGAGGAACGAGACAACATGAAATCTCGGTAAATCGCCGAACCTGGACGACTCCGGATCGCGCCGAGTCCAGATCAGAGCACGCGATGGAAGGAAGGAGGGAGGGAGGGAGGGGAAATGATCCGTTCCCCACTCGCCTGGTCGCTCGGCGGCAGTATGTATCCTTGCGGACTAACCGACCGAATCCAAGTCCGGAGGAGGAGATGGGGAGGCGAGAGGATCAAAGGCAACCCGCCTCTCGGGTCTCCTGCTCGATTAGCCTCCCCAAATCGCCTCGCCTCGCCTCCGGTGAGGTGAGGTGAGGTGAGAGGCGAAGAACGCGTGCTCCTCTCCTGTTTGCTCCTCCTTTCCCCTCTCTTCCTAATTCAAGGCGAACGCAACAGAGCTCCATAAAAAAAAAGTTCCCTCCTTTTTTTAGCTACTTTACATGTAAGTCACAAACAAAATAGTATTTACATAAACATGATATTCACGTGCTAAGCATGTATTTAATTTATTTAATTTTTTGTCCGATCGAAATACGCAATCACAAGTTTACACGATTAATAATATTTAATCCCTCTATTTCATAATATAAAACACAATGAATCGATACGGTGTTATCAGATTTGTTGTATAATAAAATATCTCATGTAAGTTAGATTGATATATTAAGGGACGGAAGCAATACATTGGCTTTTTCATCTAATTAGGGTTAACCTTCTGATCTCTAACCATATCTCCTTATGTTGCTACTATTGTTACCGTTTTCTTCTACATTCTAGTATTGCATTGAACATGCAAATTTTTGATCAAGTTTTGAATACATGATGAGTTCATGCATAGGTTTGGTTTTAAATTCGTAAGTTTCATAGACATGAATTTAAGAATGTTTAATGGATTTACTTCGCGGACGTGTTATTACTGAAACCGCAACCGTTGACGTGATCGAAGTGATGCATGCAGGTGACACGAGTAATATTGTTTTCGGTGAAGTGCAGGGGGTTATGCGTAAGAATCCCCAACTGTTTCGGAGAAGGCGCCTGGGGCTGGGAGGCGGGGGATATTCCCACGAGATGATCGGACGGCTGCGAGTGGGGCAGATGGGCCGCAGACCGGCGATCGTGACCGTTGATCGATCCGCGTTGACCGCGTGGACGAACGCGGACGGACGACGGCCGAAACGCGTTTGAAATGGACCGTTATTTTGGGATTTTCCTCGCGAACAGGTGTCTGGACTTTGTACCGCTCATTAGATTTCACGTGTTCGTCGGGAATTTTTAAACGCTAATCAATATAATTTTTTTCATTATATAAAAGATACACAACTGTACACACACATGAGTACAAACTGCACGGCATCTCCAAGAGATGCGTTAAATTTTATTCTCTAAAATTTGATATAGGAATTATCTTATTCATGTTATTTCCTAAAAACTAATTAGATGCACAACAGTTTTCCTATAATTTAGAATTCCTATTTTTTTAAATGAGGAAGGAGAAAGTTGATTCTAAATTTAAGATAGATAGCAAGAAATTTAGAGAATAGTTTAGGTTAGTGATTTGTTTAGGGGTGTTATTGGAGTCTAATTTTTTATCAAAATCTTAAATTTTAAATTTAAGAATCTATATAAGAGCTTTATTGGAGATGCTCTGAGCATAAAACTTTAAACTTTTGGGGACTATAGCTCTTTTTAGAATATGAATTTCTATAAATAATTTAGATTCTAACTGTTAAACTTAATAGTTATAGAATAAAAATAAACTAGAATGCAGAAACTACAAAACACGAAAAATGCACCTGAATTGTGGACTCATAAAACAAGATACATGGTTGTGCAAAAATGAAGAACCAGTAGGCAAGTGAGAGAAAAAAAATGAATAGGACGTGTGTATGTGCATATCTTAAATTCTGCACGCAAGAGATCACCAGCTCAAAGATGGGTAAAACAAAAATGTTCATGGCATATTGATGTAAACTTTTGTGAGGGAGATGAATTTTGTGATAAATGTTACGATGAAATTCTGTTGTAATCCTCATTTTAAAACTCTGTTTTTGAGCCCATTTTCCTGTTGGTCCAAGCCGACAAGAAATTTCTCCTAAATTCTGGCAGGGGCATCTTACAGAAAAGAAATATCCACAGGAAAAAAACCTACAGCCCGTCAAAAAAATGTTTCTATCGAGTGTAAAAAAGAATTTCCTAATCGACCTAACTTTAGATAAAAATACAATTTCGAATTATAAACCGTCAACGAAATTGTTTTTAACGGTTAGTGGTCAAGCAAAATAAATTTCCATACCACCTTTGGACAGTCCCCATCATAGTTTTTTAGATAATGTCTTATATTATCATATCAGCAAGATACCATCTCTAAAACCATACTTTCAACCTATAATTTCTTATATAATTTTATATGTTAAATGTTTTATGCGTCTCTCTCCACCGATATGGTGCCTTAATTTAGACATAGCGTCTTCATTTTTTTATCAGCTCTTGACGAGACCTCCGAACCACCGTAATACAAGTTAATGACTAGTTAGGTTAGGTCATGGCACCCCCTATTGTTAATGACTAGAGCGTCCATGTAGCTAGTGCCATGTTTTCCTTGTTTTTATATTTTTTTTCTCTCACTTTCGATCTTATCTTTCGATCTCCTTTTATATAGCTTTTATATAACAAACTTAGCAAAGTACACCATCACCAATTATGAAATGATAATAAAACGATCAATTAATTATTGAGATTAATCCCTCTAGCTAATTGCATCACCTGCTGAAACGAAGCTAACTTTCTTCAAGTCAAAAGGTGTCCGTTGACTTTCTCGCTCCGACGCCGACCCACTTCCTTTTATATCATGGCGCGCTATCTCGCCTTCTCCTACCAGTCCCCAGCTCGGGAGCAACTCCGGCGAGGATTCTTGGCTCCGATTCCGATCGACCGTGCGGTCCTGCGGTTGAACGGGAAGCTTTGAGGGGGGGCATCCATGGCGTTCGACAGGAGCTTCTTTGGATGCCTCGGGCGGGGCGGGGAGGAGGAGCCGGAGGAGGAGGAGCAAACGGAGAGTCCGCAGAGGCGAGGCGGTGGCGGCGGTCCGGCGGTGAATCTCGGGTCTCTGTCGCTGGAGGACCTGTCGCGGGCGCTGGCGAAGACGCATCTCCACGCCTTCACCCTGGACGAGCTAAAGGCGGTGACCAAGAACTTCTCCACCATCAACTTCCTCCGCGAGGGCCGGTTGGGCCCCGTCTACAAGGGCTTCGTCGACGGCGGCGAGCTCCGTCGTCCCGGCCTGGAGGCGCAGCACGTCGCCGTCAGGTACCTCTACAGCGACGACGTGCAGGAGGAGCACCGCGAGTGGCTGGTACCATCATATATACGTTTGCTCGATCTGCTTTGCTCAAACTTACAATTAATCTTCCACTAACAATTCGTTGATCGCGCTGCTGATCTTGCGATCGATCAGGCTGAGGTGGTGTACCTCGGGACGCTGATCCATCCTCATCTGGTGAATCTGGTCGGATTCTGCGACGAAGATGAACATAGGATGCTGGTGTACGAGTACATGCCCGGGGGCAGCCTCGAGACGCACCTGTTCAAGAGTGAGTGCTCTGCTACTCTACTACTCCTACCTACCTACTTGATTAATTAGGGATTAATCACCACGTTGATTGCTGTTACGTACAGTTAGCTAATTGGTCAAGTGCGTGTGGATTATATTCGTGGCAGGAGATGCGCTTGCGCCGTCGTTGCCATGGTTGACGCGGCTGAAGATCGCCGTCGGCGCGGCCAAGGGGCTGTGCTTCCTGCACGAGGCCGACACGCCGGTGATCTACGGCGAGTTCAAGACGTCCAATATTCTGGTCGATTCGGTAAGCTCTAATAAGCTAGCGCCTCCGGTAGTCCAATCTGTCCGTCTCGATCTCCTCCGCCATGATCGATCAACAGCTCGTATCTGACAGCAAGTTGCTGTAATTTATACAAGTTAAAATTTACGGCACATTTTTATTTACTTTGTTCTAATGGTTAGCTGGTGAGTTATTACCTATAACAGTCAGAATTTTTAGTTTTCCTCTGTACATATATTTTTTTATTTTTTTATGTCGGCTTATCAATTATCCATTGGTCTATTTTTAATCCTAACTAAAATCAATGATACAAATTAATCTTAAGTATAACCTCTTAAGAGATAACGGGTTATCGAAACTATAGAAAAATTATGTTGTCTAGAGCAACTCTAAGGGCTGGTTTGGGAGCCCAAAATCCCAGCCCATTCCCTGGGGATGGGCCGGGATTTTAGGCTAAAATCCCGGCCCATCCCCAGGGAATAGGCTGGGATTTTGGGCTCCCAAACCAGCCCTAATAGATTCTCAATACTCTTCTAAATTCCTAAATTTTAGAGTTTTATTGCCAAAATTGTCTCCAATAGAGACTTAATATGGATCACGAAATTTTGAGATCGCTAAACCGGAGCATCTTATTTTCCACTTGTAGGGATTGTTCTCGTGTTAGTTGTGTGTGCCAGTTTTGCAATTATCAATAGTAAATACTTGCTCAAATCAATTGCGGGGTTCGTATCTAGGCAAATTAATTTAAGACATAATTGAAAGACTAATTAACGTATCATTAACAGAACAAATGGCGTTTTCAGGATTACACGGCGAAGCTGTCGAACTTTGGGCTGGAGAAGGAGGGGCAGCAGGTTGGCTCGCCGCACCCCGGGTACAGAGCGCCGGAGACGTTCGAACTGACGGAGGCGACGGCAAAGAGCAACGTGTACAACTTCGGCGTGGTGCTGCTCGAGCTGCTGACAGGGCGGCGCTCCGTCGACGAGTGGCGGGGAGGGCCGGAGCGGAACCTTGTGTTTTGGGCGTGGCCGCACCTCGGCCGCGGCGACAAGCTGCACCATATCATGGACCGAAGCCTTGAGCGGCGGTACTCGACGCGTGCCGCTCACAAGGTGGCTCAGGTGGCGCACCGGTGCCTGCAGCACATGCCCAAGTCGCGGCCCTGCATGCGCGACGTCGTGGACGCGCTCGAGCCACTGCTCGTGCTCGACGACGACGTGCTGCCGCCGCCCATGGTCGACGACTCCGAGGGGGCCGGTTGCAGCAGCGCCGCCGCGGCGGATAACACCGGCGGTGGAGACGACAACGAGCCCACGCAAGGGAACTAGCGGGGCCAGAGGCATGTCACGTCGATCAGTCCTACACGCCGAGAACTAGCCCTTCGTGTGATAGTTGATTTTTTAAAAAATATTTATTTATTCTGAATTACAATTATAAGTTGATTTTTTATAAATCCATTAGTTATTTTACAGTATTTGAGAAGGTATCTACTGTAAATTTTCTCTAAATTCATATATGTAAATTTTCTCTAAATTCATATGTTTAGACCCTGTAGATGAGCATTGGTTGATCGGGGTACTGGCAACGTATAGTTTGGTTAATAGAAGTATGAGCATTTGTCACCAGTTTTTTGTCTACCTCTTGTACCACGCTCTAATGACAAACGACCTATGAATTCTTGAATCTTAAGATAATATCCTGATTCCTGACTTACTGAGCGACTTTAAGATAATAAGATTGATGAGCTGTTCTGATTGATTGACTTCAACGACTTGTGTAACTTGACACCAGTCCCTAGGCAGTAGGCAGGTTGTGTCGCACATAGGAAAAGTTGGACAAATGCCACGTTACCAGGCACTCTGACAACCGACTGGTGGCTAGTCGTCAAATGAAATGACAAGTAGCTATCAGCTGATTCAGCTCTACAATTCTCCAAAAACAACAGTTAGATCTACAAATTTCCAAAAAAAATATATTATTCAAAGAAACAATTCGTCCTTCTCTGACTTCTACTCTGCAACAGCTGCCTACTACTGTCCTCCGACTCGTAATCTCCCATGGACAAGCCGTGCCAAAGAACTACGCTTTGTTTTAGGATGAGCTTTGAGTGGGACAAACTGGTTTTGACGTTGTCAATTAACTGTCAAAACTCGTGAGCATATAAGTTGTTCAGTGCGTTGCCAGAATTCCAAGGCTGAGAGCAACATAGAAACAATACAACATGTGGAGAGGCGGTAGATGAAAAAAAAACTAATAAACTAAACTACATGATACAAATGATCATAATATCCATCAAGACTGCGGCTATCTAGTAACCTCTTATGTACTCCAGGGCAATGGAACTTCAATGCACTGCTCGTGTTGAAGGCAATATAATCAGCAACTTCAATACATAATACCAAATGGTTAATGCTAAATATCTGGTTCTACGGTGACGGAACACACCCTTTCCGGAACTGAAGAACCCACAAGATATGAACAGGCTTAGTATGCTAGAAAAATTCCTATGTATTATTCGTGTCAACAATAAGAGAGGTAAGTTCATTTTCTTGTTGACTTTTAAATCGTGCCAGAGTAGGAAGGCTCCTTTTAAATCTCTCGGGTAGAAACCTGGAAAATTCAGGAAGAGATACTTTATAGCAGCTACCAGCAATAAATCAATGATAGATAGAAAAATGACAGTACTGGAGGAACAAATGGCTGTAAAACTCAGGCGATATAAAATAACTCACGTGTCAATTCTTTCAGCAATTGCTCTGCGCACTGACGAGTTGAGCCCATAAGCAATGGAATTAAAAAGCCCCTAAAGATACCAGGAAGCATCAGAGAACCCACGAAAAAATGTGTCCACATATGATGAAATGCAGAGACATTTGTTAAGTAAGCTCAAAGCAATTTTTCTGTGTAATAGCCCCACAGGGAAACAAAAGAACAGTATGATTCCACAAACATAATTTCAAGAAGACTCCATGATCATGCACGCGCTACTTAGAGCCTGGCTTGAAGATGGTTGGATAATCAGTTGCATCAATTCTTTGGATAATAGAAAATAGAAACTACAAACCAATTGTGTAGGCCTGTTTCAAGAAAGAGTAGGGTTGGAAGTCCAGACCTCCCATTTAGAGCTAATTATCAACAGGGCTAAAGACAAGATATCTGGAGTCCTCTAAGTCTCTTGCTCTAGCCCCTTAGGATTTGTTCGAACCAAACTATTTAAGTGGATCTAGTGTCTTAAGAAAACTTTCCCCTATTGCAACCCATGACTTCTGAAATCTGAACTAGGATAAATGATGAAATACAATACTACAACAACATTAAAAACACTCACCATAAGTCCGGCAAATCCAACATCAAGAATGGAGAGCCAAAATATCTTGTGGCCTGGATTAGCAAAGTCATGCAGACGATTGATTGTTGCAAAAGCCCATGAACCTATTAGAATGAGAGGGTAATAACCCCACCGGTTAAATGCCTGCAAAAGAAAACAGGTCAATAAGCTGTACATGCTCAAATACGTTTCCCCTCTACAACCAGATAGTGAACAGGGTGTGGAGCTGATCTAGACAGCAAGGAAATATGATAATGTAAGTCAAATCTACACAATACTTTTGCTCGAAATAGAAAGCGCTATAATGTTGATCCAGTTCATCATCTCCAAGACAGGAAGTACAGAAAATAATAAGAACAAATGAGTTATCTTCTAAGTTCATAACAATAATAACAACAGTACAGAACATTAGGGGGGAACATTTCGGTAGAAATAATGACAAAAGTTTTGTGGGAGACATACCTTCTTGTCTGCTCTCATATCAGATTGAATCGACCGATCACTTATGCCAACCGCCATCTACAAATTCCATGATCTTATCAAAATTCAGAACATACAGGAAAAAAGAGCAGAATTCACAAGGACTTAAAATATAAACATTGTTCACCATCAATATATTACAGAAAAATGTGTGCATACCCGTGTTGCATTGTTCAGCATGCGGTTTACTTGGAAGTATGTATACCCATTGTAGAGAATGGCACCCCAAAGTGGAAGATAAAATGTTACCAAGTGCAAAACCTTCAGATCAAAGACCTTGTTAGAATACTAACAAAGTGACAACATTTTTGGTTTTAATTAAGTTGTCTAACTGGGATTAAGAGGGCACATTAACACAAGGCATAAAATGCAGTGAAAAGGTGGTAAAATGCAGTGTTAGAGTAAGTTAACTAATTTATGACAAAGCAGAAAATCACATGCCTTTGCCATGCTTCCTTGTTGGATCCAACACAAGGTACCTGGCCTTCCGTAATCACTTCCTATTGAGCGTAATATGGTGGTAGCTAGTGATGTTCCTGAGAAAACGCAAAAAAATACAGACTTCAAAAAATCTGAGCCAACAGAATGAGGAGTCTCACATGTTACTTCCTAAAAAACCATTATAGAACATACATAAAATTGGAAGTCAAATACAAAATGTATGAAAATAAACGGATGGCTTTAGCACAGTATGTGCAACAAACGATCAAAGAACTGTAAATCATACAGAACAACAAGATCAATAGGATGAGTTACGAGACATGCACACAATTACATCAAATCAATAAACTGAGCCTTACTTGTCTACCACACAGTATATAAATTAGCACATATAAATGGACAATCAAAAGAAATGGGAATTTGCATACTTGGCTCTTAGATGACAAAAAACGACTGGAAATAGTACCATAAAAAGGGCAACAAAGGTATGTGTAGAGAGTCTACATAGTGTTAAGATATAAGCAATCTAAAAATGTTCCCCCTTCTCCCCTCTCATGAAGCACATTAGCTTCACAAAAAATGGCATTGGCTTCAAATGAAAAAAGTAGCACTATACAAAACCAACAAGTGTTTCTAACTGCTTAGACAAATGCGCCAACTAATTTGGAACACACAAATTTCAATAAAGGCAGCAAAGTTGTTAACAATTTGCATACCCCACACATACAAGTGGAAAATTGACCCGAAGTCCTCAACATCAGTTTTGTGTTTGACAACTGTCCGATGAAGAGTGAATGCTATAGTGGTTGTCCATAAAAAAGAAGCCACACAGAAGAAGTGTGCACTGTAGTCATGCGCAAAACAGTAGAATGCGTTTGATGGGCCCCTGCAACATGGAAGGCACCATTTTAGAAATTTTCACCAGCATGCAATAGAAACTCGGCAATCAGAATCCGTCCCAAAAAACAGTTCAAGTAAAATAAATGAAAGAATAATGTGTTTTCCTTAATTACTCGCAGTTATTTGAAGTCAGGGAAGTATCTAAAGTGCAAATAATAGTCATAAACATACCCCATAATAGTGAATAAGCTGCAAAACATATCCTGCAAATTACACAGAAGTTGTCAGAAAACAACTGAAATGGAGATATGATATCACTTCTCTAAAATAAATTTCGAACTATCTAGCAGAAATGAAGACATAACAACTTGCTTTGCAGAAATTAAGATTAATAAATCAAGTTGATAGTTAGATACCAGTTAATTTTCAACAAACAGTAGCAGGAAATGTGATCTCCCAGCCAATTGCCTACATCGATACCTATAGGGTTGTCACTTGCCACCATATTCAAGGGTCTATGTGACAAACATCCTCGCACTTAGATTCAATGAATTGGAGCACGTCCATGTGCTACTCTGTAAGTGCCCATCAGATATCAACATCTGATGAAAAAACGTAACACTTCTGGAGATCCTAATCCTTACTCCCTAGACCAAATTGTCGAGAACTAGTTCAGCTCGCACGCATAAGAAGCAAAATAAAGCATCCATTTGCTCAACTAACGGAATGGACAACCAAATTGCTCAATCGTAGGCGAAATTAATAGCCTACTGCTCGCAGATCGCACCAGGAGCGCTACGAATTTCCAAATCGCACCCAAGTACAGATCACGCAACTAGCATCCCAAGCCCCAAAACTAAACTTTTCCAGATACGAGCCGCTCACCGAGACCGCGAGGAAGTAGACGAGCTTGAAGGAGAACTTGCGGAGCTCGCGGAAGAGGAGGTAGCAGAGCACGATGAAGGAGGAGCCAGCGAGCGAGAGCGCCGCCGCGACGGTGCCCACGGCGTCAAGGATCTCACGGTCCCTCAGAGCCTGGCTCACCGCTGCCGAAGCCGCCGTCGCCGCCATCGCCGTCGCCGTCCCCGGCGATCTCCGCGGCGAGGAGGGGGCGGGGAAGGGGGGGGGGGGGGCGAACGAATGGCGCCGTGGAATGGCCGGTCGGTGCGAGTCGTTGGGTTGAGTTCGGTTTGGGTTCGAGACCGGATTGCCTTCCTCGCGAAGGCTGTAGTTAATTTGGGCTTGCTACCTTTATCTTATGGGCTGGGCCATCTCACATCCCGTCCGGCGTCGACACCCTCGCCGGAGTTGGAGGAACAATTTGGATCGATCGCCGGAGTCTAGAACGCAGAACGAGCAAAACAATTCTGTTTCAATTTCTTTCTTGTCCCCTAGCCGCCCTAATTTACTGTTGTCCATTCGGCAAAATACAACATGTAATGGGCCAAGAGAAATAGGATATTGCTCCAAATCCTCCGCTCCGTCCCGGAACCTCTAGCCTACCCAAAACCGAGGCCTCCATGTGTTGATTGAGATTATTCTTAATATTAAAGAAATATTTTCTAATGGGATGATTTTATCCCATTTGACTCTAAACCCAATACTATGAAAATTGGGACTGCCTCATCCTGTCTCACCTTAATCTTAGAACCAAATGTCATCTAATAGTTGCACTCCGTTCCGTTCCATAATGTTATGATCTAAGATTGGCGGTGACATTTTATGTATCTAAACAGTAAAATATTACGAAAAGAAGGAAATAGTTTACCCTTTCATTCACTGTCATATTTACAGTTTACAAAACGTCTTTCCCTCGATACAATTGACTTCTCGCGAATTATGTAAATTTTATATAATTAGAAACATGAGATAATTTTATAAAATTAATTACAAAACATATCTAAGTAAATTCGTGAGACGAATATATTAAACACAGTTAATTCATCATTATTTTTACTATGGCACCGTATTGTCAAATCATAAACTTATCAGATTTTATCGATTCTATAATTAATTTTATAATTAGCTTATATATAATCTTATACGAACTTTCGATACAGTTTAACCTGAGGCCTTAGCCGTCCACCTACCCGCCCCCGTCCGCCCCTTCCCCTCCGTCTGCTCTCCTTTCCGCGGCCGAGGCACGTCGCGTCGCCTTCGTCTCCGCCACCGAATCTGTCGTCCCCTGTATCCACCTCCGATTCCCCCTCCCCCTTCCGGCGCCGTGCGCAGACAGACTCCGTTGCGTGGGCGGTCCTTTTTCTTCCCGTCGGCGGGGCTCTGCGCGGAGGGCGGAGGCAGTGGGCGACGAGATCTGTCGCACCAGCGCCGAGCCGACGTCGGGTAGAGATCACCACAGCGGAGGCACTCGACCGGCACGTAGCGTTCGTGCGTGCCGCAGGTGAGCCCCTTGCCCCCCTCTTGGATGTCCTCGGAAAGTCTTCTTTAGTATCCTCCCTCTCTGCCGTCCTCCTTGCTCCACCGCTTCGCCTCCTCGCACGCGCAGCCGGCGAGCAGGTTTGGAGTCAGGGTCAATGCGGGCGGCCCCCATTTCAGTTGGAATCTAATCGAAGGTGTGGCAGCAGTACTAATAGCAGTTTCCCCAAATAAATTGGGGTTCAGCTGAACCTCATGCCCGGTCGGCCCTGTTACAGACATTACGGTATCCTAATTTGTTGGTTAATTCCATCTCCTATCTGAGGTTTAGTTAGACTGTTAGATGAACCTAAACTTGCATTTTTGGAACATGAACTATTCTCTCTGTTATGGAGTTCTCAATGCTAATGCCAGATCTGTTTTTGCATTTAACATTCTGCAATTATCTTTGTTTCTCAACTTGATCAGTGCATGATTTATGTTGCCAGTTGCCAAAAATATGGACTGTTAAATGATATCCCCCTCTCATGGTGGATCATGTTTCCATGTACCAGCATAAATCCTCTGAATTCCTGTAATTCTAATGCAGTAGAGCAGTCCAGGTGAGGTGATGACTACATCACAGCCAATACATGAAAATTTGGAGCTGGACTTCCCTCAGCCTAGTAAACCTCGTGTCCTTCTTGCTGCTTCTGGAAGTGTTGCTGCTATAAAATTTGAGAGTCTTTGCCGTAGCTTCTCCGAGTGGGCAGAAGTCAGGGCCGTGGCCACCAAGGCTTCGTTACACTTTGTTGATAGATCCTCTCTACCTAGTGACATTATTCTTTACACTGATGATGATGAATGGTCTGCCTGGAAGAAGATCGGAGATGAAGTTTTACACATTGAACTACGGAAATGGGCAGATATCATGGTGATTGCACCATTATCAGCGAATACACTGGCTAAGGTATGCTTTTTCTTTCTGATTTTGAACCATATATTTTGATTTTTGAAGCTGAATCCTGAATCTATTTGAGAACAGCAATTTGGTTTTATTGCCTACAAAAAGTGACTGGGATTGGTTTTTCAGATTGCTGGTGGGTTATGTGACAACCTCTTGACATGCATAGTGAGAGCATGGGACTACAGTAAACCTCTCTTTGTTGCCCCAGCTATGAACACCTTCATGTGGAACAACCAGTTCACTAGTCATCATCTTGAGACTATCAACCAACTAGGCATATCTTTGGTCCCTCCAATTACCAAAAGGCTGGCCTGTGGTGATTATGGTAATGGTGCAATGGCTGAGCCTTCTGAGATCTACACCACTGTCAGGCTTGCTTGCAAGACATGGCCACCTAATACACACAGTTCACTTGTGATTCCTGTCAGCAGCAACCTCCCATCTAGCTGATGCGATGACTATCCTTTTCAAGCTTAAGCTTGGGACCTACTTTACTCTGCAGCTCAAATCTGGACGTAAGGAAGTGTAAAGAGCATTAGATGTTAAGCAAGGATCGTCACAAAATGGAATGCTGACCAGTGATGTCTATATCGACTATCATGGCACATTTATCAGCCAATCGGCATATTAGTGAAATGTTAGGACTTGGAGGTTCGAGAAAAGCTGTAATCCCAGCACCTTAATGTTGCTTTCCTAATTTTAGTTTCATAGTGTTTGCAAAGATTTGTGTTATGACACCAAAATGTTAAATGTAGCCAACTGTTCCATCATCCTTGGGTTTTCTCCATCTTTAGTACATTGGAATGATTTATGATTGTTTATTTGGCTAAAGCTTACTGGCCATATTGGAACTGCCACACTCTTCTGCTGCCACATATTTTCCTCTCGTTCTGCATCTATTTGCTGTTTCCTGGTCTCATACCAGAAACTTCACCTTTTAATCCTCAACTAGGACCTTGTAGCTTTCCTGAAACTGCAACAGGCTTGTCTGCTATGGATGCTGCAGGTTACTGTTCACATGGCTCACTTAGCAATAGCAATTCAAGATCAGTCACAAATTAGTCCCAAATTGTTCATCGATCAATGGGGAGACTGGCTGTCAAACATCGACTCCTTTGGATCACTCTACATACTATTACGGATAATAAATTTGATCATAATAGGCCAAATCTTGTGCGAAATCCAAGGCTTCAAAGGAAGATCATCTCATCCAATTTGTATGGGCGGCATTTGTTGCAGATCAAGTGTGAAATCCAAATTTTAATGGGCCGTATTGGACCGATACCATTGCGAGCGATCAGATTGCTGTTCGGCCTAATTGAATCGTTTTTAGTGATGGCGATTCAAATTCTGGGGTGTTGACCAGACGACCGGCCGGTGCTCCGTTGCCGCAGCCGTCGATGCGCCCGCCGCCGGAGGCCCGGAGCTCCGTCTGCTTCCAACCGGCGTGATGAAAGCCTGATATTCTGCCGGTGATATGATCCAATTCTCTTGCTGCCAATGTGCAACAGTCCCTCTACGGCCAGAATCCAAGACTGATGCGCTGCAGGGGAGAACAACCGTTGGTGAGAGGCGCCCGCGCCCTCTCCACGGCGCCATCGCCTGCCTCCCGCGACCACACGCTGGCCGCTGGCGCTGCGCGGGTTTTGAGGCTCGAAGCATCCCCGGCGGCCCATCTATGGAACAAGCTGCTCGGTTTTTACTCCCGCCGCGGCGCGCCCCACCTCGCCCACAGGCTGTTCGACGCAATGCCGGAGCGGGACGCCGTCTCGTACAACACTCTCATCGCGCGCCTCTCTCGCTCGGCCGCTGAAGGCGCGCTCGCGTACTCGCGTATGCTCCGCGATGGCAGCGGTGCCGCGAGGCCTAATGAGACCACCCTCTCCGCGCTGCTCGCGCTGCCACAGCCGCTGGGTGGAGACGTGGCTGGACTCGGCTTCGTTCGGCAGGTGCATTCCCACGCGGTGCGGCTCGGGCTCTGCTCCAACGAGTTCGTTGGGAGCGCTCTACTACGCGCCTACATGCGGTGCAGGAACACGGCCGCCATCGCCGGCGTGTTCGAGGAGATTGCCGATCCAGACGCCGTATGCTGGAACGTCATGATCGACGCCTGCTCGCGTACTGGGAGCACGAGACGTGCTGCCGAGATGCTGTCGAGAATGCACATGGCTGGATGCGGCCCCGACGGCTTCACGTTAGCCACCATTTTGAAGGCTTGCTCGCTCGAGGAAGATCTGGGCCTTGGTATGCAGCTCCATGCCTGTTTGTGGAAGGTAGGTTTTGACTCAGAGACAGCAGCCTGCAATGCTCTTATCACTATGTACCTGAAATGTGGTGGAGGGATAATCTCAGCTGTCCAAGTCTTTGACAGGATTACTGAGCCAAATATAATCACTTGGACATCAATGATTGCTGGTTTGATCCAGAATAGCCGCGCCGCGGATGCAATGAGCTTCTACAAAGAAATGGTGAGGGTTGGGGAGAAGGAGAACGGACACTCCTTCGCTAGTGTGATAGCAGCATGCTGTGCTCTTGCAAGTCTGGAACATGGGAAGATTGCGCATTGCCGGGTCGTCAAATCTGGGTTTTGCGTGGATACAATTGTCGGAAATGCCCTACTCGACATGTACTTCAAGTGTGGCAGCTCAACGGATGCTCAGCTTGTGTTCAACACAATGTGCGCACGCGATGTGGTGTCGTGGACTGCTATGATAGTCGGCTATGGTCGACACAGCGAGGCTACCAGGGCTGTTGAGTTCTTTAGAGCAATGGTTGATGGAGGATTTATGCCTGATAGCATTACATTTCTAGCTGTCCTTTCTGCCTGTAGCCAAGGAGGTCTTGTGGATGAAGGGCTTAATATTTTCCACTCCATGCTTGAGGATCATGATGTTAAACCACAGAGAGAGCATTGTGCATGCTTGGTTGACCTGCTAGGACATGCAGGGAGACTGAAAGAAGCAGAGACGTTAATTATACAGATGGGTTTGGAACTGGATTCATTTGCCTGGGAGTCACTTCTCAGTGCTTGTGGTTTACATGGAGAAGTTGACCTGGGGAAGAAGTCAGCAGGGAAGATCATGGAACTGGAGCCACAGAAGCATGGGCCTTATGTTCTTCTGTCAAATATGTATGCCGAACAATGTCGATGGCCTGAAAAGGAGATATTGAGAGAAAGTCTTGATTGCAGCAATATCAGGAAGGATGCTTCTCTAAGTTGGTTTCCAATTTCGCAAGCAAATTAAGAGACTCTTTGCTGAATGGTCTGGATGAAGATCTGATGGTCAATTCCATGGTCTTACTGAATGCATCCACAACTACAACTGTGGGCGCCATGGCCATACGCATTTGGCTTGTAAAGAGCAAAAAATTGTGATCAAACTGGCATTAAGCAAACAGATCAAGAAAATTGCACGCAGACAGTCCTACAAATGGAGTCAGATTACAATCAGACACACATACACTGGTGATCATTTGTGCTTCTGGTATCATGAAATTAAGATCAAACAAAAAAAATGAAGTATTTCTCCAATTCCCTTCCTAACTCCTTTGTTGCACCTCTTCGCCATACTTCCAGACATTTTTATTTTTTCTCTAGGAATTTAAACATCAGACAAACTTAGGATGTGATTTTGATTTTTTCAAATGCTTTTGTGCAATATCTCAATGCAGAAATTCTTCATTTTCCATGAAGAGTAATGTTGACACCGTAATTTGCCACACAAAAAATGGTTTTGATTATTTGCCACTATATTCCACAGATTTAGAATTAATTGACCTATATATCATTTACAAATGTGACAAATTATCGTGTAGCCAAAATTTAAGTGGCAAATCACAGAATTTCCCGGAAGAAATACCCACGCTTGGCGCTGACAGGCAAAATCCTACTCCGGCGATCTCCCTGCTTCCCTGCCCTAACCTGCCGCCGTCTCACGAGATGCCGTACGAGTAGTCGTTGCTGCCTCGCCGCGACGACCGCTCGCCGACGCTTGCGATCCGCTGCACGGACCTGGCTTGCGAGCTTCCATGTTCCTGGTTCTCGCTCACCGTGGCCATCGCCGCGGCGACCACCTCTTCCACCCTCGCCGCGGCCTCCTTCATGTCAGGGCGCTTGTCAAGGTCCATCTCGACGCAGTCCACGGCGATGCGCATGAGGCGCGTCATGTCCGGCAGGGCGAACTTCCACGCCGTCAAGATGGCCGGGTCGAACAGGTCCTGCTCGAAGCCGTCGCTGATCGCCGACGTCGCCCACATGACGAGGTCGGTGCCGCCCTTGGCGTTGTGGAGGTATTGGGAGGGGAACTTGCCAGTGAGGAGCTCGAGGAGGACGATGCCGAGGCAGTAGACGTCGGCCTTAGCGCTGACGAGGTGGCCGGCAACACACCCCGGCGCCCTGTACGCGAACATGGATTGCGGCGACTGCGTGTAGTTGATGAGGCCGGAGAAGCCGAAGTCGACGAGGAGCGGCTCGAAGTCCGGTGCGAGGAGGACGTTGGCCGACTTGAGGTTGCCGTGGGGCACCTCGTGTCCGGCGAGCTCGGCGTGGAGGAACGCCGTGCCGCGCGCGATGCCGACGGCCACCTTGAGCCGCATCGGCCAATCCAGCGCTGCGTAGTCCACGCCACGGTCGCCGTGGAGGACGTAGAGAAGGCTGCCCTTAGGGATGTACTCGTACACCAGCAGCTTCTCGTCCTTGCGGTAGTGGTATGCCAGCGGCGGCAGCAGGTTGGCATGGCGCATCGCACCGAGCCGCTTCATGTCGGCCGCGAACGCGTCCTTGGTAGCACGGTTCATGTCGCGGGCGCGCTTCACCACCACGGCCACTCCGTTGGCCATCACCGCCTTGTACGCCGACCCGAGCCCGCCGCTGCCGATCACCTCCGCCGCCGCCTTCATCAGGTCGGTCATCCTGAACACGCCCTTGCAGTCGTTCACGATGACGAGGTCGCCGCCGGCGGCGGCGCCCATCTCGTCCGCCTTCGCGGCCGACGCGGCGCGCCGGTGCCCGATCGACGACCCAGTCCTCATCCCCAGCCACGAGCTGCTCCGCTTCTGCGTCGTCGACGCCTGCTTCACCATGTACACGGGCGGCCTCTCGTCGAGTCCCTCCATGTGGCCGCCGCGGTCGGGGTCGAAGTCTCGGACGCGGCTCGTCGCGTTGATGCACGCGCACAGGGCGAGCGCCACCACGACGACCGAGACGAACAGCGTGCTGAACACCATGACGACCCTCTTGGACGAGTTGACCTCTATCTGCGCGCGCTTGCAAGTTCGGTCGGAGGCCGGCACGTAGCAGAGGTACTCGTTGCGGCCGAACCTGCCGGCGTCGAACTTCCGGAACGCCTCCGGGACGACGCCGTCGAGGTCGTTCTCGGAGATGTCGAACGACTTGAGCGCCGGCGGCGGGAGGAGCGGGAGCTCGCCGGAGAAGGCGTTGCGCTCGAGGTGAAGCTCGAGGAGGGACGTGGCCTGTGCAATGGACGCCGGGATTGGGCCGGAGAGTTCGTTGCCGTCGAGCCAGAGCTTCTTGAGGTGGTTGAGCTTGGCGAAGAAGTCCTCCGGGAGGCTGCCGGTGAATCGGTTATTGGAGAGGAACATAGACTTGAGGGCCGTGAGCTGGTCGACGGCAGGGAGCTGGCCGGAGAGGTTGTTGCTGGCGAATGACACGGACCGCAGCCGGCGGAAGCCGGCGAGCGCGTCGGCGTCGATGGTTCCGCCGAGCTGGAGGCCATTGAGACGGAGCCCCGTCACCGTGCCCCGGCTGCACACCACGCCGTGCCACTCGTGCGACCCGGGCGCGCACGGCGACTTGTCGCCGTCCTTGGTGGTGATGAGCCACGACGACAGCGACGAGGAGTTGGTGAACGACTTCTTGAGCTGCATCAGCGCTTCCTCGTCGCTCATGTTCTGCGCCGCGTTGGCCCGGAGCGGCAGCGGCAGCGCCACCGCCGCCGCAGCGACGGTGGCGGCGAGGAGGAGGAGAGGCCGCTCCATGGCGCGAGGGACGCCGGCGTGAAGGACGCGCGTGCCAACGTTTCCTTTCTTCGCCGGGGATGGAGCGGGAGGCTTTCCCGGGATATGCAGCCGAAGATGGCGGGAAGGCAAATGCGCGCGTGCCAGCACGGAGTTTGACCAGGTCACATGAGATTATTAATCCAAATTAAGAATCAATTTCATATAACAGGTTTGATTGATTGATTCATGTTAAGATGGAAATAAATTTTATGTTTGGACGTCAAACAGAAGCTCTTCAAATTTGGTGGGACCCCGAGGTTAGAGTATCTCTAACAACATCTTTATTTTTAACTTTCTATTTATTTATTTGGTCAACTTTCTAAAAAGATTTATATTTTCAACTATTTAAAAAATACTCTCACTTTTAAAATCCAAAAATATTTCAAAAGTTTTTATTTATTTTTTAAATCTCAATTTCTAACCTTAGAAATCTAAGCGTTATAAAAAAAATCAAAATTTCAAATTTTAGGAACTTATGACATGTGCATGTTCTCATCTTATAAAATCGTCCCCTTCTTAGACTTGAGAACATCTCATCAAATAAATAACGTGTTGAATTCCGTAGCATCAATTTTCTTTTTATGTATGACATGACTCCTAATTCAAATAGGGATAGTAGTCATTGAGGTCCAGTTTAGCCAGTCAGATGAGTTGGCCAATTTAATGGAGAGCGTTTTTTTGGCTTAAATAAAGCTAGATAGCCATGCTATTATAGATGCTTTAATAGCTAATGAGGAATATAGTTGATCAAAAGATACGGTCCCTTAGACGGTTAGACCATGTATCCAATTAGGACACTAAGGTTTTGGGTTTTCTTTTTATATATATATTGACAACTGTCATGCCGCTGATTTGTGAGAGAACCCGATTCGCAGAATTCAATTGATTTCCACCGTTTCGATTATGTTTTCTATATTCTTACTTGTGTTCTTCAATTCATGCGTAGAGATTAGCCTTTGTGATAAGGTTAATCAGACTATGCACGGTTGAGAACCAGAAGAAAAGTGGTATTACGATCTCAATGATTCAATGAGCAGGTGTTTCTTCTCTACCAAATTATTGTTTACCTCCACGGAGCATATCAGACCCGTTTCGGTTTGGATTATAAAAATCCAGCTTATAAAAAAAACTGAATTCCACTGACTTGCTAGATTGTTATAACCTGCACTTTAGATTATAATAAGCTAGCAGAATAAATTATCATTGCTGGATTGTTATAACTTGCACTTCAGATTATAATAAGCTAGCAGAATAAATTATCATTTCAGCTTATGAAAAAAAACTGGATTGTTATAATTTAAAGCTAAAACAATCAATCCCTCAGTCTCGTGCCATATCAGTTGTTAACCCCAATGCAAGGTCCTGCACCACCGCGCCGAGCCACATAGCTATATTTTCAAACCACAAACAGATTAAACGGATTGCCCACCCCTTCAGACCATCACCGTTTTGTCGTACTAGTAATGAAAATACCAGTGAGTATAAACCAAAATAAACCAAAACAACACTTATAAATAAATTCAGTCACGGTGGAACGTTGATACCGTTTAAATTTGTCGATTGTTCCGTCCAAATTCTAAGATTATCAAAGACAACATCTCTGCAGAGTGACGATCGCCGCAAGGGCCAAGGCAATCATCACCACTTGCCACTGTCTATTCTGATTTGACTCAAAACTGGAACAAGCCACGGCTCAAGATAGGGCAGCCATCACATCCGATACTCTCAAGATAATGTAGTTAGTGCCATCAGCACCCTTGAACTCACTGCCTGCGTACTTGGAGTACAGCACGGTGCTGCCGGCTGACACTGACAATGGCTGCCTCTTGCCTTCATCATCAAGAGGACCTGGGCCAACGGCTACAACCTGCGTTTCAAAGGTAGACAGATTTTAACTCATGCAAATTCAGTTCAAGCTTGCCGCACTACATGCAGAAATATAAATCTCACACATGATCTAGCAATCTAGGTTCACAGCTACAATAAAGATGACAAGGCTTACTGTTCCAATGGACGGCTTCTCCTTGGTCGTTTCAGTGAGGATAAGGCCACCAGCCGTTTTGTCTTCAGCCTCAGCAACCTGTCAGAAACATAAGCAATATTGTTACCAAGGGGTTGTCTTGGAAGTACAAGAGCAAAATGTACTATCATTTCAGCATTCTCCAAATCCAATACACTATTTTAGGAAGTATCAATAACAATAAGTCAATGATATATGGATACCTTGATGAGAACACGGTCACTAAGAGGCTTCATGTCTTTGACATCATTGGTCTCAAGAATACCAATGATATCGTCCTCTTTTAGAAGAAGATGTTTGGCGTCATTAAATTCCACCTCAGTCCCAGCATATTTTGAATATACAACTTCAGCCCCGATCTACACAATAATATAAATATTAGTACATACTTAATACTGCCACTAGAAGGCATACAACACAATATAATAAGCAACTGAATACATTGGCATTGAACAGCTTATTGCACCAAACTCGTCAGATACTCAAGTTCGACAATTGTCCTGGTGCTGGTCACTATGACATTCTAACTTGAGTTGAGCTAGGTTACATCAACATTGGTTGGAGTTTCAAGAAAACTCAAATTTGTAACATGATTTGAACACAAATGTTTAAGGAATCATATATTAAGAATGGACAATCAACCCATGACAACTTAGTATCAGAGCCCCTCACCATAGCTTCTAGTACTAATCTTAAAACTATGTAAGTTGTTCTCCATGTTACGGTGTGCCATCTACTCTACCTAGATACCAAGGAGGTACTCCATCAAGTGTTTGATGTCTATGGTACCAAGAAGAAGAACCACCTCAAGCTAGAAGGAGAGCTTGGTGACCCATAACAATCTTAGATTTATTTTTAGTTCACAATAATGTATTAAGTCAAGATGTAAAATGCTTGAGTATTATTTATGTTAGGCATTGAATTAGGATTAAAGCTGCCTTGTAGCTCAAGGACGAGCTATTCGAAAGGAAGAATGTAGTGTCATGGGTAGTGGGCCAGGGCCACTAGGCCCAACCCAGCTCACGTGAATGGTACTCATAGGTATTGTAGCAATAATTAGGGATTAATAATTAGGGATTAAAGATAGATTATATCTCATATAGATTAGTAATTCATTTAAAATAATAGATTATATTAGAGTTAGTTAAACAGATGAAGTCTTGTAAGCTCTATAAATAGGGTGGTATTGATCAGGGATAAAGCAATAAAGAAAGAATTAGTCTATCCTCTCATCCCAATGTTCTTCTCCTCAACCCAAGTCTAACTCTCATCCCTATTAGCCACCACCGCCTAGCTATTCTCTCGACGGTGTTTATCCTCTCGGCGGTGTTTATCCCGTTACAGATCCAACCCATGACATCAATACATAAATAAATGTTAATGCATCTCATTGCAGAAATTCAAGTTAAGTGAAAACTAGTGATGCAACAAATGACAATAATCAGGGTCCCATGACAAGCATCACTACCAGTTATTTTCATCACGTTTCTAACAAATAAGATGGTGAACCCAAAGTTCCAAACAAGTGCTGTTATTGAGGAACCAAAAGTAAGTGCAATGTGCATCTAAGAATAGAAAACCAGTGTTCTGTGGTCTGTGCTCTGAGCAAGACTCATAAAACAAGCATGAGAGATCTCCGTTGGTTAAACATGAGTTTTATGCCATAGTAACTTCAACCCTCAAATCAGCCCATCATGCGGCAGGCCACACTACACCATTAACATTGCATTCTTGATCAAGGCATCTCACAATTAGCTTTTAAATGTAGTTGGCCATAATTCACAAGTACATGACCCTATCTCATCAGATCCACTTCTACTAGCAACCCACAGACCGGAACAGACCAATGAAGTAAAAAAATGTACTAGACATTGTGCGAGTATTTGCAACCTCACTGTGAGGAGGAATTTACCTGCACGCTGACCTCAACTTTCTTATCCCCAATGGTTTTTCCCTCTCCAACAGCAATAACCTCACCTCCCTGAGGCTTAGACTGCGCAGTCGAAGGAAGCAAAATTCCACCTATAGTCTTCTCCTCGGCAGCACCGAGTTTCACAAGCACCCTGTCTCCCAGAGGCTTGAGCGAGGTATACTGCCATGCGACAACAAAATCTGTAACTCACCAATGTGAACCATAATATAAACTCGCTGTAATCTACAGAATGAATGGCACATCACACATTGCATTGGCGCCACAGTATACCTTTGGAGTGACGACCGTGGCGGCCCTGATGACGAGGCTACGGGACGGGCGCCTTGAAGAGCAGACAAATGCCGATGGAGGCGCAAGACGGAGCCTATCCAATGAAGTCGAGCCATTCTTGGTAAAGGCAACCGCCGCGACTCCAGCACAGGAGAGTTGAACGGACGACATCATCGATTTCTGGATGAACAGCTGCCTGCGAATTCATACAGGCAGATGCTAGAACTTGTCACGACCACAGAATTTGGGGGGACCAACCAATCGATCGATATGAACGCAGCGTGCCCAAATCTGAGGAAAAAACGGTAAATTCATCCAGTTTGGAGTGGAAATGCAGGAGTTAACAGCTCCCGCAACCACGCGCCGACAACATCAGCCTTCCCTCCCTCGAAGCCTCGATTCGACCAAACAGAGTAACCCCACTCAAATCAACCCACTACGCAGCCCCCAAACCCGGGTACCCGACCCAAATCCACGAATCCAACAGCAAACAAGCCAAAGCGAAATCAAATCCGAGAAACAACCACCCAGAACATCACAGTACCAAATCCACCCCCACAAAGAACGTCCGGAAATATCGGCACCAAATCCGAGCAAGCGACCCCCAGCGACCAGTACCTCCCTGATTGGCCTCGAAGCGGGCTGGAATCCGGATGCCTTGCGAGAGAGGAAAGGAGACGCGCGGCGCAGGCCGCAGGGCGAGGGCGGCAAAGAGATAAACCCTACTCTCAAAGCAGAGCTAACGTGCTAAAGCTCAAAGCCCACCCCAAGCTTTATCACCAAGCCTCGCGTTTCTGCTGCGCCGCGGCCGCGGCCGCGCGCCTTATCCTAACCTGTAGACGGCCAAACGTCCCAGTACCGTTCGGCCGGTCCGAGACAGTTTTTAGAAATAATTTAACTATTTGTCACTCTTAACATGTGTCAATTAATGGACCACATGTCAGTGACTCAAGTGACCCCACATGTTAGTGACTCAGGGTGGCATTTTTGTTGCCACTCACATGTTAAGAGTGGCAAATAATTAAATCCCCCCAGTTTTTAGGTATGCCTGGATCTAAGCTGACACGACATGAGTCTCATACCATGCACGATGGACCGACTTGGTCACTACTCATTTAACGTTAGACCCCATCACCCGGCGCCCGCCTCTTGAAACATAACCCTAATTGCTCCCTGCCCTCACACCTAGCCCCCTCCGCCGCGCTCACAGGCTCACAGTGTTGCTCCCCTCTCCGCTCCTCACTCTCACCACTGATCTGTCTTCATCTGCTCCTTGCCCCCGTGTCTTTGGACATCGGACGTCGACCTCCGCTCATCGGTTCAACGACACTCGACGATGATGCACCATTGTACCAACATCCAGATCTAGCAGTGTTCGAGTGCCCTCACTGGTTGACGCTTGCTAGTTGATGCTCGTTGACCAGATCCAGATGTCCATTCGTCAGATCTGTCGTCTTCGGTCTCCCTTTTGGCCTCTCCATTTTCGGCTAGCGCCTAACAATCGTCCGGTTCATGTACCTCTCCCCTCTCATCCTCCTCTAGACAGCTAGTCCTCTATAGCTTCGGTAGTTTGGTGATCAAATCCATCATCTATGTGATAAACCCTAGCGTTTCTTGTTATTGTGGTGTTACTCATTGTTATTTTCTGGTTAAGTTATGTCGACTTGTCGTCGATGGAAGCAGGGCTCCACCTGCACAGGTTAGGGTTTATACTTTCTTGCACATTTTTTGTATTGTCTTTGTTGTATATTGCATTATTTAGGGTTTACAACATCTATATTATATGCTTGTTTGTAGGTCGTTGAAGAACCATTGCACCTGATAGACGGCGATGGAGCATCGGGATGATCCAACCTCTATGAACCATGAGCTTAGGTTGTTGGAAGACACAGAAGATGGTGATATGGGGTGTGATGATCTGTTCGACAATATTACTGATAATATCGACTCTAATGATTTGAACCCGAACCTAAACCCTAATGTGGTTCATGGAGCGGAAGAGGATGGGGATGAGGATTCTAGCTAGACCGACGGCAAAAAGAGAGCAAGGTCATCTATCTATTTCTGCGTGGCTTGATTTTGATCCACTATATGAAATGCAAGATGTTGTGAATGTCAGGTATGTTGTTAAGTGCCACCACTGTAAAGTTAAATTGTCTGCTAGTTCAGCTGGTGGTACTGGGCATTTGCTCCAGCATCAGAAAGCTTGCAAATTGAAACATGCACATTTGGCCATGGCTCGGTCCATGTTTCACTTAAATCCTGATGGATTTGTTTGTGGGTGGGATTATTATTCAATCGTTGCTCATAGTCAATTGTGTAGGTTGATTGTTAAAGATGATCTTATTTCTTTTGATGAGTCTGGTGCATTTACTGAGTACATGAAACTTGCTCATAATCTTAGATTTACTGTTGTATCTAGGCAAACCACTGTACTTTACTTAACATCGTGGTAATATTACGTAATCTTTAACTTTTGTTTTGTCTGGTTATGCTAAAGAAGATTCTCTCAGTGTGCAGTTGTAACACCCCAAATTTTCAAAGGAATAAAAATATTATTTAATCTAATTTCCTGGAATTTATTATTTTGGAAATACCTTTAATGCCCTCCTTAACCTTTTTGAACTAGAACCTATATGAAATGACCAAACCAGGGGCTAGAAAATTTTTATATGATCCCAAGGCCAAGATATATTTTTGAGAATTTTTACATATTTTTATCAACCTTGGAAGTAGCCCAAATATTTTAATCCATTTTCTGTAATTATTTTTATTCAGAAAATCAATTAAACAGTAACGGGCCCTCCCCCTCCCTTTCTCTCTCTCCCGGCCAGCCCAACCCACTCCTCCCCGCGCGCGCTGTCTGACCAATGGACCCCACCAGTCAGTGACTCTCTCTCTCTTCGCGCGCGCACCCGACAGCCCGACCCCACCTGTCGGCGCCAACCGCCTCACTCCCTCGGCCGAGCCTGACCCCACCCGTCGTCCACCTCGCGCCAACCCCCCTAACCTCGCCGGCCCCCGATCCCGCCTCGGATCCGCCCCATCAGCCCCCTAGCGTTAATTCGTCAACGCCATTAACACCCCCGCGACGCGCCGACCGTTTTCCCTCATTAACCCACGTGCTATCGCTCTGTCGCTCGCATGCATGGTAAGAGCTCACCGACGTTACTCTCGGCCCTCCCCCGGTTGCGCCCCCGCTGTCCCGCCAGTGCCTCTATTTAAACCCCTCACCTCCGCCGCGTTCGGTCCGCACGTCCATTTGCACTCAAGACCGAACAGAACGCTCGAGGCGCTCCCTTAAACACCACTCCGCCGCCCACACTCCGGTCACCGCACGCCGTCGCCGGTGACCTCCTCCGTCCTCGCTAACCGCACCATTGTGACCGCAAGGACCTCGCCAACCTCGGCCACCCCTCCGTCGACGACGAACCCCGCCGGAACACCATCGCCGACGAGGGACCCAAACCACTCCGTCGTCTACCCTCACCTCCGACCGCACTCCGTCGACCTCTCACCTCGCCTAAGGTATCCCCGTGTTCCCCTAGATGTCCTCTTTCCATTTCTAGGCTTAGCTAGGGCCGTCGTCGCTCGCCGTGGCCTCTGGCCCGCTCGCCGTCGCCGGAGAAGACGACCGGCGCGGGTAAACTACCCGTGCCGTGTCGGATTCGTTCCCAACCGTGCGATCCTGATCCAACGGCGGAAGTTAGGTTGTCTCGCGATTTAATCTGATGCGTTGGATCGTGGCGAAGTGGTACGGTGTGATCTCGTGCATCCGTTAGTATTTAAAACCCGCGATGGATCTGGGGCCATCCATCGTGTACCGGTTCAGCGTTTTAATCCTGGCCGTCTGTGATAACTTAACTCCCCCGCCTCGCCCGTGACCGCCCGATCGCGATCCAACGGTGGATCTCGATCCGGCGCACGCGCACAGTGCGCGGGTTCACCGTGGGCCTGGCTCACCGTGGACCCGAGGGTATTTTGAATTTAAACTAAATTCCACAAACTGTTTCAAACTTGTAAAATTCATATCTGGCGCATTTGAACTCCAAAAATTATCATTTCAATTCCATAAATTTTGTAATTTTATTCTCTACACGTTAGTACAATAAAAACACTATGTTTACTTTGAACATTTCATTCTTATTCATTAAAGTATTCAAATTCCCTTATGTTAAAAATACAAACTCTATTATTTAAATTTCAGTAAAAATTTATATTTATTCATTCCCTGTTAATATAATGCAACCATTAAGTTTTCTCTGAACCTTTCATTTTAAATTATTTAGAAAACTTAAAATGAGATTATTCACACTTAAAACCCCTTTTTACAAAGGACAACATTTGACTATAATTCATTTTAAATTATTTGTAAAATAAGTTTCAGAAACTTAGCAACTTGGTTTTCATTCAATTAAACCAATTTAAACCTATGTGCTTGTTGTGTGATGTTATATTGGTTGATTGAATGTTGTATCTTATTTTATTTATAATGGGAAGACTACGACGCCACCGAGGAGCCGGAATATTACCCGGAAGTTCCTCCCTCCCCATTCGCTGAACAAGGCAAGTCACCAAACCAATCTTTTGAGCATATTGAACCCATGTTTTATTAAACTATCACTAAAACACATAGAGTGTACATGCATTAGTCAAATGAAACCCTTACCATATATTTATTTAGGATCCCCCGACCTTGATGTGCAACCCAAGTCATGCTATCTCGTCTAACCTCCTTGTCACCATATGATTAGTATTATTAGCTAGTGTCCAATGTATTGACACGATTGATATAGGATAAAGATGAGTCGTAACAACATGGTTCTACTAAATTATCCCCGTTATTCTTATCCTTGGAATTCTGTCGGTGATGAGTTGTGGTTGTGAGTGAATGCATGGTGGGTTCCGGATGCAAGCTAGAGCATTGGTCGGTAGCACCCGGGGCACTATAAGGACTGGTCTGCGGGATCCGTTGCAATACACTTCCGTATTAACCACAAGTCTAATGGGTAAGTCCTAACTAAGGTATGGAGTGTTCCAAACCGAGGCCACCATTTGGAGATGGGTCAAGCAGCACCTGCGGGTGGCTTGTATCAATGTGGCGTAAAAGGGGGTGCGACGTTAGCCGGGATGCGGCCCAGCGCGCCGGCGAAACCTAGAGCGGGTGGTTATCGCTTGGAGCATTTCATGCTGAGGTTTTGGCACGAGTTCCCGTGGTATGGGTCATCTCATTATACTTTGGTGTTTGGGATGAGTGTGTGCCTTGTGGGTACAGTAGTACATCTCTGATCAGAGTCATTAATCTTTTCGAAAAGCCGAGCCCATGGTCAAGGGCGGGTTGCGTGATATCCCACAGTTAGTTTACTTTTGTTATGAATGTGTATGATGGTTTGACATGTAAGGACTGTTGTGCGAGGAGGTAAAACGTACTCCTCGAGTTAGATGGTATAATTGATGTTCATGTTTATTATTCCGCATGATTAAATTTGATTACACTAAATGCAATAACTGAAAAATGTACTTTTCCGCACTTTTAACCATTATCCTTCCTTTGTTATTATCTTGCATTACTATTTGCATTTACGGTGGCTTGTTGAGTACTCTTTGTACTCATACCCGTTGACACACAATTCAGAGAATGCCTACTACGAGGATGGTCTGGAGTAGCGACCCAGTCAAGAAAAAGATCCTGAAGAGTGCGTTCATCATGCTTTTATTTACTTGTTTAATTTTTACTTTGATGTAATAAATATGATCTGCACATCATGAATACTCGCCGTGTGTACGATTGTCGCATGATGAATCTCTTATATTATTGTTTTTCTTTTGAAATTCAATAATGTTCCGATTTCGATAAATCGGGGCGCCACAACAGCTCATTACGTTAACAATTGTTAGCAACTAGAGAAGATAATTATTTCTCTTAGGATCATTGATTGCTCACATACCGGTGAAAACATCGTTGAGCATGTTCATGCGGTAGTAGTTGACTATGGTTTGTTTGAGAAGGTATTCTCTATTACTCTAAACAACACATCTTTCAATTCTAATGCCATGGGAAAATTGTCATCTACATTGACTGTTTATATTGGTCTTATGTTCTTACATCAGCGTTGTGGTTTCCATATCATTAACCTTATTGTCAAGGTTGTCTTGAAATGACTCAAGCCATGTCCCGGAGCTTTTAGAATTGTCGTATATTTCTTGAACTCTTCTAACCGGTGCATTGCAACTTATAAAAGCTATTGTATGAGTACGAGTGTACGCCGCCGCGAATTTGGTTTGAATATGAGTGTGAGGTAGACCTCTACATATCATTCAACACGCTCAGACGCCTCATTCATTACAAAAGCATATTTTCAGTATTTATATAAACTCAATATCACTTGGCGGAGTGTGAGTCTTCTTTCTTATACACATTAGTATATTGTTGAAAAAAATTCTTATATTTTTTGAGGAGTTTTATGATTCAACTTAAAGCATCTCCAAGAAACCTACTAAATTTTAGTCCCTAAATCACATATAGGGATCATACTAAAAATTATCTCTTCCTAAAAATTATTCAATCTATAGAAGTTTTCCTATAATATCAATCTCTATTTTTAAAATCCTACAAATATGGTCTGTAATATGTAATAATTTTATGTAAAACTATAATACATTCAAATATGTATATCATTCAACTTATAACAACACATACAGGGGAAAATAATGCACATACAAGAAAAGATATGTCCACATGAAAACAGGGATTTGCTAAACTAATTCTCTATTTGAGAGAGATGAATGATGATTTAGGGAATGAATTAGGAAATTGACTCATTTAGAGGAACTTTTGGAGATTCATTTTTCACAAAATACCTAAATTTAAATTTAAGTAGTCATATGGGTAATCTCTTGGAGATGCTCTTGGGTAATCTTTTGGAGATGCTCTTACTCTTTATGTTGTTTATCAACCGACTTCACCATTACTGCTGCATCACATACTTAGGTGGTGTTTGGTTCTCTCGACTAAAGTTTAGTCCGTGTCACATCGGATGTTTGGACATCAATTTAAAGGATTAAACTTGAACTGATTATAAAAATAATTACAGAATTAGAGGATTATTCACGAGGCATTTTTTTAAGCCTAATTAATCCATGATTAGCAAATGTTTACTGTAGCATCACATTGTCAAATCATGACTTAATTAGGCTCATTAGATTCGTGTCGCAAATAATTCACCGATTATGAATGAGTTTTATAAGTAATCTATATTTAATACTTCAAAATAGTGAGACTAAAATTTGGGACTAAAAACAAACCGGCTCTTATTTTGTTGGACACATTAACAACTACCTCAGCGACATGATTTGCTTTAGGACGAGTAGATGATGAATTGACTTTCTCAGCGGACACAGGCCGAGACGAGGGGGAGGATGGTCAGGACGAGGAGGAACTAAAGCCAACCGGCCATGCCGCTGAGGCCCAGTGGCGGCGTCCCAGCGCCCCGCGGCTCCGCGCGCAAGGTTCCGCTGCGCAAGTTGCTGCGTGCGGCGTCTGTGGCGTGCGGCGTGCAGTTCGGTTGGGCGCTGCAGCTCTCCCTCCTCACCCCGTACGTCCAGGAGCTCGGTATCCCGCACGCTTTCGCCAGCCTTGTCTGGCTCTGCGGGCCCCTCTCTGGCCTCCTCGTCCAGCCCCTCGTCGGCCACCTCTCCGACCGCATCGCCCCTGCCGCCTCCCCCCTCGGCCGCCGCCGCCCCTTCATCGCCGCCGGGGCCTTATCCATCGCCGCCGCCGTCCTGACCGTAGGCTTCTCCGCGGATCTCGGCCGACTCTTCGGCGACCCCATCCAGCCGGGCTCCACTCGCCTAGGCGCCCTCATTGTCTACCTCATCGGCTTCTGGCTCCTCGATGTCGGCAACAACGCCACACAGGGGCCTTGCAGGGCCTTCCTCGCGGACCTCACCGGTAAACCTCCTCCTCCTCCCCGTTATCCTCTATAGCTCTATAGCCTACCTACTCCATCGATGGCAGCTCAAACAAAATTCGATCGCCCGAAATCAATTCACCACCGAGGACCCCCTGAGTTCATGCTTGCCTCGCATAAACAGGAAAGAATCGGTACTCGCTTCCGGCGCAAGCGATCGCTTATCTTTCGATTCCCACGATTCTGCCTATCGCTTCCCCCTTTAGGCTGAGATTCTTGCTCCGATGCGATAATTGTCGGCTTAACTCGTTTTGCTTGCTTCCCAAAATTATTTTTATTTATTTTACGGCCGTGCTTTTCTTTTCGCCCAGCCAGCTGACCTATTATTAGTATCAGGGTTTGGCGAGCTGAACAACACGAACCCTAATAACGACATGACAATCCTAATGTGGTTCGCCTGTCTCGAAATTTCATCAGCTAGGTCCTATAGTGAATTAGTGATAACCCATCTGTGCAAGGTAACATGTTCAAAAGGCATCATAAATTCGTAATATGGTTTTGCCAGCCATGCTACATGTTAGTTTTTTTTCCCAACATCTTGTAATTGGTTCTTTTCTAACCCTTTCTATTTCAGAGAATGACCCGAGGAGAACTCGGATAGCAAATGCTTACTTCTCACTCTTCATGGCCCTGGGAAACATACTTGGATATGCCACTGGAGCATACAGTGGCTGGTACAAGATATTTCCATTCACTGTTACTTCATCATGTAGCATCAGTTGTGCTAACCTCAAGTCCGCCTTTCTACTTGATATTATCATTTTGGTGATCACGACATGGATTACTGTAGCATCAGTGCAAGAGCCTCAATCTTTTGGAAGTGATGAAGCAGAACATCCTAGCAACGAACAGGAAACTTTCCTCTGGGAACTTTTTGGATCGTTCCGGTACTTCACACTACCAGTTTGGATGGTTTTGATTGTTACTGCCCTCACATGGATTGGATGGTTTCCATTTATCCTCTTTGATACCGATTGGATGGGTCGAGAGATCTACCGTGGAAGCCCAGATGACCCAAGGCAGACTCAGAACTACCATGATGGTGTGAGAATGGGTTCTTTTGGTCTGATGCTGAACTCTGTCGTTCTTGGATTCACTTCTATTGTACTAGAAAAGCTATGTCGGAAGTGGGGAGCTGGACTGGTATGGGGTGTCTCCAATGTCCTAATGGCTTTGTGTTTTGTTGCAATGCTTGTAATAACATATGTCGCAAAGAATATGGATTATCCACCTACTGGAGTACCTCCAACTGGCATTGTCATTTCTTCCCTGGTAGTTTTTACAATTTTAGGAGCACCCTTGGCAGTGAGTTAATTATTTTTTCCCACCAGATTTTCTGCAAGTTCTATATGATGTTATATGTGTGGTAACCTGGTGTTTATTCATTCTTGTTATTGCAGATCACATACAGTATACCATATGCAATGGCTGCTAGTCGGGTTGAAAATCTGGGGCTTGGCCAAGGTGCTTTCCTTTCGAGTCAACTTTATCATTTTGGAAATTTGTTCTTAGAAAGTATTTGTTTCACATGCAGGTCTAGCAATGGGTATTCTCAATTTAGCTATTGTCATACCACAGGTATCTATTTCTTGCATGTTTGAGTGTGGCTCATTCATAGGTTTGACTGTAACCCATAACAGGATTACTGTCTCCTAAAATAACCTGCTGATGATGGATGAAAAATTATCCAATTTCGTGGCTCAACGACAACAATCAAACAAAATTTAAGAAATGGTTTAAATGGCCAATATACTATAACCTATAACCTGCTGCCAGAGTAAAACCATGTCAAAACAGACATATAATGCATAATTTACTAAGTAGAACGCCTAGTCATACTCATACATTTACTATAATAAAGATGAGAAATCAAAACACAGTCATACCTATGAATGAATATTCATAAGTGCTTCAAATTTCAAAATATATGGCATTGTCCAATCACAAAAATGTGTCAGCTCTAGAACGTGTGCTGCCAAACTATATTAATTTGAAGTAAAGATGTGCCTAAAATTAATAAGTTTGTTGTTTGTATATATTAAAACTGTACAAGTAATTTTTTTATGAACAATACTTTCACAGTATTGCATTCATCCTAAAACCTAATCATGTACATACATGATAAATAAAATTTAGTGGTAATGGTGACATCTTATTAACTTTGAGAAGTCAAAAGCCAATACTTCTGAGTAAAACTTAGCAAGTCATGACATCTGAATGTAAGCTAGATCATTTGTGAGCTACGGGGTGAAAAAAAAACCTCTCTTACAAATTAAGGATTTTGTATCATCATGGTAGACCTACTTTAAAATTGGTTGAAGCCCTGATTCCATGAGTCAAAACATCGTTGATGAACCTGAAATATTAGGAGTTCAGGATTGGCTACCTACATAAGAGGGAATTCAGTTGGGTGTGAACCATTCTAGCATTGCTGTCCAAAAATTACTTGCATACATTAGGTTTTTGTGTATGTACTGACCCTGGTACATTCAGGTTATTGTGTCACTGGGTAGTGGACCGTGGGACCAACTGTTCGGTGGTGGAAACGCACCAGCCTTTGCTGTGGCAGCAGCTGCATCTTTTATCGGTGGGCTGGTGGCTATTCTGGGCCTCCCACGAGCCCGCATTTCATCATCAAGGAGGAGAGGCCACCGATAAGCTGATTGCTACATATAAATTGTCAACCATTCTTTTTCTGCAGTTAAAGAGGGGGAGATAAAATCTTTCAAAATGTTTTTTTTGCTTGTTTCCTCCGTGAGCTATTTTTTTCCTTTGCGTGTCTTTATCACCTTATGCTGTTGTATATTGAATTTTGATCATTTGACTACATATAAATTCTAGTCAGTATGTCATCTGCCGTATGATATTTTCCATCGCATTGCATCTCCTGCTGTATAATTTGTTTTTGGATACGTTCAGTCAGCTTCGGTGCTCTGTTGATATTTATGGATGAAATAACTTGCATGCTTATGGAGAATTGAGTCACGAGCAATCCTCCTCTCGGTTAAAGTATTTTGATCCTCAACCCCGTCGTCGTTGTCATCCTCCTCTGTTTGTGTCCTCCTCCTAAAGCTTCGACTTTGATTTGGCTTTATGACACATCTTTGCACATATCTTTCGACGTCACGTCTTAACTTATGCTGTTTCCTCCATCGTGAGCATATCACCTTATGCTGTTGTACATTGAATGTTGGTCATTTGTCGATATTAGCGAAACAAAAGGTTGGAGGAGTTTATATTACTCAAGAATATAAATTCTATTCAGTATGTCATCTGCCGTACGATATTTTCCATCGCGTTGCATCTGCTGTTGTGTGATTTGTAAAATACAGCAAGTAATTGGAAATCCAGGGGGTTCAATTCGTGGTATTTGTCCTGTCATGCTATTGCCTTGAGCATCAGCATGCATCCCCATGTGCACATAGATGCCGATCTGCGGCTCAAATAATCTTCCTCCTGTCTTTGTCTCGATTCGTTCGTCAGAGCAGAGATCCACTCTCAGCGATGTCAATGGGTCCCGATGGGATTAGAGCCAACTTTTCTCCGGAAGTTTATCGGGGAAGGCTGTGATTACGATGGAAATGATTTAATATCTCGTTGTCTCTATGCTCACACTTATGTTGTTTTACTCATCCAGCTTATTTTATTTTAGAGTCCAATCTACATAGCTAATCATTTTAGCTTCTTTTTTACTTTTGTTTTTTTGCCTTCACCATCCGATAGTACTATCGTCTGTTAAGCAAACACAACTCACAGCGTCTAAGCATCTGTTTCTTAAATTTGTCATGAATGTAATTGTTATAAAATAGATTATTTGTACTTCTAAAATATCATTCATTTTTTAACTTTATTATTTATTACATCACTTAATCAATCTCGGACGCATACTCATCCACCCGGCAAAAGTATTATAATCTTTTTACACATACCCTTAATATATATATATATATATATGCTTATGCATAAACGTTGTTACGTTCTAATAACAGTTGAAATAAATAAATGTACCTACCTAAATACCTAATTGACGAGAACTGAACAAAAATTTGACAATGGAAATTTTATTTTAAAGACCGCGGACCAGAACTGAGCACTACAGCTTCTGTCCTTTCTGCTAGTTAATAGTAGTACAATAAAACAAGAGCTATTGCCTAGTGGCACAGTGGCACTACCACTTTCACTTGACGATTTATCTCTCTCCTCCTCTCCTGAGTCGTCCTCTCCTCTCCTTCCTCCCTCCCTTCCTTCCTTCCTCCTCAGTCGTGCCTGCTGGCGGCTGCTGTGCGGCCTCCGTGTCCATGGAAACTCCCAAGCCTGATGACGCCGTGCTCTTCGTCGGCGTGTCCCTCGTGCTGGGCATCGCCTCCCGCCACCTCCTCCGCGGCACCCGCGTCCCCTACACCGTCGCCCTCCTCGTCCTCGGCGTCGCCATGGGATCGCTCGGTTAGCCTCCCGGCTCCCCACTTCGTCCCCCCGCCTCCCTTGATTTATATCCTCTCCAAGTCGAACTCTTTTCGCTCTGTTGTTCATCTGCTTCCCCTGTTTCTTTAGATGTGTTTCTTTTCAAATCATCGATTTTTAGATTTCTTTTGTTAGCACGCTTTTCATGTTTCAAACTGTGGTGTGAGAAAACTCTCGTATACAATTACAAGGTGATCACAGTAGCACGACGGCTCCTTCCAGAAGCGCTAATTTAATCATACCTTTTGCGTTCCAACTATCTGCAGCTCGATTCCTTTATTGGCCGCATAAGTAAATGCTTCAAATGAGATGCACGAGGTCATATTCTTTTAATACTATCTTGAACGTATTCACAACAAAAAAATATTCTTTAACAATTTCCTGTATTCACGAAAAAAATACTATCTTGAATAATGTGTGGTGGATGCACACTCTGATTCTGAACTACCCTTGCCAACATTCAGAATTTGGAACCAAACATGGACTAGGCAAACTCGGAGCTGGCATTCGTATCTGTAAGTTCATCCTGGACTCATGCAAGAAGTTGTTAGGATGTTATTTTTCTGCATTTGATCTGCTTCTAATTTATATTGCTAAATCGCAGGGGCTAACATAAATCCTGATCTTCTTTTGGCTGTTTTTCTGCCCGCTCTTTTGTTCGAAAGTTCCTTTTCGATGGAAATACACCAAATAAAGGTATATTGTTTATCACTCTCTTTATGTCAAGTGATTCGATTGGCCTCATTAAAAGTGAATGATACTCGCCCTTACCCTCATTAAAAGAGCCCTATCTGGCTCTCTGCAGTTTTTTAATGTAAAAAATCCTTGTTCATGCATAATTTAGAAGCTTGATAATCTGGGGCTCTGCCGGTCCACCCAAATCTTTCATTTATAATTCCCTGAAAGAATAGCTCCTCATCAGCAGAACTCTATTCAAATTCAAATGTCTTTGAATCTGCTGAGCCTCACTTGATTGGTTGGAGTCATGTGACTTTACAGATGATCTTATGTTGTTTCGTTTTACTATTATAAATCCATACAATAATACCATCTAGAGTGGTTACATGCACATCAAATTTGTCTTTTTCCCTATTATTGCCGCATATATGTCCGTTGAGTGTATTATACTAAAATGTCATTTTCCAGAAATGTATGGCACAAATGGTGTTACTTGCTGGGCCTGGTGTGATACTATCAACTTTCTTCCTTGGCTGTGCTCTAAAGGTATCTATCTACATAGATAGTTTACAAATTTATTTATGTTCTGATTCTACCTAGTTGATGTGTCGCAGCTCACTTTTCCATACAATTGGAACTGGAAAACATCATTGTTGCTTGGTGGATTGCTTAGTGCGACTGATCCTGTTGCTGTTGTTGCACTGCTAAAAGAACTTGGAGCAAGTAAAAAGCTCAGTACGATAATTGAGGGAGAATCCTTAATGAATGATGGGTATGCTACTATGCCTCTCTACCTGTTTATTCTTTTATCCCTTAGAAGATATCCTCCCTTCTTTCTCTTCTACCCCATGTGTCAGATCTTTTCTCTGGAAGAAAGAACAAAGATGGACCACGTAAAAGTTGGACTTATCTAGTCACTGATCAGAAAATTTCTATGTTAAAACTATCATTTAAGTATACGTAATATAGAACAATTTTCTATGAGATTCATCCCATATGCTTTTGAACTCATTTCTGTGTTGAATCATTTTTTATGTTTCTGAATATTCAGTTCATGACATCTTCACTCATCCTGCAATGACAGAGATTCTATCATATAAAGATGAGATTGTTGTTCCCCCTGAATATGAAAATTGTAGCCTGACTTTTTTACGGAGACCTAGAAGCATAAGTTGCTATAGTTTTTATGGTCATTTTGGAGTTGCATTTAATTTTATTTTCTTAATGGAATTAAAAAAACAGGATTTCAATATGTGCTTAACTACAATGATATGACCTTACTTGCTTTGTCCACACATGTAAGACACTCTCGGCTAATGTATTTCTTGTTGTATTCATCAGCTCCATAGTGGGACAATGTGGTGCTTGAAAAGATAACTAAAATGCTAGGATTCTGTAATATTGCCTGTTGTTCATCCTAAATTATGGCATATTCTACAGGACTGCTATTGTTGTCTATCAGCTGTTCTATCGAATGGTACTCGGAAGAACATTTGATGCTGGATCAATAATAAAGTTTTTGTCAGAAGTTTCACTTGGAGCGTATGTGAAATATTCTTTAAATTTTCAAACTGAACAATAATGTTACAGTGA
Source organism: Zizania palustris (assembly GCA_019279435.1). Taxonomy (NCBI): domain Eukaryota; kingdom Viridiplantae; phylum Streptophyta; class Magnoliopsida; order Poales; family Poaceae; genus Zizania; species Zizania palustris. The sequence goes on from JAAALK010000080.1 coordinate 18,631,272, forward strand.
TTCTAAGTTCTAATGCTAGTTTGATCTTCCTTCACCAGTGTTGCTCTGGGCCTTGCTTTTGGAATTTCATCAGTACTTTGGCTGGGCTTTATTTTTAATGATGCAATTATAGAGATTGCACTTACTCTTGCTGTCAGCTACATTGCTTTCTTCACTGTAAGATAATCCAAGATTTAATGTTCATTCTTTTCTTCAGAGGGGCATTGCTGATTGAATTACTTGAATTAGATCACAGCAAATGGAATCAATTGTAGTTCCCATCCTATAATTATATTCCATTAAATCATTTACTGCAACTTTGCTAGAGATCTCATTTTATTGCTGAGCTGTGGTAGCTGCTAGATGCACATATATATATATAGTATCTACGATATCTTTGAGCATAATTGGTCATTGTTTCATGGTATCCTGATATGTGCATATGTAGTGACAAGTGGTTTAATCAAATATTGCTCTTGATGGTTTATGAGAGAGGGCATTGTGTTGCAACCACCATCTTATCACCTATGGCATCTCTGATTTATACTTCTAATAACTTTGGGGATGTTGGGTGAAGATTTAGATAGGGCTATAGGGGAATGAATGTATGCAGAAATTGATTGAACATAGGTTGTAAAATAAACATATGTTAAGAAACGATGAACATGGCTCTAGATTTTGATATGCCGAGAGATGGATCAATCATAATATGTACTAGTCCAATTTGTTTATCTTCTTTCCAGATTTTGTAGTTATTAACTGCGTAACCTTGAATACCATCTTTCAATTCCACTCCAGTTGTCAATCATATACTCCCCATGCTCAAATATACATGATGCTGGGAGTACTTAACTACCAACATCATTTATGTTTGACTGCAGGTAGTATATTTATCTGAGAGTACTTGCACATGTGACATTGACATATCAGTACCCTTGATTATTGTTAGCTTGTTTAATCAACTGTGCATCATGAACTGGTTTTCACATACCTTCTCCAAAGTGAAATTCACCTGCATTATGGATAAAACTATGCCACTTAAGAAGTGCTTACTTTCCTCTAGTTTCTTGGAGGTTTCATTTGTTAATGTGGTTATAACAGGCACAAGATGCACTGGAGGTCTCTGGTGTTTTGACCGTCATGACACTGGGAATGTTAGTAAAACTTGTGCTGATAACCTATTTTATGCATCCTATAATACCATTTGATATTGACATGTGGCATGACCAGGTTCTATGCAGCTTTTGCAAAAACTGCTTTTAAGGGTGACAGTCAGCAAAGCTTGCATCATTTCTGGTATGTATTTATATTGATATTCTAAACCAACAATCAATCTTTTTTTTGATGAAAATCAGTAGGAGAGGCTCCTACTAAGATTTTGAATTAAACGAAAAACAGAACTTACAGGTAGGGCAAGGGAGAGAGGTTACAACGTAGCAGGAAGGGACTCCAACCAGGAGCCAATAGAGGATCTCAGAGAGGGGGAGAATCTACTAGATTGATTAGAAAAAATTACATAGAAGAGATTCAGCCAGGAAGAAAACGAGGGGGGAATCCCATCGAAGATACATTTGTTTCTTACAAGACAAAGAGCCCAAGCACCAATGTTGATCACCTCCATGGCAAAGGTTCTGGGTAGTGCCGCCCTGGCGGCAGCTATCTTGAGATGTATTGACGGATCATCCAGCCAGTAGATTCGCAGAAAGTCCCAGCAGCGACGACTGAATGTGCACTCAAAGAAAAGGTGGCGGGTAGTTTCCTCCGATCCAGGGGGGCAGAGCTTGCAATCTCCCGACTCCTCTGCGGGGAGGATGCGTCGCCGTTTCAGCAAATTTTTCGAGGAGAGGCGGTCAACCAGCACAAGCCAGAAGAAGACTTTGAGCTTGTTGGAGCATTTGGACTTCCAAAGCCAAGTAAAAACCTTAGGGGGGTTGGGTTGCTGAAAGTGGTGATTGTAGAACTTTTTAGGAGTGAAGGTGGAGGAGTTCCAAATGAGGGGCCAGGAGTCTGGGGCCGGCTGAAGGGGATGTATTCTCTCAGTGAGAGTGCTGAGAAAATGGAATTCAGCGAAGGCTTCGGCTGAAAGGGGGATGGCAAAATGGTCGGCAGGGTGAGGTAGGGAGAAGAAGTGGTGGACGGAGCATGCGGGGTTCAAGGCAAAGGAGAAGAGTCTTGGAAGAAGGAGCTTCAAAGGGAACTGAAGCCAGCAGTCGTGCCAGAAGGACACAGAGCGACCATTGCCGATCGAAGGGCGAGCAATACCAAGGAAGAGGGGTGAAAGCTTGATGATGTCTCTCCACCAGCAGGAACCTCTGGGAGGACCGATTGTCGGCGAGAACGAAGAGGAGTAGTAGTGCTTCCAAACGAGGTCGACCCAGGGAATGTTTTGGTGAGTGACAAATTTGTGGAGGTGCTTGAGTAAGAGGGCAGTGTTCTGCGTGCGGAGGTTAATGACCCCGAGTCCTCCCATCCTTTTGGGCTGACAAACGAGTTGCCAGTTGGCTTTAGGAAGTGATGAGGAGTTGGTATTGAAGCCTCTCCAGAGGCAGTTTCGTCGCGCGCGATCGATCTGCTTGATGAGCCGAATGGGAAGTTTGAAGGAGCACATAGCATAAGTGGGGAGAGCGGAGAGGACGGAGTTGACAATCTGCAGCTTGCCCGCCATAGAGAGGCAGAGTGAAGTGTGTGCGAGACGCCATTCAACTCTGTCCAAGAGAAAGGTGAAGTCCGCAAATTTAGGTTTATGAAGGCCGAGGGGAAGTCCTAGATAGGTGAAAGGGAAGGAGTCAAGAGAGCACCCGAAAGTTGCCGCGAGAATGCGAGCCTGATCGTCCGAGACATTAATCGGGATGAGACTGGACTTGCCGAAGTTTACATGAAGCCCCGTGGAAGAGGAGAAGGCATTGATGAGGGCTTTGAAGAAAAGGATGTTCTTTTGGTCTGCCTTCAGGAAGATCATGGTATCGTCGACATACTGAATGATAGGGAAGTCAGTGCCGACAGGGTGGCAGGCCGGGGGGTGGATGAAGCCCAACGAGGCAGCGCGATTAGTGATGTGTTGCAGGAGATCAACCGCGATAATGAAGAGAAGAGGGGATAGGGGATCCCCTTGTCTAACTCCCCTTTTGCAGTGGAAGAATTTACCCGGGGAGCCGTTAAGTAAGACTGCAGAGTGGCCGGAAGAGAGAATTGCCTGTATCCACCGAAGCCATTTAGGGGGAAATCCCAGGTGGAAGAGCATGAGGATGATGGTGGAGTGTTCTATGGTGTCAAAGGCCTTCTCGAAGTCTAGCTTTAGGATTACAGAGGCTTTCTTGGAAGATTTGCAGAGGCTGGAGTATTCAAGAGACCAGGCCAAGCAGTCCTGAATGGATCTGTTCTTGATGAAGCCATATTGGTTGGGGTGGATGATAGAAGTAATAATAGGTTGGAGACGGTTAGCAAGGATTTTGGTGAAGAGTTTAATCGAGGTGTTGAGAAGGGAGATGGGCCTGTAGTCCTGGGCGTTGGTAGAATCGGGTTTTTTGGCAATGAGCGTGATATAAGATCCATTAATGGGCTGGAGATCAATGTGCTGCGAGGAGGAGAGGTGGCGACCGATAGCATAAAAGTCTTCTTTGATGATGGGCCAACAGGTTTTGAAGAAGAGCCCATTGAAACCGTCCGGCCCGGGGGCTTTTTCAGAGGGGAGATTGTTTACTGCTGAGTCGATCTCTGCGACCGAAAGATCCGCAGCTAAGTGGGCCAGGTTGTTGTGCCGGGCCACCAGGGAGGCCAGATCGAAGACCATTGGAGGATGCGAAGAGAAGCCCATTTTTGAGAGGAAAAAATCCAGGAAGACTTCAGCTTTGTCTTCCTCGGAGCGGGCCCAGTCTCCAGCAGGAGTTTGAATGGCGGGAATGTTGTTTTGGCGCCTTCTGGAGCTAGCAGCGGCGTGGAAGAATTTGGTGGATTCATCTCCTAATTTTGTCCAACGAATGGTGTAACGCTGCTTCCAATACGTGTTTTTAATTTGGAGAAGGGACGAAGTGTGGGATTTGAGCAGTCTTCTGAAGTTTCTTTCTTGGACGGACAACGTCCGATGTTCTTCAGTGAAGTCAAGAAGGTTGAGGATGATGGTTGAGTTGCGAATCCAGGAGTCGAATAGGCCCATGCGCTTGCTCCAACGGGACAAAGATTTTTGGAGAGATTTCAATTTGCAAGCGATGCTGAGGATGGGGTTCTGGGGGAAGGTACCATTGTTCCAACTGGATTGGACGATGTTGGCGAAACCGGGGAGCTTCGTCCAGAAATTTTCGAACCGAAAGACAGGGGAGTGAGCAAAGGCGGAGCCAATGCGGACCAAGCAGGGGCAGTGGTCCGAAACAGTGTTAGGGAGAGCACTGAAGGTGGTGTTAGGGAAAGAGTGTATCCAGTGGGTCGAAGAGAGACACCAATCAAGCTGGATGAGGAGAGGCGAAGGCTGCATATTGCTCCAGGTGAACTGACGATTGTTTAGGTGGATTTCCGATAAACCTTGTTGACTGATGATGTTGTTGAAGAGCATCATTTTAGATAAGTTGGGGCGTCCATGGTTGCGATTGTAAGGGGAGCGGTAGAGGTTGAAGTTGCCCACAAAGAGCCAGTCATCGGTTTGAAGGATGCGGACATTGGCAAGCCAATCAGTGAAGGAAGGCCTATCCAGATCCCAGCAGGGACCGTAGATGTTGGAGAGGATCCAACGCCTGCCATTGGAGACTGATAGGAAAGAAACAGTGAGCTGATGCTGGGAGGACGAAAGCGTGGCACCAGAGAACAACGAGCTATTCCAGCCGATGAACAGCCCACCCGAGGCACCGAGAGCGGGCACAAAGGCAAATTGATCGAAGCGTTTGGGGAGGAAGTGTCGGACAGTAGAGTGATCAAAGGTGGACATTTTGGTTTCCTGCAAACAGATAATGTTGGGGCGGCAGGAATTGGCAAGATTTCTAATTGCCAGGCGTTTGGGTTGCGCATTAAGGTCGCGGATGTTCCAGCTGAGAATTCTCCAATCGCGATGAAAAAGCATGAGCCGAATGCAAAGTTGAGTAGTGCATGGCGAACCCGGCAAAGCCAGGGCGCGGGGAAATAAAAGGAACAAACCGGCAACGAAAGTAGAATAGAACCGCCGTCAGGCCGAAGCCCAACAACACAGAGTGCAAAGTGTAGCCAACAGAACAAGCAACATAGAAAGTCCATAGCGGGCCATTAACAGGATGCCCGACAAAAGCTTGAAGGAGGATCTTCATCAAATGAGGTCGGTGGCCTAGGTAGCTTGGGCCGGGCTAGGCACGCCCCTGTCCGCAGGAGTCGACTCCGGGCCATCCGAGTCGCTGGCAAGAAGGGAAGCAGTGGTGACTTTAGAGGCAGGAACACCACAAAGAGAGCAGGCAGAGTGTTGAATCTGCTGAATTGTAAGAGAGGGAAGAATGGAATTGGACCTCGAGATGTTGATGAAGTCTTCAATAGCTGGAAAGGCTTGGATGGAGGGGCCTGCCTTGTTGGAGTGGAAGTTTCGCTTGAAGCCCAAGGACTTGATTTTGAGCCGAAGGCTCCGCCTGAGATCTTTGTCCGATAAAGGGGTCTTGTCCTTGCGATGAACACCCGTGGCGACCGGGGTCGACTGAGACGGCAGGACGACAGGAGCCGAAGCCGACGGCCCAGCAGCCTTCGGGCGCCTGGAGTAGACGAGCCTGATGGGAGGCCGCAGGGGCAGCGGAGGAGCTTGCGGGGGGTCTTGAGCAGCCGGGAGGTGTATTGGGAGGATGAGATTGACATGACCGGCGTCGTCCGTTGGGGCGGGAGGAGGCGACTGCGGGGAGGGAGGCACCGCCAGGACAACCTCCATGGAAGAATCGGAGGAAATGCCCGAGGCCGCCTCACTGTTCTCTTCGGCCCCAGCCTCGGGAACCATGGGTTCGAGATCCTCTTGGTCGAGGTGGAAGAGGAGGGGTTGCTCTTCTTCTTCCGCAAGGTTGGCACCCGGCAAGTCATGTGGAAAGTGCGGAGGGTGCCATTGGTCAACTAGCGGGCCGAATAGCTGCTGATCGGCCCAGTGTTGCACCCATTCCGGTTCGCCTGGCTGGACCGGCTCCAGGAAGGGGTGAGGGTTGCCGTTGTTTGGAGGGGCCGGGTCCTCGTCGCCCGGCCAGTGATCAGCGAGGTCAGACTGAAGGAGGAACACCGGGAAGGTCCAGGAGCGGCCAGCTCCGTCCAACTCTCGGCCGTGCTTGACAGTGAGACTTCTGGGCACGTCGAGATCATCATCGTAGAGGACCTTGACAAGAACCCTAGCGAAGCTGGGGTCTTGTGTGTGCCAGAACAGGAGCTGACCGAAGGACGAGCAAATTTGTTGCAGGAAGTCGAGGGACTTGAGGTCCAGGGGGTAGCCCAGGAACATGAACCACCCAGCGCGCGCAAACGGCGCTTGCTTGCAGTTCTTGGCTTCATTGTGCTTGACGAAGCGAATCATCCGATCGTGGACGACGAAAGGCGGGGAGTTGACAATAAAGTCTCGTTCGACGATATCGCCGAACTTGAAGATCCCAACTCCCAGAGGATGGAGGCTGTATCTGTCCACTTGGAGGAGCAGGTTGTTGACGACATGGTGGCGGATGGCGATCAGGAGGTACATCCGATCACCAGGGGGACGACACCATCACACTCGGCAATGGCGAAACTCTCATGACGGGGGATGATGTCCCCAGAGAGTGCGACATTGGCCCGTTGCTTTCTCAGCTGGCCGCCGCCATCCCGGAGAGTGCCTCCGAAAGGGAGGAAGGGGAGAGGGTTCACCGGAAAGTTGGCCATGGCGGGAGGGGGAAGAGGGAGAGGAACCGAGGAGGAGAAGAGGACGATGGAGGACGGAGAGTGGGAGGGCGGGGGTGCTAAGGAAGCTGGAGCAACTTTCAAGGTAGGCGGGAGTGGGAACGGCAGGGGGCAAATTGCAGTGGGGGGGCTGGAGGGGGGAGAAAATACATGGGGAGCCTGGACAGAGTGTCCGGGGGGCGAGAGGGGAGGAGGAGAGGAAAACTGGGGGGTAGGAAGAAAAAGACCCGGCTGACGGGAGCCATAAATGCGGGGCAGCGGAGGGGACACAGGCGTGACCGGTGGCGAGCCCAAGGCGGCTGGTGGAGATGGGCGAAGAGACAGATCACGATTCAGACGAGAGAAGATATGGCCTAGAGGGATTTGGCGCAGAGGGGCCGGAGAGGGAACAGTGACAGATGAGGCGTTCGAGGAGAACTTGCCGAGGATGGAGGGTTTGGCACTGTTCAATTTGAAAACGGTATTGGCCGAGGGTGGAGAAGGGGGGGCTTTGTCGGAGACAAAGCGGCAGGGCGTAAGACAGCGAGAGAAAGAAGGGCAGGCAAAAAGGGGGCAGGAGATGGAGCCCACCAGAATCGACGAAGGGCGGGAGGAGACCGAAGGCTTAGGGTTCATGCCGAAGACGGTGATCTTGTCCGAGAAAGAGACCTTTCGGCGCGGGCAGGGGGAAATGTGAACTCAGCACATCAACAACACAGAGAAAAAACAGAAAGAGCAAGGAGAGTTCTCACGCCAGGCGCGAGCCGCCGGCCAGCCGCCGCCAATTTCCTTTTCACTCCAGAACGTTCATTACAGCGTTTATTTATACTCCACACAGTACTTGGGTCGCATTGCTACGAATACATTCATTCGGCCCACTCCGGCCCACGATAACGTGTATTAACCTTCCTCATTCTTGTTGGCTTACTCCTGTCCTCCGCTTCTGGCTGTAGCTCGTCCGACACCGCAGCTGGGTTGCTGACAAACCCCCTTCCTTGAAAATTGGCTTGCCCCCAAGCCAACACAGCTGGATAACTCTTCTGTAATTCAGCCAGCTCCTCCCATGTTGCATTTTCAGGTGTATCACCAGTCCATTGCACTAAAACCTGAATCTGGTTGGAAGAACCACCACCAGATGATCGGTAATCCAAAATTCTGCTTGGAATCTTGTCTTTTTTCTCAGAGTAAACGTGACCCATTGGATCACCTGGAGCACCACGGAGCTGTGACACATGGAACACTGGATGGACACTGCTATTAGCTGGCAGTTGCAAACGATAAGCCACAGCCCCCACCTTAGCAATCACCTTAAAGGGTCCAAAGTATTTGAAAGCCAGTTTGTGATTAGCTCGGCCTTGAAGAGATGTCTGCACATAAGGCTGCAACTTGACAAAAACCCATTCACCCACGTGAAATTCCCTGAAACTACGTCTCTTATCTGCTTGAATTTTAATCTGTTGCTGAGCTCGATGCAGATGTTGTTTGAGCACTTGATTCATCAATTTCCTTTCAGCTAACCAAGTAGACAGATCTGGAATTGTGCAGGAATTGCTATCAATACCGAACTGTCTAGGAGGATGTCCATATAAGGCTTCAAAAGGTGTTGTTTGCAGTGACGAATGTGGGCTGGTATTATACCAGTACTCAGCAAGATATAACCATTGCATCCACTTGGAAGGATAGGCTTGGGTAAAGCATCTCAAGTATATTTCCAGACATTGATTCACCCGTTCAGTTTGCCCGTCTGTTTGTGGATGGTATGCAGTGCTCAAATGCAGTTTAGTGCCAGAACACTCAAATAACTGCTGCCAGAATTGACTGGTAAAAATCCTATCCCGATCTGAAACAATTGCCACCGGAAGACCATGCAATTTGTATACATTGCGCATATATGCCTTGACAACATCTCTTACAGTGAAGGGATGCCTTAATGCCACAAAGTGAGAGTATTTGGAAAACTTATCAACCACCACAAGTATACAATTAAATCCTTCGGACTGAGGCAGGCCCTCAATGAAATCGAGTGTTACCAGCTGCCATGCTCCTTCCGGGATAGGCAAGGGCTGTAGAAGACCAGGATACTTGACTCTCTCTGGTTTAGACTGCAAACAAATTGTGCATTGCTTGAGTTGTTCTTGTACTGCTTTCTTTAATCCCTTCCAAGCAAATAATTTCTTCATTCGATAATATGTGGCCGGAAATCCAGAATGTCCACCCACAGGACTACCATGCAATATATCAATCAGCTTATGTTGTAATTGAGGATTATGGCCTATCCAAATGCGTCCCTTGAATCGTAACAGACCATCTTGGAGAGTGAAATGTTCCCGAGCATTCGCATCAATGGCTAATTCAGAGAATATCTGTTGTGTGTGAGGATCAGAGGAGTATCCCAGGATCACTTCTTCTAACCATTTTGGTTGGCAACTGGTCATCATTGTGCAATCTACTGGCTCATCAGGGTACAATCGAGAGAGAGCATCAGCAGCTGCATTAGAATTCCCCTTTTTGTAACATAGCTTGTACTGAAGTCCAAGTAATCGTGTGAAGGCCTTTAACTGCATGGGTGTTGTTAACTTTTGATCCGACAAATGAATAAGGCTCCTGTGGTCAGTATAAAGTAAAAATTCACCATGTTGAAGATACGATCTCCAGTGATCAACTGCCATGGTATCACTGTCCAGCAAGCTGCCAATATGTATCAACAAGAATCCTTGTGGTGTATGGTCAGTTTGTGTGCTAGTAAACCAGACACTGAAATTGATGTACCAATGGAAATTCAAGGGTTGTTATTAAGATTTAAGGATGTGTTTGATGAACCAAGGGGTCTACCACCCAAAAGGTATTGTGACCATCAAATCCCACTGGTGGAAGGATCTAACCCGGTTAATATTCGACCATATCGATATAATCCCGCACAAAAAGATGAAATTGAAAGACAAGTCAGAGAAATGTTGCAGTCTGGAGTGATAAGACATAGTACCAGTGCTTTCTCTTCACCGGCATTGTTGGTACGCAAGAAGGAAGGAACATGGAGGATGGTCATAGACTATAGAAGATTGAATGACATAACCGTTAAAAGCAAATACCTTTGCCTGTAATCGATGAACTCTTGGATGAGCTGCAAGGATCTAAATTTTTCTCAAAATTGGACCTCCGATCTGGTTACCATCAAATCAGGCTAGTGGAGGGTGAAGAGTATAAGACTGCCTTCCAGACACATACTGGACACTATGAGTATCGTGTCATGTCCTTCGGGTTAACAGGAGCCCCTGCGACATTTCAAAGGGCTATGAACCAGACTCTTGCTCCAGTGTTGCGCAAGTATGTTCTCGTGTTCTTTGATGATATTTTAATATACAGCCCAGACATGCCCTCCCATTTACAACATCTAGAAAGAGTTTTAGAGTTGCTACAAGAGTTGAGGTAAAAGACCTTGTACCTTGATTACTCGCCCCTGGTGCCAAAATTCAAGCCATTTGCAGTTCCAATCCACCTTCATAGGACTGTACTGTTGTAACCAGTCCATCCCTAGGATGGCATCATAACTTCCAAGAGGAATTAGCCGAAAGTTGGTTACATAATTGATGCCTTGCATCCACCAATTACAATTTTGGACCACTCTGGAACATTGTAAACATCCCCCATCTGCAATTCTAACTGAAATGGTATTGTTCAGAGTGGTAAGTCCAGGCAATTTTAATCCCAACTGTTCATTGATGAATGAATGAGTACTTCCTGAATCCACCAACAACAATATTTCCATACCATGAACCCACCCTTTCACTCTAATGGTTTGAACAGCCTCAGTACCGACCCAAGCTTGTTGAGATATGGCCATCAAGGTTTCTTCAACAGAATTAGATTTAGTATCCAGATCCTCAGTATTGTCATTATCCATTTGTAGGGCATTGAGTAATTCTTCCACTACATGCAATTGTATAGAATTGGAACACTTGTGATCTTTTCCCCAGCGCTCTCCGCAAACAAAACATAACCCTTTTGCTCGACGATAAGCTCTCAAAGAGGCTAACCGATCATCCTTGGGTGTGGCTCGGGGTATTTCAGCGGTTCTCTTTTCCTCTATAGCACTGGTTGTAGTAACTCTAGGTGTTAGAGGTAATGATGCAGAGACCCCTCTAGTGTACGCCTTGGTGGAACTACCACTTGCAGGCCTCTGATAACCCTTTCCCCTTGAAATCTCCAATGCCTCCTCTTGCAGGAAGGCTAAGGCACAGGCAGCATCAAGGTCAGGTGGTCGATGAAGTATCACCGCAGTCCTGATTTCTTCCTTTAATCCTTCCACAAAGCGGGTAACAAAATATACAGAACGCAGTGAATTGTCATATACCATCATCTGATGCATCAGTCCATCGAATTTTTCCACATATTCTGCAACTGCCCCTTCTTGACGGATGTAAAGCCATTGGCGAATCAAGGACTCATGCTTATCACGACTGAAACGTGCACATACACGTTCACAAAGAGATTCCCATGAAATTCCAGCAAGTTGATGGCGGACTGACTGAAGCCAAAAAGCTGCGTTGCCAGTAAAGCTGAGAGTAGCCAATCGAACCCAATGCCCACGCTGAATTCCATAAGTCTCGAAATATGTTTCGCAATTTGATCTCCACATCTGGGGACAATCTCCATCGAATTGAGGGCAAGTCATATGAGGCAGTCCTCCCATTCCAAAATAAGCTGGACCTTGATACAAGGGTGTATCTACGACCAATGATCCCGGTGCAAATGATGGGCTAGCAAACCAATTACCAGCTAGGGTTGGTGAGTAATTTACCTCGGATCTGACTGATTCCTCCTTGATTCTCCGGTTGTGCTCCATTCCAACCCCTATCGGTGTCAGATCTGGTAGTGCTCCCCCTTCTTCCTCTTGTCCTCTTACTCCTTCTAGTTTCTCCACCTTGGTTTGTAACAAGCTCACCGTAGACTGCAAACCTTCCATCTTGCGTTCCACTTCGGGGATCCAGGAGTCCACAGAAGTCTTCAGTGAAAGCAAATCACCCCGTGTTCTCTGCTCCAATTCATCCAGCCTTCTGAGTAAGAGATCCAACTTGTTCTCGTTCTCCATAATCTTCGCAGCTTGCTTGGTAATATATCGTGGCTTCTCCAGATTGGCGAGTCCGTAGATCTTCTCCGAATCCGGCAGACCCGATCGAGGAATTACCTTATAGCTCCTGCAGTTTCCTGCTGGTGCTAGCCCCTCACAGGATGGATTACAGCCGAATCAAGAGGTTGACGATCCACGAAGCTCTGATACCAAATTGTGAACTCAGCACATCAACAACACAGAGAAAAAACAGAAAGAGCAAGGAGAGTTCTCACGCCAGGCGCGAGCCGCCGGCCAGCCGCCGCCAATTTCCTTTTCACTCCAGAACGTTCATTACAGCGTTTATTTATACTCCACACAGTACTTGGGTCGCATTGCTACGAATACATTCATTCGGCCCACTCCGGCCCACGATAACGTGTATTAACCTTCCTCATTCTTGTTGGCTTACTCCTGTCCTCCGCTTCTGGCTGTAGCTCGTCCGGCACCGCAGCTGGGTTGCTGACAGGAAACTGGGGGACGGGGACGCCTCAGCAGAGGACGAAGACTAGGGAGAGGCGGAGGTCGACGAGCCGGAGTCCAACTGGCCTCTTCCTCAATGTTCCAACAGGCGACTTCACGGGGCCAATCAGGGCCACCATCACGCCAGAGGTGGAAGTAAACATCGAAGTGATCAGTGATGATCCTTCGGAGACGAACGACGGAGAGGCCAACCGCTTTCGAAAAAACCGAGAACCGAAAGTGCCTCTCTTGGACAAACGAGACATGGAACCCTGCCGGAGAGCCGCCTAGACAGGCGTGCAGGGCCATGCTAACGGAAGAGACGGTTAGCCGGAAGGTGAAACGCCGGAAAACCGCAAGAAGAGAGAAGGAGCCCACCGGAGAGGAGGAGGGGTGATGAACTGGGGAGGAGAAGCGAGAGAAAATGGAGCGCTGGAACACACAGCCCGGCGAGAAGTCCCAGGACTCTACCAGCTCCCTGAGGGAGGGATCCCGGTCGAGCTCGAGCAAACGCAGAACAGGGGCCATCAGCGGGAGACAGGAGAACTAACCCGGATGAAGAGGTCATGACGCAGGCCGGAGGAGCGGGACGCAGGTTCCGGCGGAGAGGGAGACGAGAGCGGCGGAGAGGGAAACGAGAGCGGGAGCCATCACTTTTTCACAAAGAACCTGCGTGTATGTGGTCCAACAATCAATCTTAATATTTCATCAATTAGTTCTGTAAAGCTGGTGAATATTCATGCCTCCTTTCCTTGAGCATTACTCCAGTAGATATAACATTTACTGTTGTAGAAGTGAAAATAGTGAACAACAACAGAGTTCGAGTGTGTTTAAGTCTTTAAGAAAGCAATTAACACGAAGGGTTATATAGGTTCGGGCCTCCGAATAGATAATAGCCCTGCATCTTGTATTTTTTTGGCTATTGTTGAATATCAAGTATTTGATACATATACCCCTTGGAAGAGGCTAGTATTTATAGGCAAAAATTAACTAGGAAATACAAAGATCCCTACATACAACCAACTATGTCAGTACTGTTTACAAAGTTACATAGCTGCTGGGGGAGGTGCTTCGCCTCTACAACATCGAGCTTCCCTAGCTGAATCTGAAGATGCTGGCATAGGGGAGGTGGGCACGACGTGAGGGATCATGATGCGGAGGTGACAGACGTGGCTAAAAGAGGATGGCAGCGCTAGGGCTAGTGCAGCGGAAGGACCTGGACTCCTGATACCATTTAGAGAAACAGACAAAGAATAGAGAAGCCTCATACCCAACATGGGGGTGACTTTGATATATAGCCAATGTGTACATCGATACAATCTCTAATAGTCAACCAAATACTACAACATCAGCCTTTTTGTCCCAAATAAGTTGGGGTAGGCTAGAGACGGAACCAAGTTAAACCACATGAACCAGAAGGAAAGAAAATGAAAAGTAAGTACTAAAATTGTAGATGTAGTACTAGTTAAAGAAAATAATTTTCTACATTGTGATATTACATTTTTACTATTTTTCTCAGACATTCTGATGTAATAAGCATCATGTCATCATATTTAATACCAATTTTCTTTTATTCAGGGAAATGATTGCTTACATAGCAAACACACTTATATTTATACTGAGGTATTGTCAAGTTCTTTCTACACTCGCTTTGTAACATTTTCTGATCTTTCTTTCTTTCTTCCTTTCTGGCATAACTGAACTACTTGCTTTTATTTGTTACGACCCTATGCTTTTTATATATACAGTATTACAGTTATAACGTTTCTTACACGTGAATTCCCCACAGTGGGGTTGTTATTGCAGATGGAGTACTAGAAAATAGTGACCATTTCGAGCGGCATGGTATTCATTTTCATTTATTCAGGGAAATTTACTTTTTATGTTTTCACGCAAAATACTACAGAAGCATACATACTTTGGCTTTCACAAGCTCCTATGGTCCCTGCCCACTGTTACTTGTGAACTCATTTCACGTTTGATCATTAGGCTCTGTATTGACTTAATGGTAAATACAAGATAATGGTCACTAGCTTAGGCTGATTTTTTTATATGATCAAATTGAAAATCTTAATGGTTGAAAATTCTCTCAGCCTCCTTGACACAAGCCTAGTTCAAAGCCCATAGAGGTGGCAATCAAATGAACAGAGCTTTTCAGGAATGTTGATAAAATAAGGATAACTAACATTGGGAGGATGGCTAGAAGGCATTGCTTCCTTTTAGTGGGAAAGATTAGAGACATGGCTAGAGGGCATGTGAAAAATGTAAATTTGTTTCTAGCACAATCAAATAGGTAAGATGTGCTTGTCAAAAAGCCCATCCAGATAGGCATTTATGTTGCCAAATAAATAACGATTTTGTTAATTTTTTCCTCAGCTTCTGATTTCTTGCCCAAATGCAACCCTAAATGGCATCAGGCCGATCCAGGCTGGTTTTGTTCATGTCTAATTTAGTTATTGAAGCTTAAAGAGATCTGTTACCAACTAGTTCTAGGGTGATTGATGAACATGATTATTTCCATGAATATACATGGATGTGCTTTATTCGGGGTTAGGTCAAGTTTTTACTCAATGTATCGGTATCCTTTCTGACTTAATATACACCATCACAGTTTTGTCCACCACCTTTAGCAACTAACTTTGCTTTAGGTTGGCTCAGTGGAAGAATTAAGTGGCAAAGGCCACATTCATGTTTTTGGTATGGTTATTTTCTTTTGGTGTACTTGAAAAAATCAGTTTACTCGCTATAGTTGGAATTTGATGATTTATCGCAACTGCTGATATGAACTTTATTTCTGTAATACAGGATCAATTCCAAATTTACAATTCACCTTTGTGTATTTTGGGAATTTCTTTTATCTATTGCTATTTCAGGTGCTTCATGGGGCTTCCTTCTTCTGCTCTATGTATTTGTTCAAATATCTCGGATTTTAGTTGTCGGCACTTTGTATCCATTATTGCGTCACTTTGGGTATGGTCTGGACATGAAAGAAGCCACAATTCTTGTTTGGTCAGGGCTACGAGGGGCTGTCGCTCTATCACTATCATTGTCTGTTAAGGTAAGTTATTTTCTTTCTGCCAATCAACCTTTTCTTTTGTTTCTTTTCATCGTGCAAGTACATTCTTACACTATATATATATATATATATATATATATATATATATATATTTGAATCATTCACTCCAAATTGTTTCATTAGCGTGCTAGTGATGCAGTTCAACCGTATCTGAAACCGGTAGATGGTACAATGGTATGCCTTCTTTTTTTCCGGAAAAAGTTTGAAATGTTTCATTTTAGCTTACTAATGCTACATCTTTTGCAGTTTGTGTTTTTCACCGGTGGCATTGTATTTCTAACATTGATTGTTAATGGTTCCACCACCCAATTTTTGTTGCATCTACTTGGGATGGACAAATTATCAGCAACAAAGGTTAACTCCATGAATTGTTTCCTATAATTTTTTCCATTGGGACTAAGTTTTTTGCTTGTCCGCAGATTCTCTGCTTTATGAACCTTTCAAGTTCTAATTGGTACCCATTTGTATTGACAAATATAAGGTTTTATGTGGTACAGTTATTTTTGTCTAGTATGTCTAAGTTCAACAATTTTTAAATATTTAGGGTTCTCAATTTTCTTTTTTACAGAACTCATGGTCCATGTCCTGTAACATTGATTTTTTATTATCCTTCACCAGATTTGTATTATTGACAGTGGCATGTTGCCATGTTTCTCTAAAGACTATCAACACCAAATAGCGTAGGTTCCACCTGTGAACTTCACAAGTCCACTTGACATATTCTGATACCAGCATCCTCTTCAACTTTTTTTGGTTAGCAATTTTAGTATTTATCTGCTTTTTCAGGGAGCCCCTGCTCTTTTGGACATTGTAATGTCTTTAGTAATATTTATTCTCTTCCATCACCTGCTCCAAGCTGGGTGGGTTTGCTTTGGTTGTTAGCATGCAGTTTTTTAGGTTTCAAATGTGACCTGTGTATATAAACAGTAAGTTATTCACTTATTCCCTTCATGCTCCAGATAAAGATTCTAATATGATGTTTTACTGCAGCTTCGCATATTGAATTATACAAAATATGAAATGTTAAACAAGGCATTAGAGGCTTTTGGTGATCTTAGGGATGATGAGGAACTTGGCCCTCCTGCTGATTGGGTTACTGTGAAGAAATATATCACATGCTTGAACGACTTAGACAATGAGCCCGTGCATCCTCATGATGTTTCTGACAAGAATGACCGCATACATAACATGAACTTAAGGGACATCCGTGTGCGGCTTCTAAATGGTATGTTATAACATTACAGGATGATGTGATGGTGGTAGAATTTGATACAATTATTATCTGAGATCAAAATAGAATGAATATCAATACATTCATTTCGCATATTATTGTCTCCGTCTGTCATTAGCTTTTTTTAGGCGGGTTTGAAGTTTTATGTCTCATTTTGTGTTCAGTATATCTTTTAGTTATTTTGCTTACTTGTTCTCTGATTTCTTCTCAATAACATTCTATACAGAACGGTTAGGTACCGTATGTTTATGAAGGATGCATTGTAGTCTGTTTTTCACACCGCCTGAGCTCTGATGAGATTAACCTGTCAGAATATCTTACCGACTGTAGGTATTTTCTCTATTATTGGAATAGTCTCACATTGGTTATTGGAGGGTAAGGGACCTAATTTAGATGTTTGGGAGTCTCTCATCTCACAACCTGGATTTTGGTGATTAGAATGAACTTGTACAATCCAACATCTCTCTATCATTTTACTGGAACCTTGGTCACTTTATCTAGTTTGGTGATATACTTGTTTATCTGTTCTGTAAATTATCTGGGATTTATTGGCTTCACTACTAAGCTATATTATCTTTTTTCTGATGATAATTTGTCTATTTGATGTGTTAGTTTCTTTGAATTCCACTACTACCTATCTTTTCTTTTTTGGTCATTCCATTCATGTTTTTTATTAATGAATACAAAGGAAACAAATTATTTTCAAAATATTTTTTCAGGTGTCCAAGCCGCTTACTGGGGAATGCTTGAAGAAGGACGAATAACTCAAGCTACCACAAATATTTTAATGAGATCGGTTGATGAAGCTATGGATCTTGTTCCTGGGCAACCATTATGTGATTGGAAGGGTTTGCGTTCCAATGTCCATTTCCCAAATTACTACAGATTTCTTCAGATGAGCAGGTTGCCACGAAGGCTTATCACATACTTCACAGTAGAAAGATTGGAGTCAGGATGTTACATCTGTGCTGCATTTCTCCGTGCTCATAGAATCGCAAGACGGCAACTACATGATTTTCTTGGTAAAATATTAGCCAAATTGTTTGTTTGCTGCATATTAACTACCGTATCTTTTGGCTGCTAATTCCAGAAAAAAGGTAAAATAAAAAACCACCTGAATACCTGATGCATTTGAGATTTGACATGTGGGTGGAATACAATCTTGGTGTACATTGCATGGGTGTAGTTTATGGATGGCTCAAATCCTCATATGATGCTATCTCATTAACAAGGAAAGTTTACTGTTTTGCAGTTATTATGGACAACCTGGCTGAAGGCACCTTTCTATTAATAATTTTGAATGCACCTTCTTATTTAATACTAATGTTTAGTGACTCGCAATTCATGCTAATGCACTTCGCACCAGTTTCCATTTTTATGCACTTTTTTCTTATTTTTTTAGGTGATAGTGAGGTTGAAAGAATTGTTATTGATGAAAGTAATGCTGAGGGGGAGGAAGCTAGAAAATTCTTGGAAGATGTCCGTGTTACATTCCCTCAGGTTTGTGGTCACAAACTTTTTTTTTTGACGAAAATCAGTAGGAGAGGCTCCTACTAAGATTTTGCATTAAATAAAACAACCAAGCGGGGAGTACAAAGAAAAAAGGGGGGGGAGGAGATTACAGAGAGGAGTGTAGAGACTCTAACCAGGATCCAATGGAGGATCGCAGGGAGGGGGGAAATCTACTAGATTGAATAGAAAAATTTACATAAAACAGATTCAGCCAGGAAGAGAAAGAGGGAATAAGTCCATCAAAGATACATTTGTTTCTAAGTAGCCAAATCGCCCATGCGCCAATGATGAACACCTCCATGGCGAAAGTGTTGGTGAGGTCGGCTCTGGCATCAGAGATCTTGGTATGGACCAACGGATCGTCCGACCAGTGGATGCGCAAAAAATTCCAGCAGCGACGACTGAAGGGGCAGTCGAAGAAAAGGTGACAGGTAGTCTCCTCCAAGCCGAGCGGGCAAAGCCTGCAAACCCCTGAATCCTCAGCGGGGAGGATGTGGCGTCGTTTCAGTAGATCCTTAGAAGACAGGCGATCCACCAGGATAAGCCAGAAGAAGACTTTGAGCTTGTTGGAACATTTGGACTTCCAGAGCCAAGTGAAGACCTTGGGGGGGTTGGGTTGCTGGAAGTGGTGATCGTAGAACTTTTTAGATTTGAAGATGGTGGAGCCCCAAATGAGGGACCAGGAGTCTGGAGCCTGCTGCAAGGGGGACAGTCCCTCAGCAAGGGCGACCAGGGTCTGAAGTTCCTCAAGGGCTTCAGCAGAGATGGGGAGAAAAAAATGGTCAATCGGGTGAGGAAGAGAGAAGAAGTGGTGGACTGAGCAAGCGGGTCTAGAAGCGAAGGAAAAGAGCCTTGGAAGGAGAAGCTTCAGCGGGGACTGAAGCCAGCAATCGTGCCAGAAGGACACAGAACGACCATTGCCAACCAGGGGGCGGGCAATGCCAAGGAAGGTAGGAGAGAGCTTAATAACGTCTTTCCACCAGCAAGAACCTCTTAGGGGGCCGATGGAAGGCGTCAAGGGGGAGGAGGAGTATAGCCGCCAGACGAGGTTAACCCAGGGGATGTTTTGGTGCGAGACAAATTTGTGGAGGTGTTTGAGAAGGAGGGCAGTGTTCTGCGCGCGGAGGTTAACGACGCCAAGACCTCCCATTCTTTTGGGGCGACAGACTAGCTGCCAGCTGGCTTTAGGGAGAGAGGAGGAGTTGGTGTTGAAGCCTCGCCAGAGGCAGTTGCGGCGCGCCCGGTCAATCTGCTTGATGAGACAGACGGGAAGCTTGAAAGAACACATGGCATAGGTTGGGAGGGCGGAGAGGACAGAGTTAACAATCTGAAGTCTGCCAGCCATGGAAAGGCAGAAGGAGGTGTGAGCCAGATGACGTTCGACATTGTCCAAAAGAGGAGAGAAATCAGCGAATTTGGGCTTTTGAAGGCCAAGGGGAAGACCAAGGTAGGTGAAGGGGAAGGAGTCAAGAGAGCAGCCAAAAGTGGCCGCCAGGATACGGGCCTGGTCGTCAGGGACATTAATGGGTATTAGACTGGATTTGCTGAAGTTGACATGGAGCCCTGTGGACGAGGAGAAGGTGTTGATGAGGGCTTTGAAGAAGAGGATGTTCTTTTGATTGGCCTCCAGGAAGATCATGGTGTCGTCGGCATACTGAATGATAGGGAAATCAGTATCATCAGGGTGGCAGGCCGGGGGTTGAATGAAGCCCAATGAGGCCGCATGATTAGTAATGTACTGCAGGAGGTCTGCAGCAATAATGAAGAGTAGAGGGGATAAGGGATCCCCTTGCCTTACTCCCCTTTTGCAATGAAAAAATTTGCCAGGGGAACCATTAATTAAGATGGCCGAGTGCCCGGAGGAGAGGATCGCCTGGATCCATCGGATCCATTTCTGGGGGAATCCCAGGTGGGAAAGCATGAGGATGATGGTGCGATGTTCAATGGTGTCAAAGACCTTTTCGAAATCAAGCTTAAGGATGACCGAAGCTTTCTTGGATGCTTTGCAGAGGTTACAGTATTCCAGAGACCAGGCCAGGCAGTCTTGGATGGATCTGTTCTTGATGAAACCATATTGATTGGGGTGGACAATTGTAGGGATAATAGGTTGCAGACGGTTAGCAAGGATCTTGGTGAAAATTTTAATCGAGGTGTTGAGGAGGGAGATGGGCCTGAAATCCTGGGGAATAGCGGGATTTTGCTTTTTGGCAATGAGCGTGATGTAAGAGCCGTTGATGGGCTGGAGATCAATATTCAGAGAGGAGGACAGATGGGCACCGAGAGCATGGAAGTCTTCTTTGATGATGGGCCAACAGGATTTGAAGAAGAGCCCACTAAAACCATCCGGCCCAGGGGCCTTATCAGAGGGGAGGTTATGAACCACAGAGTCGATTTCTGTGGCAGTGAAGTCTTCCGCTAAGTGGGCCAGGTTGGTGTGGCGACGCACTAGCGAGGCTAGGTCAAAGGCCATGTGAGGATTCGAGGAGAGGCCCATTTTGGAGAGGAAAAAATCCAGGAAGGCCTCGGCTTTGTCCACCTCGGAGTAGGCCCAGTCCCCGGTGGTCGTTTGAATGGCTGGAATACTGTTATGGCGCCTTCTGGAGCTAGCCGCGGCATGAAAAAATTTGGTGGATTCATCCCCTAACTTTGTCCAACGTATAGTGTAACGCTGCTTCCAATAGGAATTTTTAATTTCAAGAAGTGACGAGGAATGGGATTTGAGCAGCTTCCTGAAGTTCCACTCCTGAACAGACAGCGCCCGGTGTTCTTCTGTTAGGTCGAGGAGGTTGAGGATGATGGAGGAGTTGCGAATCCAAGAGTCAATCAGCCCCATGCGAGTGCCCCAGCGAGACAAGTTTTTTTGCAGGGACCTCATTTTGCAGGCAATACGGAGGACGGGGTCCGGGGGAAAGGAGCCCTTGAGCCAACTGGATTGAACGATGCTGGTGAAACCGGGGAGCCTTGTCCAGAAATTTTCGAACCGGAAGACAGGGAAGTGGGCAAAAGATGATCTAATGCGGACTAAGCAGGGGCAGTGGTCCGAAGCCGCATTAGGGAGGGCACTGAAGGTGGTGTTAGGGAAGGAGTGAATCCAGTGAGAGGAGGAGAGGCACCAGTCGAGCTGAATGAGGAGGGGGGAAGGTTGCATGTTGCTCCAGGTGTACTGACGGTTGTTGAGGTGAATTTCCAAAAGCCCTTGATGGCTGATGACATCGTTGAAGAATTGAATTTTGGAAAAGTTGGGACGACCCTGGTTGCGGTTGGAGGGGGAACGATAGAGGTTAAAATCGCCCACAAAGAGCCAGTCATCAGTCGGGAGGATGTGGATGTTAGCAAACCAATCAGCAAAGGAGGGTCGATCGTGATCCCGGCAGGGACCGTAGATATTTGAGAGGATCCAACGCCGGCCATTAGAAATGGAAAGGAAAGAGACGGTGAGCTGATGCCGGGAGGACGAAAGCAGGGTGCCGGAGAACAAGGAGCTGTTCCACCCAATGAAGAGCCCCCCCGAAGCACCGGCAGAGGGCGCAAAGGCAAATTGGTCGAAACGCTTTGGGAGGAAACGGCGGACAGTGGAGTGATCGAAGGTAGTCATCTTGGTTTCCTGCAAACAGATAATGTAGGGCCTGGAGGAGGTGACTAATTCTCGAATAGAAAGGCGCTTGGAGTGCGCATTAAGCCCGCGGATATTCCAGCTAAGGATTTTCCAATCACGGCGGGAAGTCATGAACCAAAGATAAGATCGGAACGAGCAAGGCGCGACCGGCAGAGCCATAGCGCGGGGAGTAAAGAGGAGAAGAAGGCAATAACAGGAGTAAAGAGGAACCACAGACGGGGCGAAGCCCGCAAACACTAGGAGCATTGTCAACAAAAGTAACAAAATGCAAGGTTCCGATCGGGCGAAAACAGGACGCCCCAACAAAAGATAGAGTAAGGTGCTTCATCACTGGTCATCAGTGGCTGGGGCAGCAGGGGCCAGCCTTGGAGGCGAGGTGGCACCAGGAGCAGTCCTATCCTCAGGAGCCGACGCCGGTTCATCCGAATCGCTGGCAAGGAGGGAAGCAGGGGAGACTTTAGAAGCCGGAACACCACAGAGAAAGCAAGCGGAGTGTTGAATCTCTTGAATAGAAAGAGAGGGGAGGATAGAGTTGGACCTCGAGATGTTGATGAAATCTTCAATGGCAGGGAAGGCCTGGAGGGAAGGGCCTGTCTTGGAGGAGGAGGCGCCCTTCTTGAAACCCAACGACTTGATTTTGAGCCGAAGGCTCCGTCTGAGCTCCTTGTCCGAGAGGGGGGTCTTGGTCTTGCTTTGAGTACCCAAGGAGACTGGAGGCGGCTCAGTCGGCTTGGCGGCTAGGGTCGAAGCCAGGGGCCCAGACGCTTTAGGACGCCTGGAGTAGAACAGCCTGATGGGGGGGCCGCAAAGGTTGCGGAGGGACGTGTTGAGGGGCCTGGGCCGCCGGGAGGTGAATCGGGAGGATGAGGTCGGCCTGGCCAGCGTCCACGGTAGGTGGAGGAGGGGGAGACGGCGGGGACGGGGGAGGGACCGCCAGGACGACCTCCATGGAGGATTCGGAGGAAATCCCCGAAGCCTCCACACTGTTCTCCGCCGCTTCATCCTCAGGAACCATGGGCTCAGGATCAACCTGTCCGAAGTGAAATAGGTGAAGCTGTTCTTCTTCCTCCGCCAAGATGGCACCCGGCAAGTCCTGCTGGAAGTGGGGGGGGTGCCACTGGTTCGCCAGCGGGCCGAAAAGCTGCTGATCGGCCCAGAGTTGCACCCATTCTGGTTCACCCGGCTGGACAGGCTCCAAGTAAGGGTGGGGGTTCCCGTTGTCTGGGGGTGCCGGATCCTCGTCGCCCGGCCAGTGATCGGCGAGGTCAGATTGAAGGAGGAAGACCGGGAAGGTCCAAGAACGGCCAGCGCCGTCCAACTCCCGCCCGTGCTTGACCGTGAGACTTCGGGGGACATCAAGGTCGTCATCATAGAGAACCTTGACCAGAACCCGAGCGTAGCTGGGGTCTTGGGTGTGCCAAAACAGGAGCTGGCCGAACGAAGAGCAAATTTGCTGAAGGAAGTCCAGCGATTTGAGGTCCAGGGGGTAGCCAAGGAACATGAACCACCCCGCACGCGCGAACGGAGCCTGCTTGCAGTTTTTGGCTTCATTATGCTTGACGAAGCGGATCATCCTATCGTGGACGATGAAGGGGGGGGGAGTTGACGATGAAGTCCCGTTCGACAATGTTGCCGAACTTGAAAATCCCCACACCCAGGGGGTGGAGGCTGTAGCGGTCCACTTCGAGGAGCAAGTTGTTGATGACGTGATGACGGATGGCGATCAGCAGGTTCATCCGATCGGCGGGGGGGGGGACGGCGCCATCACACTCGGCAATGGCGAAGCTCTCATGTCGGGGAATGATGTCCCCAGAGATGGCAACATGGGCCCGTTGCTTGCGAAGCTGTCCGCCGCCGTCGCGGAGGGAGCCTCCGAAGGGGAGGAAGGGGAGGGGGTTAACCGGGAAGTTAGCCATTGGGGGAGGGGGAAGCGGAGGAGGAACCGAAGTGGAGAAAGGCACGAGCGAGGAAGGAGAAGATGGGGGCGGGAGAGCTAAGGGGCCAGTTCCAACTTCCGAGGCAGGCGGAAGCGGGAACGGCGAGGGGCAAAGTGGAAAAGGGGAGCAAAAAGCAGAAGGGGGGCTGGATGGAAGCGAAAAATCATAGGGGGCAGGAGAAGTGAGGCGGGGGGACGGGGGGGGAGAGGAGAGAGGAAGGCTGGGGGGTAGAAGGAAAAAAGTCCGGCTGACGGGAGCCATAAATGCTGGGCAGCGGAGGGGATATAGGCGTGACCGGGGATGGGACGGAACCCAGGGCGACAGAGAGAGGGAGGCGGCAAGATAGATCATGATGCAGACGAGAGAAGATATGGCCTAGAGGGATTTGGCGCAGAGGAGCCGGAGGGGGAACAGTGCCAGACGAGACGCCCGAGGAGAACTTGCCGAGGATGGAGCGCCGGGCACTGTTCAATTTGAAAATGGCAGCAGCAGAGGGGAGTAGAGGGAGGGGCCTGTCGGAGACAGAGCGGCAAGGCGAGAAGCAGCAGGACTGGCGACTAGGGGGCAGGGAAAGGAGCCCACAAGGATAGACGGGGAGGGGACTGATGGCGAAGAGGACAAGCCGAAGATGGTGATCTTCTCCGAGAAGGAGACCTTTTTGCGAGGACGGGGAGGGACCAAGGAACGTCTCGGCGGGGAGGAGCGCCGGCGAGGACGAGGGTGCGACCGACGAACCGGAGTCCAAGCAGAAGCTTCCTCGTCTTTCCAACGAGGAACCTCGCGGGGCCAATTAGGGCCGCCATCTCGCCAGAGGTGGAAGTAGACATCGAAGTGGTCAGTGATGACCCTTCGGAGGCGGACGACAGAGAGACCAACAGCTTTAGAAAAAACTGAAAATCTAAAGTGTCTATCTTGAACAAAAGAAACGTGAAACCCTGCTGGAGAACCTCCCAGACAGGCATGCAAGGCCATGCTAACAGAAGAGGCGGAGAGCCGGAAGGTGAAACGCCTGAAAACCGCCAGGAGGGAGAAAGAGCCAGCCGGAGAGGAGGAGGGGTGATGAACCGGGGAGGAGAAACGGGAGAGGATGGAGCGTTGAAACAACCGGCCCGGCGAGAAGTCCCAGGAATGAACGAGCTCCCGGAGAAGGGGATCCCGATCGAGCTCCACCAAATGCAGAACAGGGGCCATCGGCGGGAGGGCCGGTGACCGGACACCAGGAGAGCAGGAGAAGCAGGAGAACTGACCCGGAAGGAGAGGTCATGGCGAAGGTCGGAGAAGCGGGCCGCAGGTTCCGACGTAGAGGAGGGCGAGCTCGGGAGCCATCTCTTTCCTTGCTATTTCGGACATCATCATTCATATTCTGGGTGCTCTGTGGTCACAAACTCACAATGTGTACGCATCGTTTATAGTAACAAAGAGAACCATCGCCACATAAATAAAATATTCCACAATTTTCAGGTGCTTCGTGTGCTCAAGACTCGACAAGTAACACATTCGGTATTGACCCACTTGAGTGAGTATATTCAAAACCTCCAGAAGACTGGGTTGCTTGAAGAAAAGGAAATGGTCCATCTAGATGATGCTTTGCAGGTGATTAGAATATTTTGGTTTCCCTCTTTTTTATTCTGACTTTATGGTTGTATGTTGTTCACAAATCACAATGGAAATAGTAATCTAGTTATTTCACCTGGCAGAGAGACTTGAAGAAATTCAAGAGGAATCCACCACTGGTGAAAATGCCAAGAGTGAGTGATCTTTTGAATGCTCATCCTTTAGTTGGTGCACTGCCTGCTGCGGTGCGTGATCCTTTATTAAATAGCACAAAAGAAACAGTAAAAGGGCATGGCACAATCCTTTACAGAGAAGGCTCAAGACCAACTGGTATATGGCTTGTTTCTGTTGGTGTAGTAAAGGTCTGTTTCTGTCTCAAGACTACCTTATTACACTTAAACTTGGAGCTTAATTTACTTGCCAGTTTGTTCCATGATGACCATGTATCATTTCCCCTCTTTGAACAGTGGACAAGCCAGAGATTAAGCAACATACATTCACTAGATCCAATTTTATCACATGGAAGCACTTTGGGTCTGTATGAGGTGCTGCTTGGAAAACCTTATATATGTGACATGATTACAGACTCTGTGGTACACTGTTTCTTCATCGAAACTGAAAAGATTGAGCAATTGCGTCAGTCTGATCCTTCTATTGAGGTTTTTTTGTGGCAGGTATCATAATGCAGTCTATTTGTTTGCTTAACTTCTTGCATTCCTTTCAACTACATTGTTCTGTTTGTTCTTTGGCACTTTTCTTTTCTCCCTCCCTCCCTCAGAAGACCTGCAAAGTACAGGTACGTCAACTGGTGTTCAGGAAACTGGCCCTTCTGTTGAACACTTAGGTACCGGTTTTTCTTTAAACATGCAGTTTAGGTGCTAAAAGATTACCCCCAGTTGTCATTCCCCATTTTAGCTGGAAAGTGTATCTACACTTGTCTCACATGTCAGTATGTCACAGCATCATAGTTTGAAGAAAACTGGATTTTTTTAAGATGACAGAAGTTGGATGCCTGAAAAGTGGTTGCAATCTTGGAATATACCAAAACTAACCTGTGTCAGGTTTCCAGATGGTTCCAGATTCTTTTAGTCAGAAAGGTAGGAGTTCTAGCAATTTGAAGTTACAGGGAGGAAAGGGCCTCCCCTTAACCAAAAGGAAGACCTAGTAGTAGTAGTAGAGCAAGGACTGTACTGCTACTAAGGGGGAAAGGTGTGACTTGAGTCATGATGTTTCTGTTTAACCAGCCTAGTACTGTGGATTAGAGAGCATACAGAGATTGCAGATTGGTTCAGGCATCCTCTTTTGTCAAGGTTGTCAGCTATTAGGGTTCTATTCCTGCTTAGAGTCCATAGCAGAGATTTTGCCCTTGTTTTCTGTTTCGACTTCTTTTTTTATAATGGGATTTTTTATTGAACTTAGTCAATTACATCGAGAACATACAATTGTTCTAAGAACACTTTCGGTATCTGCATAGCTAAGATGCACGTAGGCCAATAGAAAGGGGGAAACAGGAAAAATAAAGGGCCAATAATTATGATATCCTTCTATTGCCAAAGGATGGTGATGTAGCCAAGTATGACCATCTTGAGTTCGGGTCCACGATTTCATCATGAGCATTTGGAACAAGCATGACATGACCCAGCTTTTTCTAAACATCAATGTGCTCTTTTAACAAATCATACAGTATTTTATTTTCTCCTTTCTGGTCACATCCTTAAGAAGGTACTGATACTGATGAGTGATGATACCCATATTGACACTTGTCAACAATTATTATCACAAGTTCATAGTCACTTCACTTCTGTTTTTTCTTGTTTATTACAGTGAGGAGAACGTAACAACATCAAATTGCCACGTTTGTCTTGTTGACTAATTAACTTATGGAACTTTGTAGATTTATATCGTCATACTAATATTCATGGAAATTACAGGAAAGTGCTCTAGTCGTTGCCAGGCTTTTGCTCCCTATGATGTTTGAGAAAATGGCAACACCTGAGCTCAGGGTTCTCATCACCGAAAGATCTACTGTCAACATCTACATTAAGGGAGAAGACATTGAACTTGAGCAAAATTACATTGGCATCTTGCTGGAAGGATTTTTGAAGACCAAGAACCAAAATTTGATCACACCTCCAGGGTTACTGCTTCCATCAAATACAGACTTGAACCTATTTGGTCTCGAGTCTTCAGGTCATTAAGCTGTTCTCAGACACTCAAAACACTCAGCCATGCAAACTAGGGTGCACAGTTCTTCAAGAACACAATAGGAAGATTTATGTTGTAGTGCTCTGAGTGAGTTTTCTGCTTGTTGCATGCTCTTTGTATGCAGCTATGCATCGCGTTGACTACTGCTACACAGAACCCAGCTACCAGGTGGAGACTAGAGCCAGGATTTTGTTCTTTGAAATAGGGAGGCCGGAGGTAGAGGCTGATCTGCAAAGGAGCGCGTCATTGATATCTCAAACACGTGAACTGCCTCAGACACACAGCAAAGAACATAGTGGCTTGCTCAGTTGGCCGGAAAGCTTCCGAAAATCCAGGGGGGCTCTGAATGCTGCCAGCTTAACTGAAATCAGAGACCGTCCAGCAAACTTCTCCACGAGAGCACTGCAGCTGAGCATGTATGGCAGCATGGTATGTATTTGCTCTGTGATCTATCTGCCTATACATTTCTTAGGGTTCTAGTTAACTAGCTTTTTGATTGGAAACCGAACAGATTTGAGAGCAAACTAGCTTATCTAAAAGTTGTAATTTTTTCTATATAAACTAAAAAAGCTGTGAAAGTTAATACTCACGATACTATTGGAAGTTTGGAATGTTTTCCGCTCTAACTTTCACAATTTCTTAGCTTTTTCATAGCTCATAAACAACTTTTTTAGAATTTATGGCTGCAACCAAACGCAATCGGCGGCAGCAGGATTAAGCTAGCATGTTTCTGATTAAGCTAGCTAGCTAGCTCATATGAGATTTTGATCTGAGTCATTTAATTTGCAGATCAATGACGACGTGGACTCCGGTCGGGGTCAGAGGAGGCAGAGTTATCATCGCCCGCAAGAAGACCACAATAGAGGGCACAGCTCGTCGTACCCTAGAGTGCCGTCGAGGTCGTCCAACACACGGAGGCCACTGCTGTCCGTGCAGTCCGAGGGCTCCCACATGAGACAAGCTGTCGCTGCTGCTCCCCCGCCGGACGCCACAGCCACAGCAGGAGCAGCAGCAGGACGGCGGCGGCAACGACGACAACGCAAGGCGATCGAAGAGGACGAGGACAAGTCGAGCGATGAGTCGGCAGGGGAAGAAGAAGTCATCGTCAGAGTCGACTCTCCCAGCATGCTCACCTTCCGTCAGTCCTCCGGCGCCGTTCAGCCACCGCAATGAAATTAATTATATATATATATATATATAATGTTCAGAGTTCAGACGTGCATGCATAAATAAATAGGAAGTATATCCACTGCATGCGTGCTACGCTCAAAATGTTGGTTGTTTCTGCTGCCGAACAGCCAAATTAAAAGCATGCACAATTGTTTTGTCACTACCAATTATAAGATTCCTGCAATTTCATTCCCTGATTTTCCCTGTATTTTTCTCCACATTCTTTTGTAATTCATATCATGGGATTGCATGCTATTGCCAAATAAATAAATATATATATAGATAGATAGATTTTTCGGTAGAATAACTATTCTACATCTATAGTGTAAGATAGCATTTGTATATATATGATGGTACTTTACCCTGTGTTTTTTATCTTGGGTATTTTACCATCCATTAGAACGGTTGGGGATCATATCTGAAACGAAAGCAAGTGGCTGGAAGGAAGGGTTCTACGTTTTGACGGGGCTTATTTTATTGTTATGATAATAAGAAAATTTTTAGCGAATCTAAATGTTTATACACAAAATTTATAGTTTTACGTAATTTTTTAGAAATTCAAGGGCCTTTGCTCAAAATTTTTAGTTTCTGCGTGATTTTTTAGAAATCTAAGAGTTTTTATGCAAATTTCGTACTCCTGCGCAAAAGATACAGAAATTAAAGAACCAAAACACAAAAGTAAATTTTTTTCTTCTTGTGCTTTTCTTTGCATGCGGCCATTGGACTTTCCTGCATACATGCAGTCGAGATGGACGGTTCTGGGTGGGCCCACAGGGAGAGTAATACGGACGATCATGCTTTATATTAGTAGAGAGATATCTTCCAAGAATTAGATAAAAATATATTTTTTAGCCCATCAACATTGTATTTTGGTATTCCTAGCTTTTAAAATGAGAATACTGAAATGCATATTTCATCAATCACAATGGATACATATATGGAACTCATATATATAATGGTCTGCACGTCCACATACAACTGATCGATCGATCATGCCAGCCCGTGAGATCGATGCATTTATATATAGTAGGGAAATAAACACATATATTCTCCAAATAAATTGAAATCGAAAAAACATACATATATATATATATCATCTACGTACATATGTGTACGTGTGTCTACCAAAAACAGTTTAATTAGCTCCATGCATGGTAATAAAATGGTACGTAATTAATTAATGGAGAAATCAATGGAAACATGAAGGAAAAAAACTCATGCATGTTGCGGTGATACGTAGCCGGATAATTTTATTTTTTGGATGAATTAATGGATTGATTAGGCAAAAATAATTTAGCTTAGAGATTTAATTTGATATAATTAATTAGAAGCACTTCCGGTGCACAATGGAGGGGCCGGACTCGTCGTACTCCGCCTTGGCGATCCACATCTGCATCATATCCATTAATTTTTACGTGAAATTAACCGCGTAAATAGATTTGATGCATTGGTTATGTATGCATGCATGCCTGTTGGAAGGTGCTGAGTGAGGCGAGGATGGAGCCGCCGATCCAGACGGAGTACTTCCTCTCCGGCGGCGCCACCACCTTGATCTTCATGCTGCTGGGAGCCAGCGCGGTGATCTCCTTGCTCATCCTGTCGGCGATGCCCGGGAACATGGTGGTGCCGCCGCTGAGGACGATGTTGCCGTAGAGGTCCTTGCGGATGTCGACGTCGCACTTCATGATGGAGTTGTAGGTGGTCTCGTGGATGCCGGCGGCCTCCATGCCGATGAAGGATGGCTGGAAGAGGACCTCGGGGCAGCGGAAGCGCTCGGCGCCGATGGTGATGACCTGGCCGTCGGGCAGCTCGTAGCTCTTCTCGACGGAGGAGCCCGCGTTGGCGGTCTCCATCTCCTGGTCGAAGTCGAGCGCGATGTAGGCGAGCTTCTCCTTGACGTCGCGCACGATCTCGCGCTCGGCGGTGGTGGTGAAGGAGTAGCCGCGCTCGGTGAGGATCTTCATGAGGTGGTCGGTGAGGTCGCGGCCGGCGAGGTCGAGGCGGAGGATGGCGTGGGGCAGGGCGTAGCCCTCGTAGATGGGAACGGTGTGGCTGACTCCGTCGCCGGAGTCGAGGACGATGCCGGTGGTGCGGCCGCTGGCGTAGAGGGATAGGACGGCCTGGATGGCGACGTACATTGCAGGGGTGTTGAAGGTCTCGAACATGATCTGGGTCATCTTCTCGCGGTTGGCCTTGGGGTTGAGGGGGGCCTCAGTGAGGAGCACGGGGTGCTCCTCGGGTGCAACGCGCAGCTCGTTGTAGAAGGTGTGGTGCCAGATCTTCTCCATGTCGTCCCAGTTGTTGACGATGCCGTGCTCGATGGGGTACTTGAGCGTCAGGATCCCCCGCTTCGACTGCGCCTCGTCGCCCACGTACGCGTCCTTCTGCCCCATCCCCACCATCACCCCGGTGTGCCGCGGCCGCCCCACGATGCTCGGGAACACGGCGCGCGGCGCGTCGTCGCCGGCGAACCCCGCCTTCACCATGCCCGTGCCATTGTCGCACACCAGCGGCTGGATGTCGTCCGCGTCGCCCATCTAGCTAAGCTAATATATATACCTCCTCGATCCTCTTCTTCTTCCTCCTCTCAGGCTGTACCCAGCTGAATTGATTGATTGATCACTTGTCTCCTTCTTCAAAGTTCAACCTTTTGATCGATCGATCGATCGATCTCTTGGCAGCAGCAACTAGCTAACAAATCAAAATATGTGCATCATCTATCGATCATGGACGGCAGCACAGGCTGTGTATGTGACTATATATACACACAGGTCGCAGGCAGCCTAGCCACACATCCTTTTGGGGACTGCACCAGCGGACGCTCGCGCTCGTCGCTCCCATGCATGCATCCTATTCCCATTCACCGGATTTCCGGCCTAGCTTCTCCTCCCCTCTCAAATTAACATTTGTATATATAAAAAAAATAGACATCAATAAACTAATTTAATGCTGCGCTGACCCCCTCGTTTCTAAGAACAATAACGATGCGGGTCCGATGATATAGAGACCCCCTTATCTCCCTTTGTACTGTAGAGTGTAAGGTAGGTAGGTCCCACTACCTTAGAACCCCTACAAAATCCCTTTCACATCCGTTGTATCGAAATTCGACGGTGCAGAGAGGAATAATAACGATGCGGATCCGATGATATGAAGACCCCCTCATCTCCCTTTGTATGTAGAGTGTAGAGGTAGGTCCCACTACCTCGAAACCCCTACAAAATCCCTTTCACACCCGTCATATCAAAATCCGACGGTGCATAGAGGAACAATAACGATGTGGATCCGATGATATGAAAACCCCCTCATCTCCCTTTGTATGTAGAGTGTATAGGTAGGTCCCACTACCTCAGAACCCCTACAAAATCCCTTTCACACCCGTCGTATTGAAATCCGACAATACAGAGAGAAACAATAACGATACAAATCCGATGATACGGAGACCACCTCATCTCCCTTTGTACTGTAGAGTGTAGAGGTAGGTCCCACTACCTCGGAACCCCTACAAAATCCTCTTTACACCCGTCGCCGACTGTAGAGGAAAACAGACAGCTACACTATACATCATCATCATACCATATCTCGTATTACTATCAACAGAGGGAACTCGACTTAATTTTATGGGCAGCATAAAACGACTTCATTCTTCAGTAGATTACAAAGCAAACGGGCACATGAGCAAACCTATACAACATCGGGTAACGATGATGATTACGAAAAACAACTAAACACCCCAAAACATCATCATAAAGACAAGGAAGAAAAAAGATCGACAAGCAGCACAGAGCACAGCACAGCCTTCCAGTAGCTTTGAGCTTTGTCAGGTTAGACAGTCGTCGGTTCCCATCCACGAGACGAAGGATCACCGCGCGCTCCGCCCTCCCGCAATGTCGTCGTCTTCGTCTCCAGACATCAACCAGCAGCTCGTCACCACTACTAATAATCCAATGTTCAACTAGTAGAGAAGGATATGATGTCGAAGGTAGAATGCATCAAGGCCGGTTCTTTGAATGCTTCATATATATATAGGGGCTGCCATGCATGTTCCTTGCTTGCATCGATCACATATTGCGTGCTGAACCACTCCGGGGCAACGTCCTGAGATGAGTAACATAGTAATTGAGTTCCACTTCATGATGTAATTTAATGATCTCAACAAAGAAACGTAGTTTTATTCCCAGTAAGTACCTGCCAGGCGGAAGCTGTGAACTGTTGGCTGAACCAGTAAACCTTTTTGCTTTGTTATCCTGCTCTTTCTCCAAGCGCATAATTGCCATCTCTTTTTCCATGGCAGCTACCTCCAGCCTCCTTTTCTTAGCCTCTGATTCCATTGCCTTTGTCAATGTGTCTACTTTCTTGGCTAAAATCTAAATATCAAATTAAACCACTCATCAGTAGGACACACGGGTAAAACAGATGTAAAATAAGAAAGTAAACTTACCTCAACTGCATCGTCCTTGTCTTTCAGGATTTGATCCTTTTCATGGCAAGCCTTCCTAAGACCAACGACCTCCTTTTGCAGCATATCATACAGCAAACCTGATACTGTATCTTCCGACTCGACAGGCGTAAATTCATTAGCCTTCTCATCTGAGTTGTTTGATTCCTTATCTTCACTGGAGTCCGTAGATACATTCATACCGATCCTGTTTATATGTCCCTTATAACGGTCAAGTGATCTACAGCCTCCATCAAAAGACTTTGATGCTCCCTTTGCATGGTTGACTAGAGTAGTTGTGGTGGTAGACACTGAGGATCTCATCTGGAATGATGGGCGTTTTGATAGAAACCCATTGGTCTTAGATAAACTATCAGCACCACCGATAGACTGTCGACGTGCAGCACTAACATTGGTTCGGGTTGTAGACATTCTCAAACCTTCCTCGAGTACTTTAAGCCGTAGCTGGAACTTATCCTGAGAAATTTTATGTAGATTGCAATGAAGAGACAGTGGAAAGAGAGAACTAACAGGAAGATGGAAGAACTTTTATGAGACACATCAAATCATACTTTCAATTGAGCTTCTGATCGTGCAGCCCTTTCTGCTATTGAAAGTTTATCCCGGAGTTGCTGCATTTCTCCCTGCAAAAAGAAATTTCACATCAAATTAGGAAAAGACTGTGCCATAATGTACTCCATAAAAAAGGGGAAGTGAAAAGATACTATTCCATTAAAAGACTGGGGTATCCATCCAGAACAAGTAAGCGGCGGTGCATAACTAAAAGATAGAAGAACATCATCGCTTACTTGTAAGATCCGCCGTTCTTCTAACCATTGTTTAACCGGCATTACTTTATCATTGCCATCTTTCCATTCATTTGCCACCACTACTGCAACCCTATTTGCAGAAACCTTTGCACGAGCTAGCTCGCGATCAAGAGTTTTCCTTTCTTCCTGGTACCAGCATAAGCATAAATTGACAATAATTACCATGCTATTAGGTACAATAAAACATCATGAAATATACAAACATGGGCCCAGGACATCAAGCATTACATTCATCTCCTGAACTTTACGCTGATAGTCTCTCACAGCATTCGCAGCTGCACCACCAGCAAGAACAGCTTCTTCAAGCTCTCTGACAGTTTGTGTGAGCTTTTCAACCTCAGCTACTTTTTGGCGGTGCATTCTGTCCAAGATTTTGTTCTCTTCCTGCAGAGTGCCAAATACAAAGCCTTTTGTATTGTAGCTAATAGTGTGGTACAAGATACTAAACTGTTGCAAATGAAAATTTATGTTGTCTTATACCTGACAAATCTCAATCTGTTTCATCAATTCTTGGTTTTTGTTTTGCAAATCATCCACCAATGAAGCTTTTGCTAATGCTATCTGAACTGTCCTTTCTGCTTCCAGCAGAGCAGCTTCCTTGGACTTTGTAAGACGGTCCAATGCCCTGTTGTCATCTTGTAGTTTTGCAATCTATGCAAGGAAATTAATGTTTAAGACCTATGTGTTTTAATAGTAGCCGACATTCAATCAATATGGACTAAACAAGAAAAAAATTAATGGTGCAATACTGAAATTAACAATAGTGCATAAAGCCATAAATATCTATGAGAAAATACAACATATAGACATCTACGCAAGGTCCAGAACAAGATGCATTTTGCAAAATTGAGAAGCAACACATCAGAAAATGAGAAGGCCACACTGTTAACATCTCTAAGTAAAAATCTGTAGGTTGTGTCACATAAAAGGTAATTTTCTTTGAGAAGGATTGCAGCAGCCACCATTTTTAAAGCAAACATTTACACATGTATGAAAAACATTGGCACCGACTGAAAGAAAAGAAGAAACACAATCCAAGTACCTCCTGACGAGCTAGTTTCAGCTCAGCTTCCAGTGGTGCAAGAATGGCTTCAATAGGGGGCATGTCATCATCCTTCTGTGCTGCATGAACCCTTCGAAGTGTAGCCTCAGCTGCAAATTGGGCTGCAAGTGCTGCTTTCTTTTCATCATTGATCTTCTTTGCTTCAAGGTTCTGCAACCTCGTGTACTGTCAGTAATTGTTCTCAAGACAAGATGGCCCAGAAAAGAGGAAAAATAAGGGCTACTCCGTAACCTTGCTTTCGAGAAGAGACTCCGTAAGCTTCAGCTTCTCATCCACCTTTGTCAATTCCTCCGTAAGCTTACATCAATGCAGAAGGGAAAGTCAGGATTGTTCTCCCAGAAAAACATCTTACAGTTGAATACAAGTATGAATCAAAAAGCTTTGACCATGTATAAAAGAAGGCAATTAAAGTATGACTAAAACAGCTTAGCCATTGAATTATACAAAATTACTTAGAAGGCCTGCAATTGATGTGGCATAATGGGTATGGTCAGAACTATGAAGAACAAGGATCAATACTCAACAAAAATATCACAAGCTAAACCAGGTTGCATCGGGACACACTAAGAGTTCATCAAATTGGACAGTTATGATCAGAAAGTGCAGAGAATTCAAATGTTTGTGCATACACATTGAAGCGTGTGAGCCTACTAGCTCAGTGGAGATCATACTGAGTTACGAACAGATATATAACTTAATGGAGTTTTCATGAGTTATATTCAGATTTTTTTTAACAGCAGAAAGAAAAGATGTCATTTTCCAACTAAAATCTAGCTGGTCATTAGGCATCAGTAGACGACAATAGAAAACGAAGAAAGATCCTGGGATCTGCTTCCGACAACAGTTGCCACAGGACGCATTGGATTTACTCTACACTAGCCCAGAAGTAGAAAGAAAGAAAGGATTCCTTTTTTTACTGACATCCTCGACGGCCTTCTCGCGCGCTCGCTCGGACAGCCGCAGAGCCTTGATCTCGGCCTGCGCCTCCCCCAGCTCCTTCTCCTTATCTGCAGGCACGGGGGTGCGAGTTACAAGATGCAAAAGGCAAAATGTCGGCTGCTGGTGGAGTCAAAAATCCGAATTAGCGAGAGGGGAGATCCGAAGATGTAGGGGGCAGATCGGATCGGGGTGGAGCGACATTTGACGACAAGGATGGATGTGCTTACACTGGAGCTCGTTCTCGAGGCGGGTGAGCTCGACGCGGACGGGATCGGAGCCGTGCAGGAGATTGATGAAGTCTTCGACCTCGAGCGCGGGCTTGAGGAGCTTCTGCCGCTGCTGCTGTTGCTTGAGCCCCTTGCCGTCGCCGTACGGGTCGGCCATCGCGGCGGTGCCGACGGGGAGGAGCTCGCTAAGCCAGCTGAGCAGAGCAGAACCGATCGAGAGATGAGTCGAGACGTCGAGTCGGCTCAGTTTTTTTTTGTGTGTGTGAGTGAGAGAGGAGAGGAAGTGAGAGAAACCAACCCAACAGTTATCTCAAAACGAAACAGCCCATTCCCTTCGGCCTCCTGCTGCCGAGGGCCGAGCCCCGCGAGCACGACCACGAGGAGGCGTCGCGTCGCGTCGCCGCTCGCCACTCGCCAGATCGACGGATCGATTGCAGCAGGCTTGCAGCTACCTCCCCGACCACCGGCGACGCGATCTAGCCCTAGCCGCCGGCTGACCGGCGAGGCGGCGGAGAGGTAGGTGGTGTCGTATCGGGTCCCCTTCGTCTTCGGGAGGCGATGTCGTGAATTCACCCTCGGTCGCAAGTTTCAGGGATCTCTGCTGCCTGCCGGATGGACCAAGCTGACATGGGTTGCTGCGGCTGTTTCGGCTTCCTCAGAAAACCCCGTACGCCGCTCCTCCACCACTTGAGAGGCTCCGATGCCTTCTTATCCGATGATCTCTTAGTTCCTCAACACGACGGCGACGGCGACGACGACGAACCCAATACAAGCTTCTACAGCGGCCAGGACACAGATTTCCCTTACCAAAGCGGCAATGGGCCACAACGACCTGTTCAGCGCTCTCAAGATATTATACTCTCCAGGGCTCAGAGTGGCTTCGTGTGTCGCCGAGTTCCCGTCAAGGAGACCAACATAGCAATTTGCCGTGAGGTACTATTTCTCTTCCATACGCTTCATATATTGTTTTTCGACAACTAGTTGCGAATTGCAATGGTATTCTGCTAGTCAACAATAATTTAGATGTTAATTAGAAAATTTACTCTTTCAAATGTCACATCTGTACCTATTTGCTCCGTAATTTGAAATGCCCACGTGTTACATGAGTCTGCATTTTTGTCTTCAGCTTTAATGTAATATCTTGAAGATAAGCATTTATACATGCATTCAGAATCAATTAAAGTTCATGTTTTTGTGGGCATGTCTAGGATGAAAATGGTAATAAGATGGTCAATGAATATGTCCACCAACGCAAGATTGGGTCTGGAAGCTATGGCAAAGTGGTAAGATAGCTTATATCTGCTGCATTGTATTTCCAGTAAATGCGTGATCAGTTCAATCGTTACTGTTACACAGGTTCTATACAGGAATACGGAAGATGGGAAGCTGTATGCTGTAAAGGTAACGGTTTGGCTGTCTTTGTGGAGGCAGACTTTTATGATTGCGAGCTATTTATTGATTTTTATATAATACTTGCACTTCTTTTGAAACCAAATTCCTTTTTTTAATGTTACTAGTTTCTTGCTACCATGCTTCTCCCTTTGCACACTTGTGCTCTTTTTGCTACCAAGCTAGTTCTTGGAGTTACAAGTCATGTAGGCACCACTCGATCACTGAGTGCTTACTGATTCCCGGAACTCTGCCATACCTCTTTCTGTTACAGGTTTTGCATAAATCTTACATGAAGAAAGTACGAGTAGCACCTTCAGAGACTGCCATGAGTGATGTCCTCCGTGAGGTAAGTAACATTTACTCCCTGTTGCACTCTAGGAAGCGATATTATTGCTTGTCATCTGAATTATACTTGTAAGTTGCAGTTTGTCCCACATTCATGACTTAGTTCTCCTATTGAAAGTGACTTTCATGTGCCTATGTTCATATGGTTTATGACACCAGCCTTGCCCTTGTGTTTTTATAAACTGCCTCTAGACTCCAGAGTTCTCTTTATTCCTTATCTCTAAATATATGTTTCCATGAGATCATATGGTCAATCTTTCTAAAATTAATGTCATTGTACCCTGCAAAAACATTAATAATATGTACTCCCTTAGTCCCTTTGGCCGCAAACACATGCCATTCTGTACACAAATCCAGTCAATCCTTCAAAGCGTTGATTATCAATATCTTTTTGAATATTTAGAGTTGATATATAAGAACAATATGCATAGATTTATCTCAAAAAGTATGTCAGATATAGGACAGTTTTATAAGTTTTGTTTTGTAGTTGTTGTGCCGGAATTACTATTTGCGTGAAGTACCAGCAGTGCTGTAGCACCTGTGTACTGTTCATATGGCTGCCGGTTTGCTTTTAGTTGGAAATTAGAGAGGTTGTATCTTAGGAGTCAAGTCAAGCTATTTGTTGATGCCATGTATGGGAATACCCCAAGACCCTCCTAAGATTGGGTAGGACTTATGCCTAATCTACACATAATCGTCGAGTAGCATGGGCCACATAGTATTGGGCTTTGTAGCAAGGCCCGGCTACAGAGTTTCTTCCATAGCTAGTATGATAGCTCTCCTCGACCATGACCAGGTTAGGCGTGATCATGCAGGACGGCCGACCATGATGGCCCTTCGACTACCTAATATAGGAGAGCCCATGTGGAGCACTCTGATAGTCCGACCACTGAGCTGGTTGAAGAGAGTTGCTCTATGTGGGTCCTAGGAGCGAGAGAAGGGAGAGCCTGTGTGAAGCACTCCAACCACGACTTGGTCAACGAGCTGCTCTTAGTGGGCCTGGGTATGGGGCACACCTCTGCAGAGCACTCTAACTACATGGCTGGTCGAGAAATGGCTCTCCATGGGTCCATTGAGCATGACAAAGTGTATCAGGAGGAGCATGGCCTAGAGCATTTGGTCACTCTGCATTGAACAAGTGCACCTGCTAGGGGTCGCTCCACATTAAGTGTGGGCGATCTCCTGTATCCGGCTCCATCATCATATCTACCCCAATTCCGTCAGATGGAGATGGGGATGTTCCATCCAACTGCGCCCAAGGCACCAATTGCAGAGAAGCACCTTGGGATAGCAAGCATATTAGGTAGGCTATGTTGAATGATGATGTAAGTAGCAAGTGGGGTATTGTCTACTCTGAGTAGCAGCCCAAGTAGTATATAAGTAGCCACTCCATGTAATGGGAAGAGGAAAGAGGGCCAAGTCAAGCTCCTCTCAGATCAGATCATTTCATCCTAGCTTATTCCTGCAAGAAACCTAGCCACACATGCCATGATAAGTTCAGGTCTATGCTCATACAACACCAAGGTGTAATACACTTTCATCTAAGTAATATATATATACCAACAATACATAGGGCTATTATCTTCTGAGAGGCCTGAACTTGGGTAAAACCTTGTGTTTAGCGAGTGTGACAGAGATTATCACACATCATAGTCTTCGATCCCGTTAACAAACATCGGGTTGTCTCGGAAAAATCTGTCAACCCAGAACGTCAACACATCCCTATAAAATGGTAGCATGTATCCATTAGCAAGGAAGCAATGGAGATGAATTGATTTAGTTCCACTTTGTCAAATCATCCCAATCTATAGTCTCTCACTCTCTCATCCTAATCAAGCCGATGTTGCCTAGCCATCCTCTAGGAAATGTTTACCCTCCATGAATCCTAGTTAGAACACTGATGAAATTGAAATTAATGGTCAAAGCTCTGTGTTGATGTCCAACATGACATGTATTTGTGACCAGAGGGTGTACCTGTATTTTTTTGCCACTTTGCCAGCATATTACAATAAAACTATAGCCACATCTTGACATATTGTGTTGGATCATGAAGAGTGAAAAAACTTATATTTGTGGATGGACAGAGCAATATATAATACTGTCAAGTACCACCTGTTACTCTGTATTGTCAGTAGTCCAGACCTATGGCAGATCGTGAAACATATAGTGCTGCCTGTTTCAGATTTTTAGAAAAAAAACTGCAGATATTTTTTTTTGAGAATAACTGCAGATAAATTTGAATTTTAGAACCTAATTTTGAACATTATGTTGGTCTTTTGGGCAGTTTTGGTTTTACGGCTATTATGAATAGATAGAAATATAAAATGTTACCCTAAATTATTTAATGTTGCAAAGAAGTCAGCCGTCTAGCAATTTTGGGATTGAAAGGCTTTGAAGAAGAAGAAAGAAGTCAGGCGTCTACTTTTTATTAAAAAAAAAGTAGAAACAAGCACCAAAAGATGCACTAAATATTAAATTCCTCCTCTTGGAAATAGTTTGAACTTTACTTATAGAAAGCCAGAGAAGCATCGCGACTTATGGCTTATGGCTGTACACCAATTTCAACAGAAGTTAGTTGTTTCTTTATTTTTTGTCTTAACTGTCAGCAAAAGCATAATATTTTAGCAAGTGATATCCAATATATAGCATACATACTAATATACTATACATATTTTGCTCTTATGCATGACGATTAGCAGATTTATTATCATTCAAATGATGTAGTAACTCTTCTTGACAGGTATCCATCATGAAAATGTTGGATCATCCCAATATAGTAAATCTCATTGAGGTGATTGATGACCCAGAAAACGATAAATTCTACATGGGTATTTTGTTTGGACTCTCTTCATCATAATGTTTTAGTTGCTCTAAGATGTCTATTTAATGTAGGTTTGTTTTCTTACTATACAATTTGTAATACATTAATAATTGCCTCTTTGTGTTCCTGTTTCTAGTTCTAGAGTATGTTGAGCAAAAGTTGGTCTGTGATAATAATTTAGAAGAGACCTCTTCCAGAAAATATTTGCGAGACATTATCTCTGGTGTCATGTACCTTCATTCTCATGTAAGACCTTGATTTCCATGCTTCTATTAATTAACTTTTGACTTATAATTGTATATATGCTTTTTTTCTCAAACTGAGTGATGATGAACGACTGCTGCCTTCGTTCAAAGGTTTTCCTCACTGGAATATTGAAGTCTTATTTCGTTCTTTGCAGAACATCATTCATGGTGACATTAAGCCTGACAATCTTCTGATCACAATTAATGGCAATGTGAAGATAGGGGATTTCAGTGTTAGCCAAATCTTTGAGGTAGTTTCTTAGTCCCACTTTATGTGGTCATACTAAACCAGCCAGCATAAGGCCCTTGGTCGAATGGCAATACTATCATGACCATGGGAGCTCCTATGCCCTGAACTGATGGGTTTGCTTTGTTTCTAAACTGCTCTAAATTTAGTATAATAAAGAGTTTCATTTCAAATGACATAATTATATAGTTTCAAAGTTTGCACACTGGTTTAGCAGAATCAAGTTTCAGGGTGTTCCATGCTTTCCTTTGGCAGTATTTTCCACACAGCCGACAGTTTTATTCCCAAATTAACTGCAGATTTTGATAATTCAGTCAGTCTATCACTCTTTCTAGTGCTTTGCTCTTATTGAGAATTTCAATCTTGATGTCTGTATCACAGGATGATGATGATATGCTCCGGCGATCTCCAGGCACTCCAGTTTTCACTGCACCAGAGTGCTGTCAAGGTAAAAGGACTACTCATGTTTGGGATACAAGTGCTGCTTGCAATTGTACATTTCTATTGTCGTAGTGGGATGTAGATCCAAAACAGCATATGAGCAATGTGCAGCCTTGGTAAAATGACAGATCAAGTCCAAATCTTAACTAATATAAAGCGGATAGTGGTCGTCCGTCCGCAGCCTCCCTCTCCGTCCACGCCTCTCACTTCCCATAAAAAACCAATCAAAACTTATACCCTAAAAAAAACCGGTGCAACTGCCCTAATAAAACCGCCCTAATAAAACCGGTGCAACCACACGCCGTGTCAAAGCGCAAGCGCAACGTGCGCTCAACTGCCCCGCCCCCCCTTGCATGCATGCACTCATTGCGTGAGAAAGAAAGAAGAAAAGAGGAAAAGAAAAAAAAAAGAAAAAAGGAAAAAGAATAAAAAAGAAAATTGTATTTATATTTCAGTCTTTTAATTTATGTATTTTGCGCGGAAATAAAAAACCTATTATAAAATAAGATTCTGTTGCAAAGCACAGGCCTCTGACTAGTAAAGATAAAAGTCTGAAATCTTAATTGTTCATGAGGTGATGGATAATATATGAAGAGATGTTATCCTACTAGGCTGCTACTAGCCCATGCCTTTTAAATAAAGACCAACGTTTTCTCATGTCTTGTGTCCTTCAGGTCTAACCTATCATGGTAGAGCTGCTGATACATGGGCTGTTGGCGTTACTCTATACTGTATGGTTTTGGGTCAATATCCATTTCTAGGGGATACTTTGCAGGAAACTTACGACAAGGTGTGTATCTTCTAACTGGTGCAATAGTTTTCTTTTTGGGTATTTGACCTGACTCCTGAGGCGTTTATCCTAAACTGGTTTCTTTTTCTTCCCTTTTTCTTTGTCAAATAGATAGTCAACAACCCTGTGGAAATTCCTGATGGCATGAATCCCCAGCTTGTTGATCTACTGGAAAGGCTCCTCTGTAAAGGTTATTAATTACTTTTTACTTAGTTTTCCATTCCTTTAGGAAATTGTGTGTACAGGTTATTGATGCCTCCAGGGATGATGGTTGCATTGCAGAGCCAGGAGATCGGATCACATTGCAGGGTGCGGCTCAGCATCCATGGGTGATGTGTGAGGAGGGTCCAATTCCTGAATACTGGTGTCGATGTGGATTCGGACGTCGCAAACAGGTGCAGGCACAGAAAGATGATTCCTTGCAGGAAGAACAAGTGCCATGATAACAGAGTGCGAAAATGTTTTGTGTAGATAAAGCCGTCGAGTTGTGGATACATACAAACAACGCAACAAATGCAAAGCTAGATTTTTTACCTTCCCCAAAGCAGGGAAAGCAGGGTTGTGCCACCGTTAGACAGGCGTTGACTGACATGTTTCCATCTCTACCTGGAAACGGACATGGGAATGCTGTCGAGTCGGCCTCGTACTGCATACTGCATGCTGTTTTGTAGCAGTGTTACAAGAGAATTTTGTGTATGCAACTGGAAGTTGGCAGCTTTCTTGTTTGTGCCAATCGATAAATCATACATTAAGTAGGAGTTTCCAGCGCTTTAATGACACAAGCCAGCAAAGCCCGTTCTAAACTGTTTATCATCAGATTATCAGACCGGATCGCTCATTTGGCGCGTGTTTAAACAACAATTTCTCCAAAACTCTATAGGAATTGTCAAAAAAATATATTTTCAGATCGTTTATCATTTTGTAGCATTAAATTCATTTGTTTTAACCTGAAAATATTTAGTTAAGGAGTTAAGATTAGTATGACTTTAATTTGGTATGATCGGATTCTATCGTGCTAATACATTTTTCTAGAGTTGATCCGGCTGCTCAGCCTAGATATGATAGAATCTGGTCTGATAGGTAGGGTTATTATCAGGGGTGGAGC
Source organism: Zizania palustris (assembly GCA_019279435.1). Classification (NCBI taxonomy): domain Eukaryota; kingdom Viridiplantae; phylum Streptophyta; class Magnoliopsida; order Poales; family Poaceae; genus Zizania; species Zizania palustris. The sequence goes on from JAAALK010000080.1 coordinate 18,674,826, forward strand.
TACAGTGCTGCTAGGGTTCCCAAGAACATGGTATAAAAAAAATTAGTTGTTATTAGCATTTTTTTATCCTTCGTCCATTTCCTTAGACTCAATACGGTGTACCGTTTAAAGTAGTGGACCCTCTCAGTTTGTCTCTAGCTCCGCCACTGGTTATTATATAACCTATTAACTTAATTTGGAGGTAATAGATCACCTGATATTACATCTAGGAGGTCACCGATATTAAATTTGAGCCATTAGATCGTATAGATTGAACGGTCCATAGCATTTGGGATCTTAAGTCCTGTTTGGATCTTAGGTATTAGAAGAATTAGAATCCATTTCAGATTCCATAAAAATTGAATTATGTGGAATTCAAATGAAATTTAATATTTATGTTTGGACATTTTATATAATTAAAATCTAATAAATAATTTTAAAACTTGTTTGGACGTTCAAATCATGGAATCAATCCTATTATTACAACAAAAGTATCAACATCTCAATTTCTTTTTTCTTGAAGAGGAATTGAGGTGAATTGTGAATTATAGATAGGATTTCATAATTATAATTCTAAAATAGTCCAAAAAAACCATCTCATAGAATTGAATTACAATTCTTCAATTCTGAATCTAATATATATATCAAACATGCCCTAAATAAAACCAGTCAGATGCCTGTGCTTTGCAACATAACGTTATTCTGTAATAGGGCTTTTGCGAAAATTTATGTTTCTGTATGATTTTTCAGAAATCTAAGGGTTTTTACACAAAATTCGTACATCCGCGCAAAATATATAAATTAAAAGACCGAAATATAAAAATACATTTTTATTTTCTTTTTCTTCTTTTTTCTTTTTCCTCTTTTTCTTCTTCTTCCTTTTTTCTTTTTCTTCCTTTTTTTCTTTTTCCTCATTTCTTTCTCCCACGCACATGCATAATGCATGCGGCGCTGCGCGCGCGCTGCTTTTTCCCGGCGCTGCGCGCTCCCGGTTTTTTCCGGCGCTGCGCGCTCCCGGTTTTTCCAGGCGCTGCTTTTTCCCGGTTTTTCCAGGCGCTGGTTTTTCCCGGTTTTTCCTGGCGCTGTTTTTTCCCGGTTTTTCTCTGGCGCTGCGCGGCGGTTTTTCATGCGCTGCGTGCGCTGCTTTGCGCAGGGGAGCGGACGGACGAGTAAGTCCCCGCTTTAATATAGTTAAGATTTAGGTTCAACAATATGCGATTTTTATGTCTAGCAATTACTGAAACAGAAACATCGATTCTCTCGTTATAAATTGAAGACGAATAAACAAGTCAAGTTACGTTTGTATAAAATTCATTTGAGATTCGAGTCGAGTTTGGTTGATTTCAGAAATCAGATCAGAAGAGAAGAGCGACCCGGAAACCTGCCCGTGGGCCATGCTGTCAGCGTGGAGTACAATAAAGCGCAGCCGCAACATCCCGTATTCCCGTTCCGTCGAGTCGCCGCTGTAGAGTCTCGCTCTTCCGATCCCCCGAACCCTAACCCTAGCTTCCCATCCATGGCTAGGGAACCCTCCCCCTCCCCCTCCCTCTCCTCCGGCAAGCACCACCGCTCGCCAGACGCTGACGACCCTTCCGCCTCTCCGAAGCGCTGCCGCAGGCACCGCCGCCGCCACCGCGATGTGGAGGACGACGGCGAGTCTCCGACAGCTGAGGCGAATAGGTCTCTGGACGACGATGTCGAGGAGGGCGAGATTCTGGACGACGCCATGGATGTCAGCGCTGCTCCGGTCTGTCACCATCTCTGCTTGACTCTTTATCTCCTGAATCCTATCCCCTCTACATGCTTAGTGTTTTCATCTGCAATCTTAGTCAAGAGCGTACCATCCTGATCTATATATACAGTGCAAATGCATGACTTGATGATGATAATCAACACGCTCAACTCAAAAGGCTCTCAATTGCCGTTTCCTTTCAGTTTGTCCAGGCGCAACACTTTATTATGCTGCAAAGTCTTTGTAGTCCTAACCAGGGCAGCTAGAGTACCTAGAGAAATTCATGAATAACCATGGTAAATAATATGCATATTTACTCGAGATTCCTTTTCTGCTCTTCATACTGCCACTTTAACTGGGAAGTGTGCTTATTTTTCTTGTCGTCCTCTCGATGCAGGACCTTTTTGGTAATCATGCCCATATGAACTCAGACACTGATGCAACCAAGCTGCATGCTTCTCAGCTGTCTGGTCATTCATCCTCAAGGGATGAAAGGAAGTCAAATCACAGTGCCCGTGAGTCTGAAAGAGGCATCATGTCAAGCGAGGCAGATGATACTAAAGGGTATATGGCAAGTCAAAAGGTGTCTAATTTGCCACAATTGACAAGGGAGAAAGAAAGGAAGCACAAAGATGTGCACCACAAGTCATATCCTGAAGATCCACACGGGAAAGAACAACCTAGAAGATCCCCTTCAAGGCACCACAATGAAGATCGTGCCAGGTATCACTCAAGATCTAGAGATGCTGATGCTGAAGCTAATGGTTTGCGAGCAAGTACAAGGGAAGATTCTGACCATGACAGCAATGATAGGAATAGTAAGCTTGGTAGGCATGCAACTAGGAACCATGAGTATGAAAGATTGAGGAACAGGAGCCATGTTGTTCATGATGAAGTGTATGATGCCCAGGAAAGATATAAGCATGAAAGAAGGCACATCAATAACCCAGTTGATAGAGATCGTAGGGATAGAGAAAGGAGCAGCAGTCGTAGCAGATCTGACCGAAGGGAGAGTGCTCATTACATTCATGATGAAAGCAGGGAGATTGAAAGGAGGAGTGGTAGTTCAAGGCATAAAGATCATGAGAGGAGGAGGGATAAAAGCAGGGATAGCTATAAAGAATCTGACAGAGCTGACAGTGAACATGAAAGGGAGAAGAGGAGAGATGATAGAGATAGGTTATGGCATAGGGATTTGGAAAGTGGAAGGCAGAGGAACGGAGAAGGAAAGGGCAGAGATAACAATATTGACAAGCACAAGGATTCAACACACTCAAAATACAACAGATCTGAATCTGATGGTCGTAAACACTTCTCAAGATCCAGGGAGAGAGGTAAAGATGCTGAACGTAGAGGCCAGAGATCTGAAGGGCGGAAAGAAAATTCTTTCAAGTAAGGCGTGCTTTACATAATCTAATATTCTTCTTTTGACACTTCATAAGTTCATTGTATATATTGTTGTTTTTGATGTTAGGGAGGAAGATGAAGAGGAGTACAAAGAGAAAATTGAACAGGAGTTAGCAATGCAGGAAGAAGATGACCCTGAAAAAATTAAGGAGGAAGCAAGGAGGAGGAAAGAGGCTATTATGGCAAAATACAGACATCAACAATTGCAGAAGCAGCAGCTGGAATCTGTACCTAGTAGTAATGAGAAAGGTAACTTGATTATCTAAAACTGCTCAAATGAATCTATTTCGTACTGACAAACTTACTGGTGGCTGTACAGAAGTAGGTGAGATGAATAGATATGAGACTGCAGATCTGAAAGATGATAGTGATAGCAGATTTGTGGCTTGTGAGGAAGCTGAACAAAAGCATGATTCTTCAGATGCATTTGTTGGTGAAGCAGACTTCACTGTGGGAAAGTCTCCTGCTCACAGTGATGCTCCAGGAACTTTGGGTAATCAGAGAACAACAGGTATTGCAGGCCTTGGAGAGGGCACTCCAAAGGTAATTGTGTCTCTTACCCTGCTATCCAACTACATAAATTATGTGAAATCGGCCAATCGAGAAAATTTATGTTCCCCTTTTATTTTCAGAGTGAGAGATCGGCTGATATGTTTTGTGACGACATTTTTGGAGAATCACCTGCAGGCATTCGAAAACTGGTATGGTTCTTGTTTTGTTCTACAACTTAAAGGTCATTAAGTAGGAAGTGCTTCTTCTGTGTATCCATGAATTGCAGGCAGTTGTAATAATTTTTGAAATTCTACTTATGCAATCTCAGCAAGACGTGTCCAATTGTTGAAATGTGAACACAGTTGAAGAAAAATACTTTTCTGATTAGAAAAAGGCCATGAAAAAATAAACTCGATCAACATACTAATTTGCCTGAATGCCATCTTTAGTCATGGAGGTGCAAAAGCTGGTTGAACTTTGATGATCAAATACTATCCCAAAATTAGATATATGAACTTTTGTTTAATCAAGGTCTGACCATTATGTTGTCCAGGGTAAGGATGATGGTTTGCACATTGAGAAAACTGTTCTTCATGACAACTGGGATGATGCTGAGGGGTATTATAGTAAGACATGCGAGCTTATACCTTTCCTTTTAGTTTTTTTGTAATTATGGTCAAGAAACTACCACTGCAGTGTCCATTTGTTTTTTCCCTCCCTAACTTGTGCAACTCCCTGCAGCTTACCGTTTTGGGGAATTGCTGGATGGCCGCTATGAGATTACAGCAACACATGGAAAAGGAGTGTTTTCAACAGTCGCCCGAGCAAAGGATCTTAAAGCTGGGAAAGATGACCCTGAAGAAGTTGCTATTAAAATTATTCGCAACAACGACACAATGTGAGTTGAGCTCCCTAGAAGTATTTTGGGTTTCTTGTAATATGGAACATGTAACATGACCATTTTATTTGATATTTAATTGTATAGGTACAAGGCTGGTAAGCAAGAGGTTTCAATATTGGAAAAATTGGCAAATGCGGATCGTGAAGACAGACGCCACTGCGTGCGGTTTATTTCTAGTTTCATGTATAGGAACCATCTCTGCTTAGTTTTTGAATCTCTAAATATGAATCTTCGTGAGGTACTAAAGAAATTTGGTCGCAATATCGGGCTTAAACTAACTGCTGTGAGGACATATTCAAAGCAGCTTTTCATCGCCCTGAAGCATCTGAAAAACTGCAAAGTGTTGCATTGTGATATAAAGCCGGATAATATGCTGGTATGCTGTCTTGCTTACTATTTTATCTCACACTATTGTCTTACCCTTTGTTGTCAATTTTTTTATATTTGGTTTATAGAAAATGTTTACAGCTTTAACCACTTGAATATTTTTAATGTCATCCCAGTGATACATAAATCATATTGTACCATGATGAAGTAAGCCTCCATAATTTTACCCTTTTGCTTATATTTTAGGTGAATGAGGCTAAGAATGTGTTGAAGCTATGTGATTTTGGCAATGCTATGTTTGCTGGAATGAATGAGGTTACACCTTATCTCGTGAGCCGTTTCTACCGGGCACCTGAGATAAGTGAGTTCCTTTTTATTGCACTTTATTGTGCTATTTGTATTTAACACACTTCCTACTGATAGCCTCTCTGCATACATGTGCTCTATTTGATCTAATGCACTAATTTTCTTGCAGTTCTTGGGTTGGCCTATGACCACCCATTGGACATGTGGTCAGTTGGCTGCTGTCTTTATGAACTTTACACTGGAAAAGTCCTATTTCCAGGTCCATCAAATAATGACATGCTTCGGCTTCATATGGAACTGAAGGGTCCTTTCCCTAAGAAAATGCTCCGAAAGGTTAGAATAAGGAACTTTGAAGAAATGAACTTCATTCTGTAATTTTACAGCTGCAATGAAACTTTAAGTGAATGTATGGAATTACCGATACTTTTCTAAAGAATTCATCACAATTTTGCAGGGTGCCTTTACGATGCAACATTTTGATCAAGATCTCAATTTTCATGCTACGGAGGAAGATCCTGTGACCAAAAAGGTGTCTATGCAACCATATTCTCTTTGCTATTCTTTTTGTTTGAATGTTTTGGATTCTTAAATTATTCTCCTTATGATTGTAGGCGGTGACGAGGATGATTTTGAACATTAAACCAAAGGATATTGGATCTTTGATTTCAAACTTCCCTGGCGATGATCCAAAAATGCTATCCAATTTTAAAGATCTTCTCGAAAAAATATTTGTCTTAGATCCAGAAAAGAGGATAACTGTATCACAAGCACTTAGCCATCCATTTATCACTGGCAAGTGAAAATAAGATGTTGATTCCTCTTGGCATTGTTAACATAGCATCTACCTTGTAAAATACATTTTGGGTCCCTCTTGTCTAATCGTTCGCATTTCTGTCTTGTCCCCACGGAGCTATGAGATCAGAGTATGTGGACAAAGCACATGGAAATATGGAAGAGATGGCTATCTGACAGACCTTGGTGCATGCAGTTATCATTTGGATATGTTCTGTTGCTTGTAAGACAACTGGCCAGCTGGCATTTCATTCCCCTGTATACATTCTTTCCTATGGATTTGCAAGATATACATTGCTTTATTTGCTCAACTGTTGTGCTGACTTGTATGTCTGAAAGTCTTGGTCCACCCCTGGTGCTTTACTGCCTGAACATTGAGGGTTATCTGTTCTATGTATACTAATAACTGGAGTGAACAAATCTTTGTATGCACTTGAATTTTTTACAAACCGGGCACAATTTTTTTTGTATGCCAACTCCAGCGATGTTTAAGATTGCCTACTTTGTATGCTTGGTGTCAGACATTACTCATCTGGGTATGCGATGGATGTCAGACTACTTGACAAGCTCTTTTATTTAATATTAACAGGGACCTTCTATTCTGTTAATTTATTCTTTACTTATTGTTTCTGAATTTTAAAAATCTGATTGTTTCTTTCATTCAGGAATTCTGCCAGGCCTCTGCTGTGTCTTATGCTAAAAGGCCAACATAAGAAGGTACCCTGATTGATCTGGGTAACTAAGTAGTTTGAACACATAGAATGATATATTTTCTCTTTTAAAGATTGATGGTTTTTTTTGATTAAGTTGAAATGAGTCATGTGCTCACACTGTAAATATTTTTTTCATATGAATGTGCACATGGTCTCTTAGTACTACATACTGTAAGATTGTCTGTATTCCTCACTCAAACCCTAGACAGGTAGGTGGATAGTAATAGTGGCATACATGGGCCCACGACCTAGACACACACTAACACCCCCGTAGTCGAAACTCCGGCGCAGCGGATGTTGAGACTGGAGCGGAACTCGGAGAAGGTGGAGGAAGGCAAGCCCTTGGTGAAGATGTCGGCGAACTGGGAGGTGGTAGGCACATGTAAAACACAGACATCTCCCACTACGACACGATCACAAACGAAGTGGAGGTTGATCTCCACATGCTTGGTGCGCTGTTGCTGGACGGGGTTGGTGGAGAGGTAGACGGCGCTGACATTGTCGCAGTAGACCAACGTGCTCCTAGAGAGGGGACCGTGGAGTTCTTCTAGGAGTTGTCGCGCGGTACTCAGCTTCGGCACTGGAGCGGGAGACAACAGTCTGCTGCTTGGACGACCAGGACACGAGGTTGCCGCCAAGACGGCGAAGCCGGAGGTGGAGCGACGCGTGTCTGGGTAGCCCGCCCAGTCGGCGTCAGTGTAAACCACGAGCTCAGCTGTCGGAGAACGCCGAAGATGAAGCCTGTAGTCGAGGGAGCCGCGCAGATAACGGAGAATCCGCTTCATAGCGGTGAGGTGCGGGTCCCGTGGATTGTGCATGTGAAGACACACCTGCTGAATTGCATACGAGATATCCGTTCGAGTGAAGGTGAGATATTGAAGGGCACCAGCGAAGCTCCGGTAGGCAGTGTGATCATCCACCGGTGCATCCTTGGTACAGGAAATCTTGGTCTGAGCATCAACTGGGGTGGAACAGGGCTTGCAGTTAGTCATCCCTGCGCGCTGAAGGATATGCAAGGTGTACTGTCGCTAGTGAAGGAATAGACCATCAGCGTGGGGCTCCACAGTCACACCCAAGAAGTGATGGAGCACACCAAGATCCTTCATAGCAAACTCTCGCTGTAAAGAGGTGACAACCTGCTGAAGTAGAGACTGGCTGGAGGCGGTGAGGACGATGCCATCCACATAGAGCAGCAGGTAGGCGGTGTCACCACCACGGTGAAGGACACATAGAGATGTGTCGGACTTGGCTTCGCTGAACCCCAAAGTCACCAGGAAAGAGGCAAAGCGGCAGTACCAAGCCCGAGGAGCTTGCTTCAGACCATACAGAGACTTGTTGAGTCGGCAGACCAGCGCGGGGTGAGCGGGATCCACGAAGCCCGCGGGCTGGCTGCAGTACACAGTCTTTGTCAAGGTGCCATGAAGGAAAGAATTCTTCACATCCAGTTGGTGAACCGACCAGGAATGGGAGATCGCCAGGGAGAATAGTGCAGACTGTAGCGGGCTTCACCACTGGGCTAAATGTCTCGTCATAGTCAACTCTAGGGTGCTGAGTGAAGCCCTGGAAGACCCAACAAGCCTTGTACCGATCCAATGTACCATCCACCCTGCATTTATGCGTCCAGATCCACTTGCCGGTCACCACATTGCAACCAGAGGGACGTGGCACTAGGTCCCAGGTCTGGTTGGCCAGAAGGGCCGCATACTCCTCCATCGCATGGCGCCAGTGTGGATTCGCTAGGGCGCCACAGACAGAAGAGGGTATAGGAGAGACCTACGGTCCAGTGGTGGCGGAGAGGACAAGCCAGTCAACCGGACGGAGAATCCCCGCATCTCGCCGAGTCACCATCGGGTGAGTGTGACGGGGATCACGGTGGAGGATGGGCGGGTGGTACACCGACGGCTCGCCGCGAGAGCGGGTCGGTGCAACAACCGTTGGGCGCCGCTGGTAGACACGCACGGGGTCAACATAGTGGGAAGAAGACGTCGAGGCCGCTCGTGGTGAGGTAGGCGATGTCGGGACACTAGTAGGTGTAGTAGGGGACGTCGTGGCCATATGTGGCATGGCCGGGGCCGTGTCGGGTGCGGTAGGCGACTCAAGGGTCGTGCATGGTGCGGGAGACAACGGCGGGGCCACACCAGGCACACCGGGCGACGGTGGAGCGGCCGCGCGTGGCACAGCTGAGCACTTTGGGGCCGTGCATGGCGCGAAAGGCAATGCCGGGGCCACACTAGGCACGCTAGGCGGTGGTGGAACGGCCACACGTGGCACAGTCGAGTGCTCTGGGGCCGCGCATGGCGCAGTGGGCAACGCCGTGTCCACACGAGGCGTGTCATACGACGGTAGATCCGCCGGAGCAACTGGAGGTGTACCTGCAGAAGACAGGTGGTTGAACCACTAGGTCAGTCGAAAATAGAGACTCCAACTCAAGGTTGGAGGCAGGGATGGAGTCGGTAGAGAAAGGAAAGACCGACTCAGCGAATATGACATGTCGCGAGATAAGGACACGACGAGAAGAGAGGTCAAAGTAACGGTACCCCTTGTGTGGTCAGGGAGTAACCGAGCAACACAGATGGTCGAGCGGGGCACAAGCTTGTGAGGAGCAGTGGCAGAAGTGTTGGGATAGCAGGCGCACCCGAAGACACGAAGGTGAGCATAGGAAGGGGGTACCGAAGTACCGAACAAGGCATGGTGAGGAGTGGGAGCGCGTGTGGCCTTAAAAGGCAAGCGATTGAGCAAGTAGGTGGCAGTAAGGAGGCTCTTAGCCTAGAAGCGAGCAGGAGCAGATGCCTAAAAAAGCATAGAGCGCATAACATTGTTAGTGGTGTGAATCATGCACTCAGCCTTACTGTTCTGAGAGGAGATATAGGGGCACGACATGCGCAACTGGACTCAGAGAGGAAGAAAACCCGGGAGGTGGAGTTATCAAACTCACGCCCATTATCACACTGTAACGCCTTGATAGTGACCCCAAACTTAGTCGACACCCAAGCAAAGAAGTGAGTGAGCTTGGGGAAGGCGTCGGACTTGGACCGCAAAGGAAAAGTCCATGAGTAGTGAGAAAAATCATCAAGAACAACCAGATAATATTTATAACCAGAAATACTCATGATCGAAGAGGTCCACAAGTCACAGTGAATAAGGTTAAAGGCATGAACATCAAGCGAGTAAGAAACACAAAAAAGTAAACGAACATGGCGACCTAGCTGACACGCATGACAAATATGCTCACTGGTAGCCCTAGTACATGGAGCAGAGGAGCTACTACAAAGCTGAGCAAAAATGTTGATGTCGGGGTGACCAAGCCAGCGGTGCTAGAGGGTGGAGGAAGTTGTGGCAACGAGCGCGGACGAAGGTGGAGCAGCGGAAGGCGGAAGGCGAAGCGTGTAGAGGGGTCCAGTGCTGTCACAACGGAGAAGAGGACGTCGGGTGACCAAGTCAAACCAAAGGAGTCAAATTCAACAGAACAAGAGTTATCAGAAGTGAACTGATGAATGGAAAGAAGATTATGAACAATGTCAGGAGCAACAAGAACATTATGAAGGCAAAAAGAACCACAAGAATTCACATCACCCACAGAGGTGACCGGAAGACACAAGCCATTCCCAACCATAATGGAAGAGGGGCAAGATGGGTGGGGCGGCCTACGGAAAGAGAGTATACCAACATGGGGAGTGGTGTGGTAGGAGGCACCTGAGTCGGCCACCCAGTCCGTGGTGGTCGGTGGTGTCAACCCTAGGGTGCTGAATGACTATGCGAGAGCCGCTTGGTCCCACCCGTCGGACCATGGAGCCCACGCCGAAGGTGGTGCGTGCTGCACCGGCTAGACCTAAGGCAACGTGTGCTAGGTTGGCCTGGTGAGCATGGCCGCAGGTGGTTTAGGTGGCCGAGGGGCTCCTCCTTAACTATCTAGGCCACATGGAAATGTGCCCTGACCACAGGTGGGGGAAGGATGGCCAGGGCGCACTCACGGTGGCAGGGGCCGGGTAGTGGCGGTAGGATCGTGACCAGTACCACCCCGCCGCCCCCTTGGCGACGACGGCTACCACCACCCCCAACTCGGCCCCCACCATCGGTGGATCTGGTGGGAGGAGCATCGAGAAGAGGAGCCGACTTCAACGGTGGGGTGGAGGTGGTCCTGCTAGAGCTGGAGGCAGTGAGAGCAGTAGCGGTGGCAGGCGTGGGAGCGAGACCTTGGGTAAGCTCCTCAAGGACAAGGTCATCCCGAACCTTGTGGAAAGACGGGAATGGCACCGTCCTCGTGATCCACGTCTGGAGGTGGGCGTACGCGTCGCCGAGACCGTGGACGATGTTGAGGATAAGAGTGCGCTCCACAATAGGCTCTCTGAGGTCTCGAAGGGAGTCCACCTTCCCCTTCATGCGATGGTAGTACTCCGAGACGGAGAGATCCCCTGGATGAAGGTGCAGTAGGCAGCGTCCAATTGGAGAGCACGGGCCTCGCGGTTCCAAGGAACTGCCCCTCGATCGCAATCCAGGCCTGACGAGCGGTGCCGCCAAGCTTTCGCACGATGTCCTGCAGTTCGAGGGTGACAGAGCCAAGGAGCCAAGACAGTACCACGTTGTCCATATGCCGCCACGCCGACCCCTAAGCGACCACTGGAGTGTCAACGAGGATGTGGTCATCCAGGGCGTAGCGCTGGAGTGTGAGGAGCACCAGATCCTGCCAACGCACGTAAGAGGGCGAAGAGGGGTCAAGTGTGACCGGTACGAGCGACCAAATGTTTTGGACACTGGCCGCCTGCGCGTGGAGCTGCGCAACAACTAGATCAGTGGCGACAAGGGTTTGGGGATCAGCGAGGGCGGCGGCAACCGCGACATCGACGGAGCCGAAGGTGGTAACATGGGCGGCAGCGGCTGGCCTACCCGCGATGTCGGAAGCCACGGGAACGATGGCCAGGAGGGGCAGCCTGCAGGGGCGGCGAAGCTGCAGGGCTGGCCAGCAAGGGCGGCACGGTGGTGGGGAAGCCATCAACGGTGGGCGGCCAACTGACAGCCCCAATTCGGGGCCAGCTGCAACCAAGGCGGCGCTAGATTTAGCCGTTGGGAGAGGGGCGGTGGCTAGCTGCGGTGGCTCGACGGTGAATACGAAGGAGGAGGCCGACGTCGAGAGGGTGAAGCTTGGAGCCGTGGCGGCGGCGGCTTGCTTGCCGCCGGGCCGAGCCCAACAGTGGTCGCGACAGCGGAGGAGGACGCACCAGATCCGGCCACTGCGGCGCCGGATCTGGTCGTGACAGTAGCCAGTCAGCCATCCTGGTGACAGGGAGAGGGAGGGGAGGGAAGGAGAGAGAAGGAGGCTGACACTGGCGAAGGGGTGTGCTTGTCGGCCATGGCGGCGGCCTGCAGGTGAGGGGAGGAGAGGGGGAGGAGAGAGCCCTAGGGCTCTGATACCATGTAAGATTATCTGTATTCCTCACTCAAACCCTAGACGGGTAGGTGGATAGTAATAGTGGCATACATGGGTCCACTACCCAGACACACACATACATGTATATTCAAATCTTGTTTGTTTATGGCTATTTGTCTTTTGTTATTACATATATCACTTCCTATATATCTTTCAATATTTTCATTATTGTAAGAAAGTGTGGGGGAATATTTCTATGTATTCAATACTGCAAAGGGAACCAGAGGTTACATTTATAGGGAGGGGTTAGGCTTATAAACAAAATGTTTAGCCTTAACAGAAAAGGTGTACAGCTGTAGACAACCAGAACACTAACAGCTGGACAACTATCTAGAAGAATCCAGTCCTATCTAGAATGGCTGTCTAACACGCCCCCGCAGTCGGAACGAGGTGAGAGCAAGGAAAGCAGAAGGAGGTTGCTGGCTGCGTGGACCGGGCCACATCTGAATGGACCCGGTCCATGGATTGTGAAAACTAGGCCAGGAGCGTGGTCCACCAGATCCAGCAGAAAAGGGACCCTGACCACCTCCACCCGAGTTAGGGTTCTGGCCGAAACCCTGTGGCCAGCCTCCGCCGCCGCCTCCTCCACCTCCGCCTCCACCTCCGGCTCCTCCACCGCCTTGTTTCCCCCCACGTTTCCCCCGCTTGCCAGATCCGGTGGGAGCCAGTTGGGGGGGTCTCGGAGGTTGTGGAACAGAGGGTGTTGAGCCGCCGGATCCAGAAGCTGCGGCGAGAGCGACGGCCGGAGTCGGGTGCGTTTTGGCCATGGTCAGCTCCTCAAGTTGCAGATCATCCCGAACTTGAAGGAAGGGAGGGGGCAGCTGCGGCGGAGATGAAGCCTGAGAGCGGTAAACCGCTCGTTGAGGCCGCGGATGATATTGAGGACGAGCGTGCGGTCAGAGATGGGCTTGCCTAGGTCGCGGAGATCCTCAGCCATCCGCTTGTACCGCCGACAATACTCAGAGACCGAGAGGTCGCCCTGAGAGAAGGAGCGGAACTCCTGGTCGGCGAAGAGAGCGTGGGTGGTGCGGTTGCCAAGGAACTAGGACTCAATGGCGAGCCAAGTGGCACGAGCAGTGGCGTCGCGGTCAGAAATGGCGTCGGCAAGGTCATCAGAGATGACTCCAAGGAGCCATGTCTTCACGACACAATCCATGCGAGCCTAGTCAGGAGATTGGGGCAGAACCGTGTCGGAGAGGACATGGTCTTGTAAAGAAAATTTGCCAACAGTGAGGAGGAAGGATTCACGCCAGCGCGCGAAGAAGATAGAGTTGACATCAAGCACAAGGGGGACGAGGGCGCGGATGTTATGAACTGCAATTGCTTGAGCGTGCAAGTTCAGGAGCGCAGCAGCCTCGTGTTGGAGAAGAGCATCAAGGAGAGGTGTTGCGCCGGCAAAAAAATTGGTGGCAGCAACATCCGAGGAGGGCGCAATGGCCGCGCGCTCTTGAGCAGCACAACTAAGAGCAGCCTGGAGACGAGCATCTGCCGCATCTCGTTCCTGCTGAGCTAGAACAGCATCTTGTTCGGCTTGGCGAAGACGAGCAAAGGCAGCGTCGAGGGGATCAGGCGAAGGAACGTCGTCCGCAGGAGCAGCAGGAGCGTTACTCGCCATGGCAGCAGCAGGAGGAGGCAGCACCAAAGAGAGGTGCGCACAAGCAGCGGAAGAGGGGATTAACCTCCTGATACCATGTAAGAAAGTGTGGGGGAATATTTCTCTGTATTCAATACTGCAAAGGGAACCAGAGGTTACATTTATAGGGAGGGGTTAGGCTTATAACAGAATGTTTAGCCTTAACAGAAAAGGTGTCCAGCTGTAGACAACCAGGACACTAACAGCTGGACAACTATCTAGAAGAATCCAGTCCTATCTAGAATGGCTGTTTAACAATTATTTTGTTTGAATTGGCTATTTGTCTTTTGTTATTACATATATCACTTCCTATATATCTTTAAATTTGCTAGCTTCACTGAGGTGGTTCTAGAAAGCCTTCTTTTCATATGTACCTTTATGTAGAACATCAATTGAAAAAAATATTTTGCTTTTATGTTATTGAGGCCCAAGGATGGACAATAGCTGGTTGGACTGCTTAAACTAGTCCCCTATGGCGGCGGTAAATTCTTCAACCCTGTAGAAACATTATTCTTTATATCTTTTTTAATCCCTCTGTCCTAATTTGCAGGGCAAGATAGTCTTGTCCATCAATACATGGCCCATTTGATATTTAAATGCAAAATAAGTGCTCCTTCTATCACCCTATTAATATCTAGCTTTACTTTGTATTCCATACGTGCATTCATTAAATATAATCCTTAGATATAATAAGTACATGGTAGCATAATTGTTTAATGTTGTCTTGTTCAATGTTCAAGATAATACAATTACACTCTATAAACGTGGACAGAGTTGTTCATGTGCTCATTTTCGTAACCTTATGTATATGGTATATTTTGGTACATATCCTTTAGTGGTAAATAACATAAAGTTAATTCAAACTTGGGTAGGTGGATTGGTAAATTTTTCTTTGTATAAAGTAAATAATTTGAAATATGTTTGAATTCTTTGTCTTGATGCACAACAAAACTTGACAATGGGATTATGTGTAAAGTCATCCACCTAATATCTGGTTCCAATGTCAATAAAAATTTATGGGCCTACTTGTAATTAAGAAAGTTATATTTAATTTTCTTGTGGAGTTGCGGTTCCCTCTTGGAGAGAAGGATGATGAACACATGAAAAAATAAACCCGGTGTCTGCATGATGTGGGATATCAGGGCCCATCTTGTGTATTATCCAAATATCACATTATCAAGCTTTTTATACTGGTACTAGGTGACAGGTTGCAATGATATTGTTGGTATTAAGCCTGAGGTATCGATATTTTACAATGCCTGGGGTAAACTGGAGTTAGTTTAATCTGGATGAGTATGGATTATATTGTACTTTTAAGTTTCATTTACCACTGAAGCTTGCAAAATTCCAGTGTTGATGGGTTCAGAGTGCACAATATTGTAACTCGTTATCCTTGATGAATGCTTGAATCTATTTCCCTGTTGATTAAAACACAAATTTCTTCTTGTTCACTGTAAATATTTCATCACTTCTCCACATCAGTTATGTGGGCAAGCATTCAAATAATAAAATGGCCTTAAACTTGTAATTGCTTAGAAAACTTATTGAAAGTGTGCTTCCATCCTTATCATATTCTTTGCCACAACACAAGAACCAGAGGCAGCAGTATGCCAAAAGCCAAACTGGTATAGTCCCAGCATGTGTTACAAAGGGTAAGCCTGGTTTATGTCATCTGACTGGGTTTTCCATTATAAAGTTCAGCTATCTCTAGCAGTATCAGCTTGTGTACATCTATTTGAAAATCTTTCACATTTGGTTGTTACTTTTGTCTGGTTCCATTGTATGTTCCTCATATCTCCCAACAAGCCAGGTTGAATTTAGGCAAGTTGTTGTGTCTAATGTTTATTCCTTCATTTAGTGAGAACAGATGCGTTTAATGTTACAGGCAAGCTTTGTTTGAGAGAACGATTACATCTCTATCGTGCTTGAATGGATGTGTTGGATTGGTAATTTCATGTGGTCTTTAATTTTAATACGGAAGTAAAAGGTGTAACAATAAAAACAATGTAGCCTTTCAGTTCCAAGCAAGTTGGGGTAGCTAGAGTTGAAACTCAATAAGAACTACAAATCAGAGTTACGGAAGTAAAAGGTGCTGATCGCAAATTTTTGCTTCCGAATTATTATTCTGGTCAGAGTAGCTCATTGAATTGTGCAGTGTATCCTGTCCTGAATGAGGATGGATTGTATAGTGTAGCTCATTGGCATTTTAATTCGCCATTTTTAAGATGTGCATTTTGATTATGATGTTATTTTTGTGACTGCATGTAGCATTCCTTGAGTTAATGACAGTGGACTCGGATGATAAAAATATAAAGTCACATCTTGATTTCTGTACTATCAGTCTATCATAATTTGTGTGGCATGGCAAAGTCACTGATGTTAATGTGGTGAACCATAGGACATTAAGATCAATAGAACATTGTAAATGTAGAGTGGACTAAACATGTGAATGTAAAGTAGACACACAAAAGATGATATTTCACGACTATTAAAAAAACCAATGCCCAATGCACGCTCATCGCAATTGTTATGATTGTTTTTCAGTTATCTATATTTGTATCACCTAAAATCAAAATTTTCTTCCTCGCATTTCTCTTTTTCGTTAATCACTTTTGGTGCATGGCTTAGTTATTGCACGATGAACATAGGTCGTAGGAAAGTAACAACCCTGAAGACCTTGGATATACCAATGGTATCATCACATGTGAGGACTAAACGATATCTTCAGGTTTAACTCATTCATGGTCCAATCAAAATCTTTGACAACTAATGGATGATAGCTTTTGCTCATTTTTTACGGTGATTTTGGAACCTACTATTCATTTTCCGGTTATAAGAAACATAACCGAAATTAATGAGATTCATTCATTTATTCAAGTGAATTATAAAACTTGAATAATTCACTTTCAAATTTGCTACAGTTACGCCTACAACTAGATGATAAAGCGCAAAGACTAATAATATATTTTTGTAAATTTGTTGTCTTATGTTGCTTTATTCGTTGAAGAGTGTCCAGATGATGTCCCAAGCTGAAGCGGTACTTGGCTCTTGTCTCGTTGGACCTCTTGGTCATTGTCGATTTTTTTTAAATAATATTTTTTTAAAAAAAATCAAATCTGTTACTTGATTTTGAAAATTTGTAAAAGTAGACTACCGTCTCAACCGAACGTGGTCAGACCATGTTCGACACTGTATCGGTCGAACGTGTTCACGTTAGCCTCGTTCGGCACTTCAACATTCAAACGAGGCTATGTCAACGCCGTCGTGGTCACATCAGCCACGTTCGGCATTTCAAGTGTCGAATGTGGCTGATATGGCCAAATTTGCTAATTCAGTGCCAAACGTGACTCTATGAATAAAGTCACTATATTAGCGAATTTGGCCACGTCGGTCTCGTTTGATAGTTGAAGTGCCAAATATGGTTGACGTGGCCAAGTTCGACCGAAGTAGCCGTTGCATTGCTGACGTGACCACGTTCGGTCGATCAAGTGTCGACGGTAATCTACTTTTATAATTTTTTGAAATCGAATATCAGATTTGAATTTTTTTCTTTAAAAAAATACTATTTTAAAAAATTTGTCATTATCGTTGTTTATGAAATAACTACGGGGTACAGTAAGGTTTTGGTTAGGCTTGAGGAAGTTATTTGGATGAATCTAGGTGATTATCTTCGAAGATGAAGATGAAATAAGGTGTTTTTAGATAAGTTTGAATCTCCCAGAGGATAATAGATTTACGGGCTGAAAATGACCTTAAGTGCGTGAACATAATATCTTTAGCTAGGAAAGCGTGAAAAAACCTTGTCTCCAATAAGCTCACCAGATCTTTTTATATATGAGCGAGATCAGATGTTAAAATTTATCATTAATGTACCCATGATCTGTCCAATTATAATGAAAATGGTCATATATTGTTCAATAACTCTAAACGTTATTAACTATATTGATTAAATAATTAAGCGCCATATCATGTTTAATAACTCTAAACGTTATTAACTATATTGATTAAATAATTAAGCGCCATGGAGGTGCTAGTCTTTAATAGGATATTTTGATTGCTGTTCTGAGTGTCGACAGTCAGAAAAGCCTCCAGCTACTTTGTGCCTATTAGAAAATCCAATCATTAATTGGTCGCATTTAATGTTGTCTGTCATCCCCTTCGACTATTCAGCTATCATAAAACACTACCGATGTCATATCCCCAACACTCATCCACTCGTTATCCTCTTTGCTACTAACTAGTGTTAGTAGCAAAACACACCCACACATTATTAAGGGCATGATAAATCTGATGCATCTATGAAATTGTGTTGGATCAGATGACTAGATTTTAGTTTTATAAGAAAGAATAATTATTCCTATGTCAATAGATAAATAAACAAATAATACAAACTATAAACCATATTACTTATAACATGGATTTTAAACATTCTGTCTCGGTTACAACAATTCCTACCAACTGTCGATATATCTTCTTCTTACAATATGTATATAATATATTCTTACACAATATATATATATATATATATATATATAGAGAGAGAGAGAGAGAGAGATTTTCCAGCAGCCCGTGAGCAGCATGTCTAGACTACCCCAAGCTCTGCTGTTGTGCTAGTTGTTCCTGTGAAGGGCAAAACGGATCATTCTTCATACGCTACACATGACAAAGAATCTAACATTTTTTTTACAGCATCAATGGTGGGAGAGGCTCTTCTGTACCTCGTTTACAAAGAAAGCATGGAATCCGTAAGGAACCCGGCCTGGTAGCTCAACAACTGCTACCGGATCAGCAGACATTGTCTTTGCATCAATCACATTGACTTCAGATTTCCTACATCAACGACACAAGCTGTGGAGTCAATGCAAACTGGTAGTGCAATGCAAGCTATGAAATGGACACATCAAAACATCGAGATAGTTTGCATTAGAGCAAAGCAACTAATATCATTTCAGGCTAGCCAAATGTATGCGGGTTTCAGTTCGCACACGAGCATGCATGTATCAGCTGGTAGGGAAGGAAAAGAGAGTGTACCCTGTATTCTCATCGTGGACAAAGAATATCAGATACCCGTCATCTTCCTCTCCAGATACACCTGGCTCCTTAGGCACAAATACTGCCTCTGAACCGAACCTACCAGGTCCCAAGTCATATATGCCTCTCACGTTTCCTCCGACTTCAAGTCGTTTCTTTCCGCTCTCCGGTTCAGCATGTAGATCAAATTTTATGATGCCCGTAACCTTCGCTATGCTGTCGAGTATAGTGCAGTACACATAGCGCTGCTTTCTGTTTTCAACAATGTAGCGCGCATTAGAAGCATGAGAGGCAAGTGATCGATATAGATGGCAATCACCAAATCACAGATAAAATAGAAAGCCAAGAGTGCATCTCATAGCGAACAGGTTACCCATGATTTCCTAGAGAATAATCATTACTTATTGAAGTTGAGACATCCAATGGAAGTTACCTGCCAGTGTAGCTCTCGTTAATTCGAGGAAAATCTACAGCAGAAACAGACAGTTGCTTTTGTGAAGCGGCACCGGTTTTCATGTTGAATCTCATCTCATACCTACAAAATACAACATTAATTGGGTCAAGCATAGCATTTCTTAGAATTTAAATGGCGACTGAGATTGCATGTACATACAGCTCATTCCCAAAGTTTTCAAGCGTGTCACTTTGGTACCCATTCACCTTGTCCAAGTCAGGATTCTCAAGGCGGCAGGTAATAAGAATGACTTCATCACCCTCTTCCCAAGCATTAGCTGCAACAAGAAATAAATCTAGTGAGCAGCTAACTTAGAACAGCATGCAATGAAATATCGATATCGTTTTTGTTTTTGTTTTATTTTCTCACATGCCAAGAAAGCACTTCCCCTTCCAAAGGACAAGAAAAACTTTTGTTACACTTCTTAATTCAAACTCATGTCCAAGCTAGTGTCAAGCACAAAAAATAAGTTTTCTAAGACTATAAAGAATTTCTTAGAAATATTTTGTTTTTAAGTTTATAATAAATTCATCTGTTTTTGGACACATTGTGAATTCATGGCAAATGGTACAAAATGATGTACATCCGGAGTTCAAGCAGAAGATTACAGATGACATACCATTGTGGAATACGAAGCAATTGGGAAGTTCAAACCATCTGATGTTTTTGTCATCCTTTTCATAACGCTGGAGTATACCGAAACGAGCTTTCTTTGTAGGATCAAACTTGTATATGAACTCACCGTTCTTCACCATTTCCTTATAAAATGACGGGACATGATAATAGTCAAAATGTCAAATTATGAAGAGGTGTTCACATCACTTATCAACTTCTGATATTAAGACACAAGTTCTACGGACCCTATGCAGCATATATTAACCAGGGCATCCTTCAACTGAATGCATAGAGATGGAGTAGAAAAGGAGAGAATTTAAAGGAGGAATTCTTCATGGAAATCTTAAGAAAAGCCCATTGATTTTTCCTTAGGATCCTACTACTACAAAGGTATGCTTATTAAAACCAGCAAACTACTACAAAGGTATGTTTATTAAAGATCTGTGCATGCCTAAAACAGTTTCTTCTGGTTTGGTCCAACAGGTTTTGGTGGCCAATGATGTTGTTCAGATACAATAAACCATGGTATGATTATTGGCATACTGAAACAAGGGGCAAAAATTATTTATCTCTGCCAATGACCTTCGCCACAAATTGCTAGAGCAGGCATAAACATCACGCACCTTTGGTCGGAACAACAAAGGAAGGTCCATGAAAATAGAATAATTCTCTGTGATGGCAAAGTCATGCATCATTACAGATTCTGGAATTGTTATTGGCACAGGATCAAGCATTACTCCATCCTTGGTAATGACCCGGTATGTACAATAAGGAGGTTCATGTGAATATCCAAAGGTGAACATTTCATCTAAAAGAAAGATAAATAAAACATTTTAACACAATTATGATAAAAGATAGGTAAAGCAAGAGTCACTGTTACATACCTGTAAATGGATCAACCTTTGGATGAGCAGTGAAAGAGTGTTTCAACCTTTTGTCGTAATCCAACAATCCAAGAGTTTGCAAGTCTCCATCTTCAAGGACCTTAACAACATCTGAAAACAAACATAGAAACTAGAGTTTCACAATTGCAAGATTATTGGTTGCTATGGATGGGACCTGTGGATGATAACATCAAATAAGCTATAACAGTTATCAGAATTTGTACAGGCAGTTTACAATTTACACAGATGTAAATCCAAAAGAAAAAACAGCTAGCTTGCAGAATTTTCATGAGCAAAAAAATAAAGTTTCTATAAAAAAGAACATACAAATCTGATATGGATTGGATTGGGGTAGGGTTATAGGGGTCAAAAGACCAGTGGAGCAGGGACTATATAAGACATGGTAATCGTGCACATAGAAGTGCAATAAGCCAATAATCACTAGGAAATTCTTTATACTGTTACAGAAATCTCAGCAGATTGATTCCTTTACTATTCTTATGTTATTAGACATGAGAAAGGTAAATTTTCTACCTAACTTTGGTGAATTTTCACCAAGTTTGTATCTACACAAAAGTAAGCTGCCAACGTGATCACATTTGTCAAAAGAAAAGGCCCATATAATTGAAAATTCCAATGTTATATGTAGTGCCTATAGGAAAAATGTAGGATTTTTTTTTGAAGGGATCTGCAAATTCCAAACTGGGGGAAGTTATATCCATGTTTAGTTGCAACTTTCCCAACTAGTCATAATGGGTTGAGAACTTACAGGGCTTATCTGCCTCCGAAAGGGCCATAAGTTTACCATGATGATATATAAGCGCAGTGTTAGCTGAAAAAAAAAGACAATCAATAAATTGGTGCTACAGTCAAATGGTCATGAAAAGTATGAAGGTACATCATGCAATGCAGATAAATGCCCTGTATTTAACACTATATTTGAATATATAATGAATGAGATAAAAAGGACCTGTCCCATATCCATATGTAAAATCCAATACTTTGAATTTTTTCCGGAATTGTTGCATTTGGACCATAAACAATCCAAAAAATCCCTTCAAATCTCCAATCTGTAAAAGGTAAATATTGGGTAAAAACACATGTGTGTATTACTGGCTTTGTCAATGACCAACTGACCATAGTCCATAAATAAACACACGAGTTGGGAGAGCAGGAATGTAAGGGTTTTGAATCAGTATTTGATAGGATTTAGCCTTGAATTTTATGATGGTACATCTAAAGATGATTCATGAGATCACATTGATGCCATCGGGCAGAATAAAGTAGGGTCCAAGGTCAAATATTTAGTCAGACTACTCCAGTCAGTACAGAAGAATGAAACTAAGATGATATCACAAGTTGCCTACAGAAGAAAGCTGTTAAGCTTCTGAAATAAAGAAAAATTTTGATATCGCAAGTTTGTAACCCAACATGAGAGCACAGACAGATCTGTGATAAAGCCGAGAACCAAGAATGTTCTGATGAAAATCATGCTGGGCATCAGAATAGACAAGTCATTAAGAAGTAGCACTAAGCTGTTTACAAAAAATGGAAGATTAAGTTAGAAACAGAAACTTAAATGACCAAAGTAGAAAAGTTACTCTCGCCAAGAAGTTAAACAGAACACATTTTGGAGATGGAGTCAAGAAAATAATACAGTAACAATTGGCTAATGGTGAAGAAATAAGAATTTAGATTTTTTTAATCAAACAAGTGAAGTTACCTTCATAAACTTTGCTCCACCAAAATATTCTTCTTGCTTGAGGCGAGAAGTCTTCACATATCTAGATATATAAGTAGCTTTTCCATCTTTAATACGCATTGCATGGATCATTCTGTAAGAAACAACGAAAATCTGTCACACTTTGAAAACTGATTATCTCTCACGTCTTTGTGAAACTCCCGTTTACATTTACATAAAATTGTTTTGGTCAATTTTTGCAAATATTCTCTAAAACTGAAGTGTTGCTAATAAGGCATAGAAATATTAAAAATTAGATAGTACTGAAATTGCCGTAAAACCGTGGCACATATCATGGAAAATGTCTCATCCCAGCGAATTATACTGTACAGTTTGTATATCTATTTCATCATTCGATCACGAAAACTGGGATTGTGGAACAACCGAGAATCCCTGCGATGAAGGTCAATCAACCTTTGACTAGAACTTCCTATGAAACCATGGAACTATACTGCTATAGCATGGAAGATATGCATAAAAAACAGTTTTGTCATATCTGGTCTAAAGATCAGAATTATGTACAGTAGATAAAAAACTAAATTTTCTTTTAAACAGGGAACTATATACAATACACAAAGATATAGATTTTAGCGTGTCAACTGGCAGAAAAAAACTCTGATTTGGGGAAGATGATAAAACTTTAAGCAACCTGCTAAAGAAGTGACTCAATGCTTGAATGTATCATTTAAATAAATAATCTGTTACTTATTTAACAGAATTAGAAAAATTATATACTAGAGAGATAGAAATGCTGTTAAGGATATGCATCAGACCACTGAGAAGTTATAAAGTGTTTCAGAGTTCAAACAGAAGAGGTTATATGACATACCCATCACCATCAAACCTGTCAAAACAAGCAGAAAATAAGATATTAATTAAAAAGTTATAAGTAAATATGGGAAGAATGAGGTATGATGATGGGCATTTGTGTTTAAAAATGCTGTGAAAATAAATTGTTGTTCTCACTATATGTGCATAGTGACAGACAAACGTGCTGGGCCGTGAGCCCATGAGCCCGTGACTGACCAGCATGGCATGCCGCTACAGTGGCTGGCCTGGCACAGCCCGTGTGTCATGGGCACATTGGCCCAGCCCAAGGGAGGGGCCTTAGCGCCGGACCAGGCCCATGTGAACAGCACTGTGCGGTACTATTTACGTGAACAGTACTGTACATGAATAGTACCGTGGGGAGATCATTAGAGTCCAGGTTTGATTAAGGTCCAGAGCAGAATAGGCAAAATAAGGAGTCCAGGTCTATAATTGGTAATTGAGAGTCCTATCATCAGGTTTATAATTGGTAATTGAGTCCTAGTCGTAATGAAGTCGGTTTAGGAGTCAGTCCTAAATAAAGGGTTGTAATCAGACCTTTTTGGATCAGCAGAGAAATAGTAAAGTATTCTAGTCCCCCCTATCTAATTCCCAGTCATATATAACTTCAAGAATATTTATCTATACCAGCCTGCCTAGGATGAACCTGATACCAATCTCACCCAACCCTCTACCTTCTGGTGTGATGCAGGGAAGAATCACCAGAAGACAGAGGAGATTAGATGCTGAACACAGAGAGAGAGAGATGGCCGGAGAAGGGTCGCCGGAGCGCCGGCGAAGGCAGAGAGCCGGCCAGCCGCACCCAGGAACCCCACCCCTTTGCAAGGTAAGATTTATTTCCTGGATAATCTTCTCAAAACATTTCTAGGCCTTTATATACCAGGCCAACAAACAAAAGAAACAAACTCCACCAATCAAGGGAAGGTCTACAACTACCTTATTCAAATCAAAACAGCATCTCAACTAATTTAGCAAAATATCCCAAAATATTCAAAACTCCCCTGATCCTGTGCGCCTCCTAGGACTTCATGCCGCCACCCTCCTTTTGCCTCGACGCGTATATTTGCGTCCCACAAAGGAGTCGATAACATTTCCCTCCTCCCCGACAAACAGCTCGTCCGCGAGCTGTACCTCTGGAAACCGCTGCTTGAAGTCTTCCAGCTGCTCCCATGAAGCATCGGCCGCAGCTTGGCCCACCCATTGAACCAGTAATTCCCAGACACCTCTGTTGAGCCGAGCTCGAACCACTTGCGCTGGTTTAGGGAGGACCTTACCATGCAAGATGTCCGGTAGCGGTACAACCTCTTGTGGTGCCACTCCTTCAAACTTCTTAAGCAGTGCGACATGAAAAACATCGTGAATCTTTGCCTTCGGTGGAAGTTGCAATTTATAAGAGACTTCACCAATGCGCTGCTCCACTTGATAGGGCCCATAATATCTAGGTCCCAGCTTGGATGAGGCTGCAGCTGATATCCCCACGGCTGAACGTTGTTGCAATTTTAACCACACCCAGTCACCCACATTATACTGCACCTCTCGGCGGTGTTTATTGTGTGTCTGTTGCATTGCAACTTGAGCCTGTAGCAACCGCCCCTTAATTGCTTCAATGAAGTCATCTCGGGCCATTAGCTGCGTTTCGACCGCTGCTACCCTTGCTGTCCCCTGCTGGAAGGAGCGAAGCGGTGGGGGATCCCGTCCATAAACAATCCTAAAGGGTGAGCACTTCACCGCCGTCTGATAGGAGGTGTTGTAGCAAATTCGGCCCATGGAAGCCACTGTAACCATGTTTTCGGCCTGTCTCCTGCCAAGCAGCGTAAATACATCAATATGACCCGATTGACCACCTCCGATTGGCCATCTGTCTGTGGGTGAAATGCAGAACTGAGCAATAGTTTCACTCCGGCAAGTCGAAATAGTTCTGTCCAAAAGTTACTAGTGAACATCGTGTCTCGGTCACTCACAATGGAGCACGGAATCCCGTGTAGTCGAACAATCTCCTCAAAGAAAGCCTTTGCCACCGACGCTGCCGTATATGGATGGCCGAGTGGAATGAAGTGCGCGAACTTGGAGAATCTGTCCACCACCGTTAGGATAACCGATTTACCACCAACTTTGGGAAACCCCTCCACAAAATCCATTGAAATGTCACTCCAAACCTCAGATGGTACTGGAAGAGGTTGGAGTAATCCAGCCGGGTGTAGATGTTCTGTTTTATTCTTCTGACAAGTTACGCAGCCTCTTACAAACTCCCGAACCCGCTGACTTGCTTTGGAGCTGTAGAAGTTAGTCCGCCATCTATGCAGTGTCTTCTCAATCCCTTCATGTCCACTGTTATGAGCATCTGCTAGTATCAGGGGCCAAACTGCTGATGCTTGGGGAATAAATACCTTCCCTTTATAGAGCAGGAGGCCATCCACCGATGTCCATCCCTCTTTTGCTTTGCCCGCTGCCATTTTTTCACGAAGGTCTGCTATCTGTGGGTCGCTGTCCGCTTCTGCCCGTAGTGTGTCAAACAACTGAAACTGCGGTGCAGAGAGGGCGTTGATGGATGCCAAGTCTTCATCGCGACGAGATAAGGCATCGGCTGCTCCATTCAGCTTACCCGCCCGGTACTCCACCGAGAAGTCATATCCAAACAGTTTGCTGACCCATGTGTGTTGCGGAATTGTAGACAGCCTTTGATCCAGAATAAATTTGAGGCTATAGTGATCCGTCCGAACCAAAAATGCGCGTCCCCAGAGGTACGGACGCCAGTTTCGCACTGCTTTCACCAAGCCAATTAATTCCCTTTCATAGGCCGGTAATTTCTGGTGGTGGGGCGCCACTGCTCTGCTGAAATAGGCAATGGCCCCATCCCCTTGGTGCAGGACAGCACCGAAACCCGAGCCAGAAGCATCGCAGTCCACTACAAATGGTTTGGTGAAGTCCGGCATCTGCAGCAGTGGTGCTGTCATAAGGGCTTGTTTTAGTTGACAGAATGCGTCGTGTGCCTCTTCAGACCAGTGAAAAGCCTCCCGCTTGAGCAGCGCTGTGAGGGGGGCTGCCACTGTCCCATATCCCGCGATAAATTTGCGGTAATACCCTGTGAGGCCTAGGAATCCCTGAGTGCCCGTAGGGACTGCGGACGTGGCCATGCTTCTACTGCAGAGATTTTATCTGGATCCATGGCAACGCCTTGTGCAGAAATTACGTGGCCCAAATATGTGACCGATGTCAAGCCGAATAAGCACTTGGACTGTTTGAGCGCCAGTTTGTGTGTTCTGATGACATCAAAAATTTGTTTGACATGCTGTAAATGTGCTGCCCAAGAAGGACTAAAAACCAGAATGTCATCAAAGAACACAAGTGCAAACTTCCGGATAAACGGTTTTAGAATCTCATTCATCAAGGACTGAAATGTTGAGGGGGCATTGGTAAGTCCGAACGGCATTACCAGGAACTCGAAGTGTCCTTGATGTGTGCGGAAGGCCGTCTTCTCCACATCATTGGAATGCATCCTGACTTGGTGATAGCCGCTGCGGAGATCTAGTTTAGTGAAGAAACAAGCACCCCGGAGTTCGTCGAGGAGTTCATCAACCACCGGAATTGGGAACTTATCTTTCACTGTCTTAGTGTTGAGTTCCCGGTAGTCCACACAGAATCGCCAGGACTTGTCGGCCTTCTTTACCAGGAGTACAGGGGAGGAGTAAGCTGATGTGCTCTCCCTTATAATACCTTTCTGTAACATGTCTGCGCACTGCCGTTCAATCTCATCTTTCAATAATTGAGGATATCGGTATGGCCGCACAGCAATTGGTGGTGTCCCAGGGAGGAGTGTGATGCGGTGGTCGTGTTTGCGTTGGGGTGGCAAGCCGCGTGGCTCCTCAAAAATGTCAGCATATGATTCGAGGAGGGCCGTCATCACTGCGCGGGGCTCGGTCATCATGGCACACCTAGGGCCCGGTGCGCCCACTCCTGTCCACCTCACGGTTCGGCCATGCCTCCAAAATTCCATGGACAATGCACTGAAGTTCCACAATATTGGCCCAAGCGATCTCAGCCATTGAACACCTAGCACCAAGTCGAAACCAGCCAATGTAAGCCCATAGCAGGTGATGTCGAACTGCTCCGTGTCGATGGTAATGGGCAATTTGGAGTAAATGCCATTGCTGGTCACTTGGTCGCCATTAGCCACGCGAACAGAGAGACCCGGTCTTGGATCAACTTGAAGCCCCAACCGAGCCGCCACCTCCTCCTGAATAAATGTATGCGTGGACCCCGAGTCCACCAAGGCCACAAGATCAACACCCTTTATTTTTACTTGGAGCTTCATCGTGTTGTTGATGTCGATCCCAGTAAGGGCATGGAGAGAGATCCCCAAGTCCTCCACCACATCCTCTTCTTCCTCGTCGTCCTCCAACTCCAACAGAAATATTCCCTTTGCTTGACATTTATGATCAGCAGAATATTTTTCTGGGCAGTTATAACACTCCCCGTTGGCCCTCTTGGCTGCTAACTCCTCTGCTGACAGCCGCTTAAAGCGAGGTTTAGTCTGCTGTCCTGCCTTCCCAATCTGTCCAGGAACACCGCCTATCTGTCCCGGAGTACCGGCCTTGCCCGTGCTGGTCTGGGAACGGCTGACCGCTTTGCCCTTGACTCCTTGTAATTCCCTGCGCTCGTATGCCCGCGCCAAACTCATGGCTGTCTGTAAGTGTGTCGGGCGCTGTAGCTCGACGTCGGTACGCAGTGGTTCACCAAGGCCTGCTGTGAATAGATTGACCTGCTGCGTGGCCGATAAATCATCACAATGACACAGCAACAAGGAAAATTGTCGTTCATATTCCTCCACCGTGCCTGATCGATAGAGTTCCTTCAATTCGGCCAATCCATTATGCCGTAGGGGCGGCCCAAATCTCATGTGGACGAAATCAACGAACCGTGGCCATGTCGGCACGCCGTTGTCCCTTTCTAGGCTGTAATACCACTCTGCCGCCACCCCCTCCATGTGCAGCGAGGCAATCCATACCTTCTCTTCAGCCATAGTGCGCATCCCGCGGAAGTATGTCTCACATTTGTTGATCCAGGTCAGCGGGTCTGATTCGCCGTTAAAGGTAGGGAAATTCAGCTTCGGCCGACGGAAACCTCCATCATCTGGGCGCCCCCGGCTGCCCCATCCCCGGCCGACATCTTCCTGGAATCCCCTGTTGCCTCGGCCGAAACCCTCCTGCAATCCCCTGTTGTCACGGCCGAAATCCTCCCGGAATCCCCTGCTGCCTCCCCCTCTAGCGCCTCCAAGGTCTGACCGGCCATAGTAGGGGGTCTCCGTTCCTGGATATCCTCCTACATCCCGGCCATGGTCCTGCCGGCCACTCCCACCAACGTGTTCCTCTTGATTGGAGACGGGGTCACCATTGGTGTCGACGTGGACAGCCCCTGCCACCTTCTGTTCCCCTGCCGGTTGTTCCACCAGTGCCAACCGCCGGTCATGGGCATCAAGGCGACCGTTCATTGTCGTCATCTGACCCATCAACCGTGTGACCGCCCCCATGAGGGAATCGAGCTTCTCATCCACGGTCATGGTCGCAGGATCGTTCGTGGAGCCGGACATGATGTCGTTGCTCCGGATGAATCTGATACCAAATTGATACCAATCTCACCCAACCCTCTACCTTCTGGTGTGATGCAGGGAAGAATCACCAGAAGACAGAGGAGATTAGATGCTGAACACAGAGAGAGAGAGATGGCCGGAGAAGGGTCGCCGGAGCGCCGGCGAAGGCAGAGAGCCGGCCAGCCGCACCCAGGAACCCCACCCCTTTGCAAGGTAAGATTTATTTCCTGGATAATCTTCTCAAAACATTTCTAGGCCTTTATATACCAGGCCAACAAACAAAAGAAACAAACTCCACCAATCAAGGGAAGGTCTACAACTACCTTATTCAAATCAAAACAGCATCTCAACTAATTTAGCAAAATATCCCAAAATATTCAAAACTCCCCTGATCCTGTGCGCCTCCTAGGACTTCATGCCGCCACCCTCCTTTTGCCTCGACGCGTATATTTGCGTCCCACAAAGGCGTCGATAACAGAACCTCAGTAGTTAACAATATTTATTTTTCGAGTTTTGACCTGTAGGTTATACTCTTTTCTTTGTCACGCTTTTCTCAAATGAGCTTTTACATGACAGTTTTTAACGAGGCAGCTATGTAATATCAATATCAATAAAGGCCATGCTCATTTTTTTTCTCCACGTGTTTTGTACATTTTTCCTATTTTTTTACATTTTCCCATTATTTCTTCATTTTTCTTTCTTTCCTATTTTTCTATTTTCCTGCCAGGCCAGTCATTCTTATCGAGCCATCGCTAGCCCATGTGTCACAGCCAGGCCTATGCTAGCACGGCACGGCACAGCCCGCCAATCGAGCCAACGCTAGCCCACGTGTCGCAGACAGGCCTATGCTAGCACGGCACGGCACAGCCCGCTACAGCAGCCAGGCCAAACGGGCCGTGCCGCCAACCGAGCCATGTCGCGCTGGGCTGAGCCGCCTGTTTGGTCATCACTATATGTGTGCGCCAAGGCAGATGCACAAATGCACATATATGTGGATGGCATTTCAAAATATGTACAGTTTCTCTGCTTAGTTCTTGCTAATGAAAATAAGACACCAGCTAGTATTTGAAGCAGTACATTAATGTAATTAAGACAAAGGAAAATTGTCATCAAGCAAGAGTTAATACCAATGATAGCCTGCAACAGGGACAAACTTTGGGTTGGGCCCCACCCGTACAAATTCTCCATTCAAGCACTTCTGTAGAAAATCAAAAGAGATCACTAAGAAGGGGGCTTGTCAAGGACAAGCATCTTGAATGCTCATCTTTGCCACCGATAAAGAGACTGTGCTTATGAAAAAGTTTGAGAAAACAGTAGTTTTTTGTGGGGCGTCAGTTTAGTGAAGAGATTAGAGATGAATACGGGAAGAAAGAAAAGGATAGCAAAGATAGAAGATCCACTATCTACCGTTTTGTCATGATCATGGATTGATTGGATGACTTAAGTGAGGAAGAAATTCGTATCAAATTCATCAATTCATCAATTGATCTATCCTAATTCCCTCACAAATGGAATGATTGGATTATGAAAGTGATTATGGGGGGGAAGTCAGTATAAAAGTTAATGATCATATTGGACCTTATTTCAAAACTCATAGAGGTCTGAGACAAGGGGATCCTCTGTCTCCCTTGCTTTTTGATTTGGCTGCAAATGCTCTATCCTGTATGATGAATAGGGCTTGTCATTTAAATATTATTGAGGGATTGGGAGGTGAGTTTTTAGCTAAGAGCATCTCTGTTCTTCAGTATGCTGATGATACTATTTTTCTGCTGAAAGATGATTTGGACAATGTTAAAAAGTTGAAATTCATTATATGCCTTTTTGAACAAATGTCTGGTCTTAAGATAAACTTTCATAAAAGTGAAGTCTACTATGTTGGGATGAATAACAGGAGGAAAACAGATATTTGTCAAATTCTTACTTGTAACATGGGTGATTTGCCCATGAAGTATTTGGGTTTGCCTATTAATAAGACTAGGATCACTAGGAAAGATTGGAATAGTTGTGAAAACAAGATGGAAAATAGATTGGGTTGCTGGAAAGGCATGTTGATTGACATGGGGGGAGACTTTTGCTCCTTAATTCTTGTCTTAGCAGTATTCCTTTTTATATGTTATCCTTCTATCCTTTACCCAAGGGGGTTAGGAAAAGGCTAGATTCTTTTAGATCAAGATTACTCTGGCAAGAAGATGCTGGGAGCAGAAAATGCCATTTAGAAAGATGGCCTGTGATTTGCATGCCTAAAAATATGGGGGGTATGGGTGTTTTGGACTTGGAATACATGAATATTGCCCTGCTGGGAAAGTGGTTATGGAAGCTGAAAAATGAGGATGGTTTATGGCAAAGGATGTTGAGGGAAAAATATGGTCATAAGAGAGCTCTAGCTCAGATTAGAAGTAAAGTGTGTGACTCTCAGTTTTGGAAAGCTTTGATGAGAATTAAACCTCTCTTTCTGAGTTTCTGTGTCAAAAAGGTGGGTAATGGAGATAGAACCTTGTTTTGGGAAGATAAGTGGCTTGGGTGCTTTACTCTTGCAGAAAAGTTCTCTCAGCTGTATAATGTTGTTTTCTCCAAATTCGTTACTGTGGCTGAGGTGTTTAAGAGTGATTGGTCTGTATTGAAATTTCGAAGGGATTTGGTCGGTGATAGGTTAAATGCTTGGAGGGCCTTGAAAAAACTGTGTGATCGGGTTGTTCTCACGGATGTGGATGATTCGGTTGTCTGGTCTCTAACAAAAAAGGGTGTTTTCAGTGTTAAATCCTTTTACAATGCTCTTAAAGTTCGGCAAGTGAGGCTTGAAAAAAACGTGATCTGGTACTTAAAAGTTCCTTTAAAGGTTAAAGTGTTTCTTTGGTTGGCTAGTAGAAATAAAATCTTGACAAAAGATAATCTGTGGAAAAAAGGATGGAAAGGTGGTTCTAAACAATGTTTTTTCTGTGGCTCTGATGAAACGGTGCAACATTTGTTCTTGGAGTGTGTGGTTGCCAGATTCATTTGGAGGGTGATCAATATGTGTTTCAGTATTGGGCCTTTTGTAAATCTGGAGCATATGTGGCATGACTGGTTTGGGCGTCTGAGGCGCGATAGTAGACATGTGGTTGGAGTCGGCATAGTTGCGGTTATGTAGAGTATTTGGAAATGCAGAAATGATATTTGCTTCAGACGCGTCTTCCATGATGATCCGCTGTCTCTAATTAACATGATTTGCTATTGAATTTCCTCTTGGGCTATTTTACAGAAATCGGTGACAAAGGAAAAAAGCTTGGCGGTGGGGGGTGCGATTACTCGAGCATCTCACAAGTGAGGTCTTTTCAAGGAAGCATGGCTGGCGTATGTCGTCCTCGCTGCTGTGTGGCTGAGATAGTCTTAGTTGTTCGCTGTTGGCTTGTATGAACTTAGTCAGTTCTGGAACTGGGGTTCTTTTTTGTGGAATGCTGTCTGTTTTGTGGCGGTGGCAGGTTTGGATTGTAATTTTGTTGCTCCGGTATGTTCGGTTTGAGTTTGGGTTGTTCTCTTAGGAAGATGGTGGTGAACCTGTTCGAACTTGTTCTCGTACTTTTCCTTAATGGAATCAGGAGTGGTCAGTTGACCCTCTTTTGTCAAAACAAAAATTGATCTATCCTAACAGGTGCTTGCATATCGGAGGAGGAAGGAGGGGAAAGAGGAGGAAGGATACACGTACGGGGAGGTGGCCGCGGACGGCGAGGTCTGGGGCGGGCGGGGTCTCGTCGTGGACGGGGGCGAAGTTGCCGGAGAGCCAGTGGAGCGGCTTGGAGGCGTCGTGGCCGAGGCGGACGGCTGCGCGCTCCAGCAGGTCGAGCGCCCAGGAGGCGAGGCCCCTGCTGGGATGCGGCGCCGGCGCCACTACCGCCGCAACCGGCTCTTGTGGGTCCGTGCCTGTGCCTCCGCTTCCCATGGGTCCGGCCGGGTAGAGCTAGCTAGCAACGCCTCCAAATCTTTATAGCAGCGGTGGCGGCGGAGGCGGAGGCGGCGGCGGCGGGGGTGCGGGTGGGGGTGGGGGTGGGGGTGGGGGTGGTGACGACGGCGGTAGCAATGGCCGATCGAATGGTTGGTGTGTGAGCCGTGGCCCGTGGGTGGAATGGATGGGTGCACGACGACGACACGTGTTCCTTCGTCCACCGAAAATGGAAGTGTGGTTCGTAACATGCTTATCTTTCTTTCCTTTTTTTTCACACGACGACTATAACAAAAATTATCATCACAAAGAGTAATAAGTTGGGTTAATTTTTTAATTAAATTATGTGTGTCAACAACTATACATGGGTTTGTTTATTAAATTACGTGTGTCAAGAAATATACATGGGGTTTGTTTAGTTCCCGACTTAAAAACATGTGGCAAAATTCCCTTAGACTTATCAAAATGTGGTAAAAAATTAATAACCTCACATTAGTCAAGTATATTAATTTTTATTGACAAATGTTGGCTAGCAACTAAACACGCACGTAAGCTTTTTTCACGCAGTTCTTATTGTACATCACCACTTGTATTTCTATCTTAGGCTGCATCGATTTCCAGATTTTGTCTGTGTCACTAACAAGTAGGTCTCACTTTTCATATTCTAGTGTGCAACCATATAGACCGTCATATTAGTAAAAACGCTGACGTGGATTGTCACGTCAGCAAAACCACTGCACTAAACTATTCGTGGGTATTCCTCATGAATAGTTCATGGTTTAAGAGTCTAATTTTTAGTTGAGGCAACATTCGTCTCGTTAAAGTAGAATTTTCCATGGTATTATAAGCCTGTAAAAAGAGGCGTCATCTTCTTCCTTATCATTGTTCCAAGAGTACGGTGAATAGCACAGAGTAATTAGAGCAACAATATAATTAGAGCAACAATAAAACTTACGTAACTTTATGTTCGCAACTCTATCCTAAAAAAATAACAAATGCAACTAGACTATTATGAATATAACACAATAAGAATCACTCAAATCAGATTTCCCAATTAAAATTTATAGCCCTATATGTAGTAAAACAAGATTAATCTAATTAATCAGAAAACTAAAACCTCAGTTACTCTCAAACCACAAAGAGTTTTGGATTAAAAGTTGTAGCCCTCAAAAGCTAATGTGGAGTAAAACAAGATTAATCTAATCCAAAAACCAAAATCTCCATTACTTCCTAACCACAAGGAATTAAACAATAAAACTTTTTAGAACTCTTTCTTAATGTACAAGAAGGGTTAATGTAGAGTATATAAGAGTTTTGTAGCGTATTTGCTAAGTGTAATTTTTCACTCGTACGTGGGAAATCTCATGAAACAACTATTAATTCCTAGCTTAATTAGTAGGTTGATTGAAATGAATCGATTACGTGTATATATGTGTGTGTGTTAAGTTGTCGTTTACAATAATTAATCATCCAATTAACAGTACTACAATGGCATGAACTCCTCGTCGATCACCTTGTAGTGCTTCATGGCGTCGTACTGCTGCACCACGAGCACGGACGCGGTGGAGGAGAAGTCCGTCGACGCGAGGATGTCGCCGACGGGGCCAAGCTCCAGGCACTCTGCCCACTCCTCCAGCCCCTCCGTCAGCACCGACCTTCGGTCACGCCCGCGACCGACGACCAACAGCCGGTACTCCGCCTGCACCGCCCGCAGCACCGCCACCAGCTCCGCGCCGTCGCCGACGTGCTTCTCAAGGTACCCGATGGCCTTGCTCCCGGTCCCGCCCACGTGCTTGCGGTAGAACTCCGCGAAGAACTTGTCGTCCACCTGCATCTGCAGCTCCTCCTGCCCCAGCGCCGACGCCGACGCCGACGACGCAGCCTCCGCCGCGCCGCGCCGGCTCTTGGACTCGAACAGCCTCGTCCGCGCCCGTGCGCGCGCCTGCGCCGTCGCGCTCTGCACCACCCGGAGCGCCGTCAGCCGCACGCCCGAGTGCTTCGACATTAACGACGCCAGCGTCAGCGCCTCGCGGTCGTCCGCGCCGCCGATGAACACCACCACCACGCCCTGTTGCGGCCCCGCGCCGTCCGACAGCAGCTGCACCCCGCCCCCGCGCCCGCGGTCCACCAGGATACCCACCGAGCACGGCGCCAGTTGCAGCACCTTCTGGTTCACTAGCCTGAACCCCAAGTGTCCGCCGTCCATGGCCCCGTCCTCCCGCTGCCTTTTGTGGAAGGGCAGCAGCACCAGTGCCGCCATGGCGTCCTCCGCGCAGATGCAGATGTCGCTGTGCATGTCCGGGAAGGACGACAGCGCCAGAAGCCTGCGCACCCTCACGCCGTCGCCGCGATCGGCCTGGTATGCGTCCAGAGCCTCTCCGATGAGCTTGCGCATCTCGGACACCTCCTCGTCCACCACCGTCACGCCGTCGAAGCCGCCGCCCTTCACGATGGCCGCGGCAGTCTGGTCTGTCAGCTGCACCATGTCGACAGCGTAGACGGCCAGCTCGCCGTTGCCGCCGCCCCAGCGCAGGGCCTCCATGAGGAAGGCGAGCGTTGGCACGTCTTGCGGGCCGTGCAACCCCACGACGAGGCGCAGCTCCGTGTTGGGGTCGTGGTGCTGTAGCCCCATGAGGCGCCACTGCACGCTGCGCCGCGCCCACGACGCGATCGCCATGCCCACCATCGGCGTCGCCGCCACGTTCAGCGCCACCATGAAGATGATCGCCATGAACGACTTGTCCGTGATTATGCCGGCCTCGAAGGCGGCGAGCGCGCAGTAGATGTGAAAGTAACCCTTGACGTTTAGCAGCATGCCCAGCGCGAGTACCTCCAGCCAGCCGAGCCCCCGGAGCAGGCCGGCCACGGTGCAGCCGACGAGCTTGCCTAGCGTGCCCATGGCGGTGACGAAGAAGACCTTCCACCAGGGGAAGGGAAGATCCATGACGTAGACGCGGAAGCCCTCGTCCTTGCGGAGCCCCGCGGCCTCGACGTCGTCCGTGGTCTGGCGGAGCGAGAGGCAGACGTGGGCGACGTAGAGCGGCAGCACGAAGGAGCTAAGCACCAGGTTGATCTTGCTCACTAGCAGCCGCGACACCCTCCCCTCGCTCGGGAACGCCAACCCCACAAGGAACGCCGCCATGTTCACGTCCAGCCGCAGCGCCGAGCTGAACCAGCACAGCGTCGCCGCCACCAGCGCCACCAGCGACAGGTCGAAGCCGCGCATGCGGCGGCCCTCTGGGTTGCGGCCGTCCACCCACTCCGCCATGGCCCTCGAGACGAAGCCCGACATGGCCACCACCGCGAGGACCGCCGCCGTGAGCGCCGGCTGCGCCAAGGCCGCCGTGGCGTCGTCGTCGGTGCCGGCGTCGCGCCAGATCATACTGCCGAGCGCGATGAGGAGCGTGGTGACCATGTCGGTGGCTTGGCCGGCGCCGACGGCGAGGCGTCCGACGGCGGTCTTGGCGATCTTGAGGTCGGTGGCGAGGCGGGTGAGGACGGGTGAGGCGGTGTTGGCGAGGCAGGCGGCGAGGCCCAGGAAGGCGCGGAGGGAGTGCTCGTGGACGATGCCGGAGGTGGAGCGCATGATGGGGGTGTGGAAGAGCGTGACAAGGACGGCGGTGGAGAGGACCCCGGCGTAGGCGACGGCGGCGTCGGCGGAGGGCGCGTCGAGGAGAGTGGAGGGGTCCATCTCGACGCCGAGCGCGAAGAGGTAGGGCGCGAAGACGAAAGCGCCGATCTTGCCGAATACGAGGTTGATGGCGTTTGTGAGGGAGAGGACCCGGAACTGCGCGAGGACGATGCCGAGCTGCTACCCCCATGGACGCATCCATCCTTGTCAGATATCCATCAGATCGGAGGCAAAATACACACTCTCGAATCTCGATACGAGTAAGTTGATTACCAACCAGCAGGTCGGAGAAGATGCGCGGCTGGTAGAGCTTGCGGAGGAGCGCGTAGAGGATCTTGCTGGCGACGAGGATGACGCCGAACTCGAACAGGATGGTGTTGTAGTTGGCCGAAAGGATGCTGCTCGTCATTGAGCAATCCATGCTAGCTTCTTCAATTAATTGCTACCGCCTACTCTAGCTTTCTCAAATCAAATCAAATCAAATCGAATCGATCCATATCCACATATATATCGATCAGCGAATCATAATGGCTAGCTAGCTGCATCAGCGTAATTCGATCACAATGCAGGCTGCTGCTGCTGCTGCTACGCGCGCGCGCGCGGCCTAGGACGAGCTAGCGTGCGATGCTTAACCTGCATGGCTGCATGCATGCATGCATTGGCTATATTTAATTAATCTGGACGAACAAAGGCAAATGACTGACATTTTGCCTTCGGCTGAGAGCATTTTACGGGCCGCGCTCATCCCGCCTTTATTTCTTTCTTTGATTTCGTCGTCTTCGATTACATATATGAATCTTCTTCTGTTTTAATCGTGTTCCAGACTTCCAGTAAAAGCATGGCGTACTGGCGTCTAGCTAGGAACTGGATGCATGAATGATGTGTCGTGAGCCAGAGCAACTTAAGTTATTCACAGTGAAGGTTTCATGGTATTAATTACCATGATATATCAGATTTTTTACTGACATGATATTTAATTAATGAGAGAAGAGAAGAAAGTAGTATCATCACTATGACACGATGCTAACCCGTTTTCAAGACGGATGAAACGAAATGAAACGCTCACTAAGAGCCAAATCGTTTCATCAGAGAGAGGATATTTCGCGAGAACTAGTTGCATTTAATTACACGGGTTACTTGGTTAGTCTAGGAAATAGTGAAACAAAACTCTTCACCGAGAGAGGGTATTTCAGTTGTAAAACTGATGTAGATTTCTTCAAAACAGTGTTATAAAACCCACCACTCTGAATAGTCTTCCCAACAAACCCAACAAACTAGGAGGATCACTATATAGAGCCATCAAAATTAATGATGTTAGTTCAAGTTCATGCGTGCAGTGTGTGCACGTCGTGAATATGATCCTTAATTATCTTTCCTTGAGATTGAGATATGGCCGGCCTTGAAAATCCTCAAGGATAGGAATTGAAGGTGGTGGATGGACAAGCCATAAACTGGTTTAATGTACTCCTGCATGCTCTGGCTTTTAAATAAATATTTAGTACGATATGTGTTCATTCAGTGTTGCTTTTAAATATAATCACACAAAACAAAAAAAATTATGATAGTTAGCTTACTTTCATATATATATATATATATATATATATACTATCCTCCTACACCACATGTAGAATAACGGGTGTAGAATAATTATTCTACCGAGAAATCTGCTACTGAAAAAAAGTAGTATTTAATTGCTATTCTACTGAGAAAATCTAGTAGAATAGTGCTCATGTGTATGTATGTATGTATGTATGTATGTATGTATGTATGTATATACACATACGAGAATGTTATTCTACACTCGTGGTGTAGAATGCTATTCTACACCGACATGAAATGAGGGGTTGGAATTGGGTGTGCAGTGGCGTGGGGGTTGGAAAGTGTAGATTATATATTGCTAGTTATTACCACTTGTCATCCTGAAGTATGAATATACGTGACATCCATAGTTTTTTTTTTGAATTTTGATAACATGTATGTAGCGTTTATTCTACATAATTCAGTTACTCAGATTTCTATTATACCAAGAGATTCCATGATCCGTCGTAGCTATTGTGTTGTCAAATTGGGTACCTGTTTACTGACCTTCTACCTAGCTACTATATATCGCTAATTCTTTCTCTCTCTTTTTTGAAATAGGTTGGCACTGGTCTAATCTTGTTTGAAGGCCACGTGACAGTGTGTTGGGATGTGATACGAGAATTTTTCAGGAAATCACCTATCTTGGTATTGTTTTCACTTGAGCATGCTTAACATTAGAGTTTTAACGAGATTTGATGCCAACTAACTCACGTTCCTTTCACATATATTGCTAATTCTTAGTAAGGTAATTTGTTAACATCACATCTATTTACATGCTTGTATAGATGGTTAAAAGCTTATTGTTTATTGTTTGATAAGGAACGAATATATAGATATCTCAGTGCATATATTGAATGTACCTTTTGGACAGATTGTTAAATACATCCCATTACTAACATAAAACAAAAAGGTGGCTAGAAAAACCTAGGTAAACATAGGGTTATGAGTAACTAAGTACTCCCTCCATTCCATAATATAGTAACTTAAAACCGTACGTGATATTTTACAGTACAACGAATATAGATAATGACGCTGTCTAGATTTGTTGCACTATGAAATTAATGTCACATCCAATCATATATAGTTGTATTAAGAGATAGATGGAGTATGTTACATGAGAGACCACGTATGTTATATAATATGCAACTTAAGTAATATGACAACGATAATAGGTGAATAGATGCATATTAACAATATTTGCTATTAACTTTTAAATGACGTAATTGATTTTTATCTTAACATTTGATCATTCGTCTTATCAAAAAACTTTTTTAAAATATTATTTATGTTGTTATAATTTGTTTTATTACTTAAAGTACTCCAAGTATAACTTATATTTTTGCATATTTACAAAAAAATGAACAAGATAAATGGTTAAACGTTGAGTTAAAAGTCAACTGCATCATTTAAAAGTTAATGGAGTGAATATTTGCTTTCACTGAATCGGACAAAGCCAACACGATTCTTCGTCCCCCCAAAAATGCATGAACTATACCATTGGCTGCATGTCAAAACTTTACTTTATCATAAAACTTTTTCGCATGAAATGTACTTGGCATTGCGTTTGCAGATTGTCTAATGTGGCACTCTGCAAATACTCAACGTACACACTGTCCATCTCCTGTTTATATGGGCACATGGACAAGTATTTGTCGAGTGTATTTTTTTGCCGGATATATTTGTCGAATTTTTGTTGGGTGCATTTCTTCACCTAGTGTTTTTGCAAATCTTTGATGAGTGTCTTCATTGAGTGCCACGAGTGTTTTCTCTATGTGTTTGTCGGGTATCGCCTATTTACGGAGTGTATTCATATGACACTCAAAGTATCTGATTGTTTACTAAGGGCAACCATAATGTAGGGTGTCTTTGGTTCAGCTGTGGTTGTAGAAAAAAAACTGTTGTGAGTTGTGAGCTGTGGAAAAGCTGCTGTGGGATGTCAGCTGTGAGAAAGCTGAAAACTGTTTGATTGAAACGACTGTGGAGAATCTGCTTTGAGCTGTGAGCTGTGTAAAAAATTCAATTTATGAAATTTTGTATGGTTGTATGAAATTTGAAATGTCAATTTATGAAATTTTGTATGGTATGAAATTTGAAATGTCAATTTATGAAAACTTGTATGGTTGTATGAAATTTGAAATGTCAATTTATGAAATTTTGTATGGCTGTATGAAATTTGAAATGTCAATTTATAAATTTTGTATGGTTGTATGAAATTTGAAATGTCAAATTATGAAATTTTGTATGATTATATGTAATTTGAAATGTCAATTTATGAAATTTTGTATTGTTGCGAAGCTAAAAGCCAAAAGCCGCAGAAAGTAGGTCTGAAAGAGCTTTCACATTTTCACTACACCAAAAGTTGCTTTTACTAAAAACCGCTTACTTGGAATAAACCCTTTGGTTTGTCTTTTGGCTTTCAGGAAACAAAAGTTGCTCCCAAAAGCCAAACCAAAGGGACCCATAGTGTTAAATGTTAAAGTAGTCCATAAGCAATAAACAAATAGATTCAGTTATCTATAAACATTGTGGAACTAGTCTATAGCAAAGAAATATGTTCAGCTACCTATAGTGCTATGAAATACCCATAAGAAATAAAAAATAATTTATCTATTCTATCTCTCTTCTCTCACCTATGATTTATTGATGTTTTTGTTTGTGGGTCTCTTCTATTTGATCAATTTATCTATTTACCATTATATAGGTTTTTGTAACTAAAGCTAGTTATTTTTAATTCATCATATGTAGCAAGTATTTCGAATAAGTGGTAGGGTATACGCATAACTCTAACTTACTCTACACAAACTAGGGAGAGAACACCACCGGTCTATGTCAATATAGACCTATTCATATTGACCTTTCGTGGAAGGTTTCATAGTATTAATTATCATGATACATCAAATTTTTTTTTGACGTAATATTAAATTGATGAGGGAAGAGAAAGAAGTAGTGTCATCTCCATGACATAGTACTAATCTGTTTTCAAGACGGATGAAATAAAATGAAACGTCCACTGTGAGTCAAATCGTTTCATCATAGAGAGGGTATTTATTTCAGTTGCAAAATATTTAATTACACTGGTTAGCCTAAAAAATAGTGAAATAAAACTATCAATTAAAAAATACATTTCATTCAGTTGTAAAGCTGATGTGGCTTTTTTAGAAATAGTGTTACGAAAGTAACGAAACCACCGCTATAAATAGTCTAAGCGTGCATGGAATTTAATGAAAGCCAGCAAAATAATATTAATTATGGAACTCATTGATTGAACCCTATTTATTAGGGGTAATAAAAAAGTTTAAATGGTGCATGAATGAATGGAAGTGCAGCTGGTTATTTGCATGCATGACACGATCGAGTCGATTCCATATATATATATATATGTGCACAAGCAGGCCTATTTGTCGGCACCCGGCCCGACAATGGCGTAGGTACGTGTCCATACACGCAGCGGAGTGAGCCGTCTAGCTTTACACGCGTACTACATATCATCCACATGCACGGCGTGTATGTACACG
The DNA here is from genome assembly GCA_019279435.1 of Zizania palustris. Taxonomy (NCBI): domain Eukaryota; kingdom Viridiplantae; phylum Streptophyta; class Magnoliopsida; order Poales; family Poaceae; genus Zizania; species Zizania palustris. The sequence goes on from JAAALK010000080.1 coordinate 18,716,316, forward strand.
TACAGCGACAAATACTAGTACTCTTAATTTCCACGTCATGTAGAGGTGTTGAATACAGTACACAAGCTGGCCTGCGTGTATTCCATAAACAATACGTACGTACGTACGGCACGACAAATCAACGCAGAACAGCAAATCAGACTACGTATAATACACATGCATGCATGCAAACGGGACGGAAGGGAGGACGTACGTACGTACGTGTTTGTACTAATTATATCACAATACATACGTGTTTGTACGCGCGCGGGCTCACCTGTATATGTACATTTTCCCAACCATCCAAACTAATAAAGCATTTAATTTGTTAAGGATATATTTAATAATAAAATCTTTTATGACGAGCTATAAGGCTATTCACAATTGTTGGTTTCATAGCACTGTTTCCTAGAATGCCACGTCAACTTTACAATTGAATGAAATACTCTCTCTCAGTGGAGAGTTTCATTTCACTATTTCTTAGGCTAACCAGTGTAATTAAATGTAACTAGTTCTCATGAAATACCCTCTATATGATGAAACGATTTATCTCTCAATGGTTGTTTCATTTCGTTTCATCCGTCTTGGAAATGAGTTAGCACTATGTCATGGTGATGACACTACTTCTTTCTCTTTCTTCATTAATTGAATATTATGTAAGCAAAAAATCTGATGTGACATAATAATTAATACCATGAAACACCCCATAAAACCTCTATTATGAATAGCCTAAATTACTCATGAGTCATGGATCAGCGATAGATTCATGCATGCAATGCTTCCTATTAAGAAAACAAGAGCTCTACCTACCCATGCACTCATATGCATGCATCTCGATCCGATACTTGGAGGACGATCATCCTACTCTCTCTACACAAAACACGTATATATATATATATATATATATATATATATATATATATATGTGTGTGTGTGTGTATGTACGCCTATCACCTGCAAGCTCCATATCTTTCGAGGCTTGAATCGATCACTAGCCAGCCACCCCAGGAGCTAGCAGCTAGCTAGCTACGAACCCTAGCTACGTACCATATATGGCGCGGTGGTGGCAATGGAGCGCTGCTCCCAGTACTGCTAGTAGTGCCGTCGTCGCAGTGCTAATCTCGTCCCTGCTCATCGTCCTAGCGTTGGCGCCATGTCAGGCTAGATACATGCCCGCGGCGCCGCCGGTCGCCACCAGCACCAAGGTCGGCGCTGTGGGCCTCAACGACCAAAAGAGCTTTCTGGGCAACGGAGGCTACGGCGGCGGAGTAGGAGGCTTCGCTGGCGCCGGCGGCGTCGCGGGTCTCGGCGGCCCTATCGGAGGCGCCCTCGGAGGTGTGGCTGGCGGCGTCGGTGGTCTTGGCGGCCTCGGTGGTGGTGGCCTTGGTGGTATTGGCGGCCTCGGGGGCGGTGGCGGCCTTGGTGGTCTTGGCGGCCTCGGTGGCGGTAGCCTTGGCGGTCTTGGCGGCGGAGGCGGAGGCCTCGGTGGTGGAGCCGGTGGGCTCGGAGGCGGCGGCGGCGGCCTTGGCGATCCTTGCGGGGGAGGAGGAGGCCTCGGTGGTGGAGCTGGAGCCGGTGGGCTCGGATGCAGTGGAGGCGACATCCATCCGTGAACCATAGCTTGCACAGTTGCACACTTGCACGTATACGTTGTGCTGCAAAGTTATATATGTTTGTAACTGTAGCTTAATTATATATTATCGGCGAGAGATGAAATAAGCAAGGCAGGCCGTCGTCAGTTAAGTTACTGCACGCACGCAAGGATATATCGATCGACTAGCTAGTGTCATGTCGTCGTCGATCTCAGCTAAAATTACTGCTCGATTTCGTTAAGTTGTTTAGTTCCAAGCAATGCAATTTAGATTCCTACTCGTTGTTTAAGTTCATGCAGTGTGTCTACCTACCTTCTTCATGCATGTACGTACGTACTTGCATCGTCGTCTATCATCGTCTAGTGTCTGTCCATCTCAGCAAAAAATTAATAAGAGCATCTTCAGCAGTGTTTTTATCTGTGTCTTTAAAATAAAATTTAGTTATTTTAGAAAGAAATATGATGTAACATTATTCCTAAATATTTCCTACCCTAGGCGTTCCTAAACCACCTCTCGTTTCGCTTAAAAGTAGAAATTTTATTTTATTTCTAATCCTCTTTAAAATATATAGGAATCGAGATTACATGATACTACCGTGACCGATTGATTCTTTCAATAAAATTTAGAATAATTCATTTATATAAGATTTTAGAAAATAAAAAATATTAGCTCTTTTGAAAATGCTATAAGATTTGGGGTTCGAGACAGTGGTTACCGAAAAAAATTCAATCAAATTTTGTATTTCAAAATATGAATTCAGATCAGTTCAGGTCACAGCAATGTAGCTAGCAAACAAACATGTCATCATGATTCACGAAGAACACTAGCTGCAACAGATGAGATACATGCCTATGCGACAGATTCCACATTAATTCTTCCCAAATCCTTGATCCATCCATCCTTTCTGTTGCTTCTAACCAGATCATTTCCTTAATCCAGCTTCCAGTTTTTCCACTGGACAACATGGCAGCACTTCACAGCATCACATTATCATGCATCATTGCACTGCAGCCAGCTGACTCTTACCTCCATTAAGGCCATGATTCTAGCTTCAAAATCTACTAGTAACACACTAGTGGCACTGCATGTTGAGCAAACAATCTTCGTCACAGTTTAGTCCACTATTCTGTTACTTACAATCAAACAAACTGAACACGGGCAAACAAACTTTACTGGAGTTGAGTTTTCAATACAAAGTTCAGTTCAGACAGTGGGCATCTAAAAAACATATCGTGTTGTACAGATGGGTGATACAACAACAGTATGCAACAAATTCTACTGATCAATGTAGTGGTATACTTGGTGGACACACATGTTACATTGAAGCTGCCCGACAAAACAGCGAAGTATGAGTCAGAACAACCATATATCGCCAGTGGCAGTTTCTCCGTGGATTGTGCTTCGAGTCAGAAACTTATCACTTGCACTGCCTTGGGCGAAACTTCTCTTCTGATAGGAGCGACGTCATAAGCCGCTGCAGCCGGACAGATCCATGACCAGGCCGAAGGAGAGTGGTATTCCCAATTACTGAGCAAGGATCGCTTCCGTTTTCTCGTGTTCCCGCACACCATCCTCCAGGAGTGAGCATGTCTGGGCCACGGGACAGGATCTCCTCATCTATCTTGTCTAGAACCAGGTCATCTGCATGAAATTTCCGAGCAAATGGTGCGTCACTAGCAACCATCCTGTCTAAGTCTACAACCGTGAGGTAGTGTGGATGCTGCTTCGGAGGGTTGTCCCATGATATGTAGTGTAGGTCATGGTTCACCGTGGTGTTTTTGAACTCGTCAGCATTGCAGACCACGGTGTGGAAGTATCCTTCTGGTGAGGAGATGAAATTGGCATAGTACATGAGTACCGTGCGAGGAAGGTTGTCCCAGCCCCATATGCAGTATTCGACAAACGGCCTAGACAGTGTCATCCAAGCAGATCCTGCAACATGGTACGATCATCTGCTCATTCCAAAGAGCTTTTGAAACGCAAGGCCAGTTTTGTTAGATGGAAGAAAAAGAACTCAACAAATTTGTGCTCGCCATTTATGAATCATAAGCCTTGGTTTACACCCAAGGGGTGGGCTCTGCATCTGCATCATAGTTCTAGCATTTTCAGTATCTTGCAGTGCTGTGTTGTTGTATGAAGTCTGGACATGGTGTGTTTATATCTGAGATGTAAGAGCTGTTTGAAAAATCATCTTCCTCTAGATTCAAGGGACAACAAGTAATGATATTGATCTTTGGGTTGCTTCTAAAAGCATGCATATAACTAGGCCACCACATCAGCTTACCAGTAAGCAATAAGAAACTGGTTCCAATCTTCCAAATGCATCTGTAAGTAGATGTTAGGACCTTTGAGGAAAAACTAGACTTTTATGGCAAGTTTATTGACATGTTAATAGGAATTGAGCAGTAAATGGGCATGAATAAGGATGAAGGATAAAATTTTCAAACTGATGACAGCCCACTAGTGCAATAGTAAAGCTTAAAACCTAAGATGGATAGATGGCTTTCCAAGAGCTCATATTCATATCAAATGCCTAAACCTTGTTATGAAAAGGATAAAATTAGCCATCTAGTTAGCATGGCCAGACGGACCCTTTAACGCTCACTACATTCAATTATATCATCAACACTAGAGACTACACCACAGAATAAAGGCAGCCTTGACCCTGAATAGGATTTTACTGTATTTTGTGGGAAAAGATCATCTTTTTTTGTGATGAACAAGCCAATAATGGGGCCTCACCAGTAAAGAGCTTGAAGGCTGTAGGCACACTCCGCCGCTGAGGTATCCAGAAGACATCTGCCTTCTTCTTCATGTAGAGCCCTGGGTCGATGATCACTGGCTTCGCCCTCTGATACCTATGAGGGAGCACCAGAAACAAGACAGTCATGCATTGCGCTGGGATGCCACTACTGCGGTGCAATGAAGAATCAAAGAGAAATTTTGAAGCACCTACTCCTTCCATCCAATGTCGCTGGTGTGGTCGATGAAGTTGAGACCGCGAGGCAGCTTGGAGAAGACATGTATCAGATCTGCAGCAAAAAACTGAGAGTTAAACAGTAACAGAAGGAAAGGGGCTCTCATGGCGGATCAAGGAGAACCGAAGAAATCCGTCAGTACCATCCTGCGTGACGAGCGGGTAATCCGAGGCGGAAAGGTTGATGAACCAATCCCACTCTGGGTCGCCCTTGCCGGCGTCGGTCCACAGGAAGGCGGCGGCGGCATGCAGGGTGTTGGCCACCATGGTGGGCCCGCGGTAGGTGACGAGGTTGGCCCGGTCGACGACGCGCACGTTGCCCGCGGCGGCGACGACCGGATGCGAGGCGAGGTCGGCGGACAGCTCCGCGCGGTCGGAGTCCGGCGCCTCGGCATCCAGGTGAAGGATGTAGAGGTTCCTGGGGTGGTAGAGCGCGAGGAGGACGCGGCGGAGAGCGCCTGCGTCGCCCGCGGAGCCGGAGATGAGGAAGGCGAGGCGGGGAAGCGAGGCGGAGGAGGAGGAAGGCGAGGGGGCGAGCTTGTGCTCAACGAAGAGGTTGGGGGAGCGGGAGGCGGCGGAGGAAGGGAAGGGGAGAGGGAAGGTGGTGAGGAGGACGAGGAGGAGGAGCGAGAGGGCGGAGCCGACGGCGAGCGGGAGTAGCCACCGGCGGTCGACGGCGGCGGAGGCGGCGGAGGGCTTCATGGGCCAGACTCGCCGTTGACCAGTGGAGTGAAGTCCACCTGTCTGAATTTGGCTTAGAGTCTTACTTGGCTCGAATTACTTCAAATTTGGGGATTTTTTAAAATGATAGCCAATGTTAAACGTATTACTTTAAATTTATAATCACCATTTGCATAAATTGCAAGGGGGCTGCACATTCTTCTTGGTGTAAATTATTAAAATGATTGAAATATTAGTTAAATTTTGCGTGCAATTGCGAGTTGGTCCACCAACCAAAAGAAAAAGGAAAAACAGAGATTTTCTGGGATTAAACCAGATGCACGCTGTTGCAAGTCAAAACCAAATTAAACAGCGGTACACGCGTCTGCTTAAAGCGAAAAAGACGGATAGTTGAACTCATGACAACATTACAAATCGGACGTTTATAAGCATGTAATGTTTTTACTGTAGATTCGGTGAAACATTACTTAATGTGTTTGGTTGAGTATTCAATGCAACATTTATAATTGCATAATAGAAACATCATTTAAAATAATCTGCAATATTTTGAAAAAAAATCAAAATAAAAGTGAAAGACATGTCAAATCTAAGGTGGTGTTTGGTTCCATGGATTAAAATTTAGTGTGTCATATAATATGTTTAGACATCAATTTGAAGGACTAAACATTAACTGATTATAAAAATAATTGCAGAATCAGAGGATTATTCGCGAGACAAATTTATTAAGCCTAATTAATCTATGATTAACAAGTATTTATTGTAGCATCACATTAGCAAATCATGATGTAATTAAGCTCGTCAGATTCATCTCGCGAATAATCCACCGATAAATGAGTTTTATAAATAATCTACATTTAATATTTGAAAATAATATCTAAACATTCGATGTGACGGGACTAAATTTTGGATTAGAAGAAACAAACGCCCCCTAAGCTGAAACATTTTATGTTAGAGATATTAGTTTCAAATACTGAAATATAAAAATAAAAAAATGTATTTCTAGTTAAAACAAGTTACATAAAATTTAGGAAATAAAATTGTAATGTACAATTTCACTGGATTAAAAGGAAACATAAAATCATTGTTAGAAACAGGGGCCGTTTACAATGTAAAGACATCCTTGATGGAGATTAAACTTAAACATATAATGTGCCTGGTTCATAGTAGAAATCTGTGTTTCTCATCAGATATATCACTAAACGTCTAATTTCCAAGTATAAAGTATTTAGCGAGGAGAATTTAGTCAAATCTTCTCCTATCGTCTGTTACCACGGACAATTGTCTGCAGTTTCATTTTGTGTACATTAAACATATTGGATGGATACTTCATTACAATTCATATATGTTAACTGAATTTACTAGAAGACCTGTTCACCTGAGTTAGTCCTCCATTTGACACATCGATAGCATATTGACAAACCGTGAAAATTGTAATGGCACAGAACAAATTAATTATTTTTTGAATGATGTTTGGCTTCAGTTTTGGTTTTACTCTTGGAAATGTGACCTGCATGGCAGGAGAAAATGTGGTGAATCTCTATTGTCCAATTGACTTTAAAAACGAAAATCAGCTGCACATCTAGCAAAAAAAAAAGATTGGTCAGATAGAAACATAAAAACCATTTGATTTGAGCAGAAAAAAACTTTTTCTTTGAGCAGCAAACAAACATGATAGATTCTGAATGGTTTCCATGCTTCCACTTTTGATTTGTGGTTTCCACTAGATATGAGCAAGAAAACAGGCAAAATATGCATATATGATGGTTAAACATGGAAGATGGAACTAGACCTGACCATGAAAGCACACAAAAATAAGCTAAATCTAGACTCCTTATGCAATGCATGATTATTTTGTTGTCAAAAGCATAATAGTGTTAGAAACAAAATCTACAAGTCTTGTGTGCTTCTTCTTAACATAAGGGTCATGATAGAGTGATAATAGAGTGACAAAATTGTGCAGCAATTGAATAACACTGCAGGTAAGCAAAATGTAAAGGGAACAACTTTGTGCCATATTATACATGATCAACAAACAGGAGGTGTAGAACATCTTTTCACAAACCTGCTGGCTTCTTCCTGTAGCAAGCGTTGATACAATCCATTATCCACACTAGACAGTATACACAGCTTTACCGGCCTGCAGGGAAACTTCAATTTGGCTTTTTTTTATTTCGATGTCACATTGTTGTAAGATAAAACTACGATTGGATGACAACTGAATAAAAAACATAGCCAATTAGTGCCAAGTCGTCTTGCTTCATTCAGAAGGCAGTCTACTATTGATGCAGAACTGTTTCAGTGACAGGGAAAAATCCACCATCATCTTCTGTCTGATATGAAAATTAAACCAACAGAAATAGCAGCGGCACCAACAAGTTAATTTGGCTTCAGGCCAATAGATGATCATTAGATGCAAAAGATTCATGTGGTGATTTTTTGGTGTCAGAAAAGATACCTTGAGATCGTTGGAACTTGGAAGTGGGAACCAATCAACAAGCAGTGCCAGTTCATACAAATCAATGAGCGAAACTGTCGAAGACGCTCGGTGGGATGAAGGACAGCGCTTGATGAGAAATATTGATGTGGCTTGGACAAGAACCTTCCTTTCTCGAGGACCGCCACGTTGGTGAGATGTGGGGATCGGAGTAAGGGTTTTTGGCACTTGTCGAGGCGCACACCCGGACACCCCGGCGGCGCCTCCGCCCTGAGGCGCCCACCACTAACGACTGCTCATCCTCCTCTTGCAAAGGACATGCGGCGGAAGTGCAGAACCGTGGTTGGAAGCTGAGGCGCACACGGAGGCTCGCTGGGCTGGAGGACGAGAAGCTCCCGCACAAGGCGAAGGAGAAGGCGTAGCGGGCGGCGGCGGCGGCTGCCGGCAGGTGGAGGGACGGCCACCGCGGCATTTGGTTCTAACAGCTGTTAGCTTGTCTCGGATATCCTCCTAATTTTTATTCTCTAAATCTGGTATAAATCGTTCTAAACTCTATCTCTTACTATAAAAATTAATCAATGTTTCTCTATAATCTTGATTTTTATTTTTTAAATAATGTAAACACAATCTACATTATATAATAATTTTATATCAAACTACGATATCTTTAAATATGTGTGCCAGCCAACCTTTAACAACACATAGAGAAGAAAACAATACATGCTTGAGAAAAAATAGATGAGGATAAAAATAGAGATCGACCAAATCAGTTATATATTTGAGTGAAATGGGATGTAATTTAAGAAATGGATTAGAAAAGTGATTTATTTAGGGATTGTTGGAGCTTCATTTTTTTACCAAAATATATAAATTCAAAATCATATAACAGTATAGACTTAGAGGTGGTTCTAAACAATGTAAGAGTTGTCATTCCTTATCCCTTGACAGAAGGAGCAAAAACCGCTCTTTAAGAGAGTGGTTTTTCACAAATACAACTCACCTAGGTTTTCATAAGCAGCTTTTCAGCAAAAGTGTTTATGGCTCTGTTTGAGACATTTTATAGCTCCGTTTCACAAACGTCTAGTCAAACATATTTAGATCTCAGTTTTTGGATCCGCGAAAAATGCAGATCCATGACTTCGCTCCACGTTTTTTGTGGAGCATCTCAGAAGGTGCTCTGCGAATTCAATTTTTAAAACAAAACATGGAGTTCAGGATAATTTACCCACCAATGTCATTATAAACTTATCAATTCACTTTTTAGTTAATATTTATTACTTTTTCATTTAGTACTACCTCTATTAATTTTTAAATGACACTATTGATTTTTATCACAAACTTTGATTATTCATCTTATTCAAAAAAATTGAAATATCATTTATTTTGTTATAATTTATTTTATTATTGAAGGTACTTCGAGTATAACTTATATTTTTGCATATTTGCATAATTTTTTAATAAGATGAATGATCAAAGTTTGTGATAAAAGTAACGACATCATTTAAAAATTAATGGAAGGAGTACTAAGTTAATATATTTCATATAATGGACATGAAAAATAATATAATTAGAGATTCATGAATAAACTAAAATAGTACATTCTTATCAAATTCTACCATTCTTGAATCTGAATCCCCTCTGCAAGCAAAACAAGTACAAATACTCTAAACTGAGGCAACAACTCTACTCTAGATCTAATTCTAAATGAATTCTGTGAAGTGAAGTAATTTTTAAAGAAGTGTAGTAGTCCAAACTGTTAGAGTGTGTGTGTGTGGGGCCCCCTGTGTGTGGGCCCCTCCTGTAAGGCTCCCCTTTTATCCTCCCAACCCAAGGGAGAGAAATCTATCCAGCTAGCACTTCCTACATGGTATCAGAGCCCTAGGCTCCCCCCTTCCCCCCTCTTCTCTCCTGCCGCCGGCGCCGCCGCCGCCGCCTCCATGGTCGGCAAGCCTCCTCCGGTGAGCACCACCTTCTCCTTCTCATCTCCGGCCTCCTCCTCCCCTTTTCGTGGGCTGGGTTCCGCCACCATGGCCGGATCCGCTCCTCTCCCGCCCGGATCCGCCGCCGAGGCGGCCAGATCTGGCGCCGCCGGCCTCCCTCCGCTCGGATCCGTCGCCGGGGCAGCCGGATCTGGGGCCACCGGCCTCTCCCCGCCCTGCCTCGGCGCCGCCGGCCTCCCCCCACTGGGGTTCGGCCTCTCCCTGCCCTGCCTCGGCGCCGCCGACCTCCCCCCGCCGGGGTTCGACCTCTCCCCGCCCTGCCACGACGCCGCCGGCCCTCCCCTGGCCCCTAGGACGTCGACCCCCTCCCCCCCGCCACGACCGTGGACTGGCCGACCATGGGGGGGCCTTGCTGCCGCCGGCCTCGCCGACCGCCCCTAGGCCCTGGGGGCGCCCCCCCTCCCCCCCGCCATGGCCATGGCCTGACCAAACCTGGGTGGGTCGCCGCCCCTCCTCCCCACCGCTGTGGCCTCGAGCTGGCCGGCCCCTACTGATGTGGTGGCCGCCGACACTGCCCTTGCTGCCGCCCTTGCCACTGACAAGACCGCTGCCGCTGCTGTTCAGGCGCGCGAGCGAGCAGCCGCTCTTGCTTGGGAGAAGGCTCGCCAGACCGCTGATGCATTGGCCCAACATGTCGCTGAGGCCGAGCATCACCTCGGGGGGGTTGACCCCACTGCCACCCCGACTCCAGCTGTCGCTGCAGATCTGGGTACCGCACAGCTCCATGCCCAGGCGGCCAGTGTCCAGAACATCCGGGCGCTTGTGTCAGTCATCCTTGATCCCTCATCTTCCTCCTACGCACGCTGGCGCGACCTGGTGCTCCTCACCCTCCAGTGCCATGCCCTGGATGACCACGTCCTCATCGACACTCCGGTGGTCGCCCAGGGGTCCGTTTGGCGGCGCATGGACAGCGTGGTGCTGTCATGGATCCTTGGGTCCATCACTGTCGAGCTCCAGGACATCGTGCGGGAACTTGGTGGCACCGCTCGACAGGCCTGGGTTGCGATCGAGGGGCAGTTCCTTGGCAACAGTGAGGCTCATGCTCTCCAGTTGGACGCTGCCTTCCGCACCTTCGTCCAGGGGGATCTCTCCATCTCAGAGTACTGCCGTCGCATGAAGGGGATGGCAGATTCTCTTCGTGACCTTGGCGAGCCTGTTGCGGACCGCACTCTTGTCCTCAACATCCTCCGCGGTCTCGGGGACAGCTACGCGCATCTCCGGACATGGATCACGAGGACAGTGTCGTTCCCCTCCTTCCGCAAGGTTCGTGATGACCTTGTACTCGAGGAGCTGACCCGGGGACTCGCTCCCATATCTACTACCGTGATTGCTCTAGTCGCCTCCGACCCCATCCGGCCGGCCTCCCACCCACAGCCGTCGTCGGCTCCCTCCCTTCTTGGTACTCCTACCGCCGGGTCCACCACTAGCGGGGGGGCCGTGGTGGCGATCGTGGTGGCGATCACGGTGGCGATCGTCGTCGCCGGGAAGGGGGGCGCCGTGGTGGTACTGGTCGCGCTCCGGCTCCTACCTCCGCCACGCCAGCACCTGCCGCCGGGAGTGCGCCCTGGCCATCCTTCTCCAACCCATGGACGGGGCGCATTTCCATGTGGCCGGGACAGTTCACTCCTCGGCCTCCTACCTGCGGCCATGCTCACCGTGTGGCCGGTCGCGCCTGCACCTTCGGCGTGGGGCCCGTGGTCCGGTGGGTGGGATCAGACGGCCCTCGCACAGTCATTCAACACCATGGTGTTGACTCCGCCGGCCGCCACGGATTGGGTGGCCGACTCGGGTGCTTCCTTCCACACCACTCCCCATGATGGTATTATCTCCTCTCACAGGCCCCCCCACCCATCTCACCCTTCTTCCATCATGGTTGGGAATGGCACTTGTCTTCCGGTCACCTCCGTGGGTGATGCGACTCCTTGTGGGTCTTTTCGCCTGCAAAACATTCTTGTTGCTCCTGACATTGTTCACAACATTCTTTCCATTCGTCAATTCACCACTGATAATTCATGTTCTGTTGAATTTGACTCTTTTGGTTTGACTGTGAAGGATATGGCCACCCGGCGTCCTCTTCTCCGCTGTGACAACACCGGACCCCTCTACACACTTCGTCTTCCACCTTCCGCTGCTCCACCCTCGTCCGCCCTTGCCGCCACAGTGTCCTCCACACTCTGGCACCGCCGGCTTGGTCATCCCGGTGTCGACATTTTGGCTCAGCTTTGTCGTAGCTCCTCTATTCCTTATACTAGGGCTACTAGTGAGCATATTTGTCATGCCTGTCAATTAGGTCATCATGTTCGCCTACCTTTTTCTATTTCTTCCTCGCATGCTGTTCATGCGTTTGACCTTATTCACTGTGACTTGTGGACCTCTCCGATCATGAGTATTTCTGGTTATAAATATTATCTGGTTGTTCTTGATGATTTTTTCTCATTACTCATGGATGTTTCCTTTGCGGTATGCCTTCCCCACGCTCACTCACTTTTTTGCTTGGGTCTCTACTCAATTTGGGGTTACTATCAAGGCCGTCCAGTGTGATAATGGTCGTGAGTTTGACAACTCTGCTTCCCGGGCTTTCTTCCTCTCGAAGGGAGTCCAGTTGCGCATGTCCTGCCCCTATACCTCCCCTCAGAATGGCAAGGTTGAGCGCATGATTCGTACCACTAATAATGTTATGTGCTCCATGCTCTTTCAGGCTTCGGCTCCCGCTCGCTTCTGGGCTGAGAGCCTCCTCACTGCCACCTATGTGCTCAACCGCCTGCCTTCTAAGGCCACGAGCGCTCCCACCCCTCACCATGCCTTGTTTGGTACCCCACCTTCCTACACTCACCTTCGTGTTTTCGGGTGTGCTTGCTATCCCAACACTTCTGCCACTGCTCCTCATAAGCTTGCGCCCCGCTCGACCCTGTGTGCGTTTCTTGGCTACTCCCCCGATCATAAGGGGTACCGTTGCTTTGACCTCTCCTCTCGTCGTGTTCTTATCTCACGACATGTCATCTTCGCTGAGTCCGTCTTTCCTTTCTCCGTTGACTCCACACCCACCACCAGCCTTGAGTTGGACTCCCTGTTTTATACTGACCCAATGGTTCAACCACCTTTGTCTTCTGCAGGTACATCACCGGCTGTTCCGGTGGCTCTCCCGCCATCTGACGAGCCGTGTGTGACAGCGGAGCTGCCCGTCGTGCCGCCCGCGGTCCCCGTGCCCCCGGCTGTGCCACGTGCGGCCACTCCTCACCAGCCGGCGTTGCCCTCCGCGCCATGCGCGGCCCCGGCGTCCTCGTCCGTGCAGCACGCGGCCCCTTCCCTGTCGCCTCCTGCGCCCGAGGTTGGCCCGTTGTTGACGTCGGCGTCGTGTTCCGCCCCAGACACGGCCCCGGCCGTGCCCCGTGTCCTCGCGACACCTGCCGCGCCACGCGCGGCCCCGACATCTTCCTCCCGCTACGCCAACCCTGTTCGGGTCTACCAGCGCCGCCCGACGGGTGTTGCACCGGCCCGCTCTCGCGCCGAGCCACCGGTGTACCACCCGCCCATCCTCCACCGCGATCCCCACCACACTCACCCGATGGTGACTCGGCGGCTGCGGGGGTCCTCCGTCTAGTTGACCGCCTAGTCCTCTCCGCCGCTACGGAGCCGCCAGTCTCTCCCATACCCTCCACTGTTCGTGGCGCCCTGGCGGATCCACACTGGCGCCGCACGATGGAGAAAGAATATGCGGCTCTTCTGGCCAATCAGACCTGGGACCTGGTGCCTCGTCCCTCTGGCTGCAATGTGGTCACCGGCAAGTGGATCTGGACACATAAACGCAAGGCCGATGGTTCGCTGGATTGCTACAAGGCTCGCTGGGTCCTTCGGGGTTTCACCCAGCGCCCTGGAGTTGACTACGATGAGACCTTCAGCCCAGTGGTGAAGCCTGCTACTGTTCGGACCGTGCTTTCCCTAGCTCTCTCGAGGTCCTAGCCAGTTCACCAGCTCGATGTGAAGAATGCCTTCCTCCATGGCACCCTGACGGAGACTGTGTACTACAGTCAGCCTGCGGGCTTTGTGGATCCCGCTCACCCTGAGCGTGTTTGCCGGCTCAACAAGTCTTTGTATGGTCTGAAGCAGGCTCCTCGGGCTTGGTACAGTCGGTTCGCCTCCTTCCTAGTGTCTGTGGGGTTCAGCGAAGCCAAGAGTGACACCTCTTTATTTGTCCTCCACCACGGTGCTGACTCAGCCTACTTGCTGCTTTATGTGGATGACATTATTCTCATTGCGTCCAGCCAGTCTCTACTTCAGCGGATTGTCTCCTCGTTGCAGCAGGAGTTTGCCATGAAGGACCTTGGTGTGCTCCATCACTTCTTGGGAGTGACAGTGGAACACCGCCCTGATGGCCTCTTCCTTCACCAGCGCCAGTACGCCTTGGATGTCCTTCAACGCGCAGGGATGACTGATTGCAAGCCCTGTGCCACTCCAGTCGATGCTCAATCCAAGATTTCTGGTACCACGGGTGCACCAGTGGATGATCCCACTGCCTACCGAAGCATTGCTGGCGCCCTTCAGTACCTCACTTTCACTCGGCCGGATATCTCCTATGCGGTGCAGCAGGTGTGCCTTCACATGCACGACCCCAGGGACCCGCACCTTACCGCTATGAAGCGGATTCTCCGCTATCTGCGCGGCTCCCTCGACTTTGGGCTTCACCTTCGGCGTTCTCCTGTTGCTGAGCTCGTGGTCTACACTGATGCCGACTGGGCGGGCTGCCCGGACACGCGTCGCTCCACCTCCGGCTACGTCGTCTTCCTTGGTGGCAACCTCGTGTCTTGGTCCTCCAAGCGGCAGCCGGTTGTCTCCCGCTCCAGTGCCGAGGCTGAGTACCGGGCTGTTGCCAATGGGGTGGCCGAGGCATCCTGGCTCCGGCAGCTCCTCGGAGAGCTCCATAGCCCCCTTGCCAGGAGTACGTTGGTCTACTGCGACAACGTCAGCGCCGTCTACCTCTCCACCAACCCCGTCCAGCACCAACACACCAAGCATGTGGAAATTGACCTCCACTTTGTTCGTGATCGTGTCGCCGTGGGAGATGTCCGTGTTCTACATGTGCCTACCACCTCCCAGTTCGCCGACATCTTCACCAAAGGCTTGCCTTCCTCCACCTTCTCCGAGTTCTGCTCTAGTCTCAACATCCGTTGCGCTAGAGTTTTGACTGCGAGGTGTTAGAGTGTGTGTGGGGGGCCCCCTGTGTGTGGGCCCCTCCTGTAAGGCTTCCCTTTTATCCTCCCAACCCAAGGGAGAGGAATCTATCCAGCTAGCACTTCCTACACAAACAAACCTTATAAAACCACTTTTACAATTTTTTAAAGTGGGAGGATTAGTTCTATAAATTGAACAAAAAAGTCATGTAATCCCACTCCCAACTCATGTTTCTGTGGGCCTTGGCCTTTTAAAAGTAGAAATTTTGACAGTTTCCAATGTGTTGTATTCTTACTTTGTAATCCTCTTGCTACAAAATTACCAGAAGATAAGATCCAAGGCCTACATACAGTCCACCTTGAAAGACACAGACAGCTCAAGCCTCAGTCATGTGTAAATGATGGTCAGGCAGCTAGGATAGGAGATCCAGATCCAGAACAATAATGTGCAGATGTGCTGCCCAGGCAACATGGCAGACAACAATATCAGCCAAACTACAGTGCAGATCTAGAACCACCTCACCTCACCTTGCCATTCATTCACTCACTCATTCATTCATACAGGGCTACATCCTGACAGTTGCAAAATTCGCTCTAATGTTTCTGAAAACATGCATCTCAGGAGTCTGGACATTGTGCACCCCCCTCAAAGTAGTCTTATTTAGATGAGCAAAAATTACACACTACTTACTACTTCATAGAATCAAAGTTGGAACAGGAGAGACATGATTACAGCAATTCGGTCCGAGTACGAGCAGGTGATTGCAATCAGTCGAATTCAGGCCCGTCGGTGGGAAATCAGGAAAAAGAATTCATCCCCTCATCCCCCTTTGCTTTGTTCATGGACAGGCCGGATCACACGGTGTACGATTGCTGGATGGTCTCAATGTCGAGGCCCTTGAGCTTGACAACCGATTCCACATGCCCCTTGAGCGTATGAAGCTCCCTAAGCCTGTCAAAAAAGAATCCATGCACGCACTGTTGTTAACTTATCTGTTGAGTTTTAACTAGCTATACTGTTGTCTGTCTATTGCATGTGCTGTGGTCCTACCTCGCAATCTCTGCCCTCCTCTTCGCCTCTTCCGCCATTTGGTTGAGCTCATTGTAGCCAGCCTTCTCTGGGAACATCTTGGCATCCGGCGGCTGCAGCCCATGCAGTGTCCTCTGTGCATGTGCCCACTTGAGCTCCCTCTCCTCCCTACCGAAGTCTTTCTTCCTTGTGAACGCAATCTGCAGCAACACAGACATTAGTGTAAAACTCATTCCGCGTTGGGGGCAAGAAAGTTGCGCGGCATGTATTATTACCCTTTGCTCGATGACAAGATCCCATGCTTTTCCACTCAGAGTATATCGGATGAGGAACTTGATGATATCGAGTGGGAAGTAGAAAATGATATTGTAGAGCCACACAATACCAGCCCAGCCCCACCCAATGCCTTTGATTGAGGTGAATGCCCAGTCAGCGTACACAGCAATCAGTGTCGCAATCTGTATTTAAACCAAAAAAATCATGTCATTGCGAGTTAATTTCTCAAGCAAAGTATATGAGGAGTTAATTCCTCAAGCAAAGTATATGAGGAGTTAATTCCTCAAGCAAAGTATATGAGTTAATTCCTCAAGCAAAGTATATGAGGAGTTAATTCCTCAAGCAAAGTATATGAGGAAGAGAGGGAGTAAGAACAGACCAGTTGTGCGACCAAGAAAGCAAAGACCAGTAGAAATCCAGGGCGCTCAACAAATGACCAGCTGCGGGACCTTGTGACAAAAATGAGAGCTTGGCTGATGGTGCTGACTTGGAGATAAACAGCAGAGGCAAGCTTTTGGAAATCGTCTTGAGCTGTCTTCTCAAGGCTTTCAACATGGAATATTTTCTGAATATTCATCAACAATAATCACCAGTGAGTAAAATTACATAAGCTCCTAAAAGTAGTTTACAGTCTAACCATCATTAGTAGCCAAAAATACTTGCATCAACTGGCTGTTCATTGCAAACAAATGTCTCAACACAGTGCACCTTACCGGGAAAAAGTTTGTCTTATATGCAGCCCAGAAGAAGATGACAGTCATCATTGCTAAGTATCCACCGAGGACAACTCCAGTTGTGAAAATCTCAGCCAGCTTCCAGCTGTCGGGTAGCGGAGATGGTTTTACACGATCCTTTGATATAGTCATGATGGTACCTGTCAATCACAGTAAACAATTGAATATCTTTGAGTGCTCATAATTTCTACTTATACTTCTGTCAAAGAGCAATCAAGCATGAGCGTGCGCTGTGTGTGTGAGAGAGAGAGAGAGAGAGATTTACCATCATTTAGAATTGCTATAATTAGGACCATAAAAGGGGGGAAATCAAATTTCCAGATGAGCGCAAGTAGCATAAATCCAAGCTGTTGAAATTAACAAAAAGAAGTAAATTAATCCCTGGGAACGAACACAAATACACCACATTGGCACAATCCAATGTTCAAGATCAACATGATGTGCAGTAGACAGTTACATATGAGAATCTCAGTCTTTATAACTTCATCTAAATAAAGCAAAAAAATAATCACTGCCATCAAGGATAATTGCTCAAATAAATAAAATAGAGACTTGATGCAGTTTGATACCAACACAGTAAATCACATAATCAAAAAATGCATTGATATAAAAGATTTCATTCAGAAGTAAAAGCAAGATAAACTTACCACGATACGAATGGTGATCGAGACAGCATAGATCTGCCAACATGAAAATGCGTTAGAAGGATAAAAATGGGGAAAACATAGAAAAGAGTACATGAGCGCAGTTCCACTTTTAACATACAGTGTAGTTCTTCATACGCTGGAAAATTGCCCGACTAGTAAGCACAGCACTGATGATCACACTAAGGCCAGGTTCTGTGAGGACAATATCTGAAGCACTCCTGGCTGCATCAGTTGCATCAGCAACGGCAATACCAATATCAGCTTTCTTTAGGGCTGGAGCATCATTGACACCATCTCCAGTCATTCCACATATATGTTTACGGGCTTGCAAGCGTTTCACAATCTCATACTTGTGCTCTGGAGAAAAAGCATTTACTCAGTTAATTTAGAATTAAACAATTCCTTCTTCCCAACTCCTCAATCTTTGCCATTCAGTAATTCCTTATCACCATACCTGGGAATACACCAGCAAAGCCATCAGCTTTCTCAATGAGATCATCAACTGGCAAAGCAGCGATGGACTCATCCTTGTTCTGTCCTAGCAAAGCAGATGAAGGGTACATGTTTGTACCCATTCCCAGGCGACGTCCTGTTTCTTTTCCAATTGCCAGCTGATCACCTGAACATTATAAAACAAACTAAGAAACTAGAACTAAGGAAAACAATGAACAGCCTATCCAATGTAATAAAACAGCTACTACCATGAGATATACTATTTTTATCCAAAAAAGGAACAAGTGGGGATCAGGGGATGGCAGATTCACTGCCACCCTACTTGTTTCCATTGTAGTTTTTACAGTCTGCTCCCTGATATTATTTAACATTACACAATATACCAATATAAATGGATTGACATGTATAATCAAAAGGAACCATCATAACAAACAAGCAAATAACATATGTCATACAAAAATATATTTAATTTATTTTCAGCAATATTACAACATTTTTCTTTTATTCACATGAAAGCTAGGGAAATTTACTAGTTTGTAAATAGGGCCACATCAAAACCATCTTCACTAAAAAATTGACTGAATAGAGAGACAGATAATTTAGATTGTCCCATTGGAAGCACAGAAAGTGGTTAAAAAAATTTGTCATCTACCAGCAGAACAGCATTTCCTGGTGAGGTCTGGTGCTACAGTGCTCACAGTTTAGAGTATGTTAACTACTTAACTAGTACTATTTGGTTCTCATTTGAATCCTCTCTTTTAGGTTATTTAAAGTTGAAGATTGTGTAAATTGAGTCTGATCCAGAACTCCCTACTGCCTGACTTGGTCTGAGGAAAACTGCCCATGCAAAATATTGAAACCCTGATTGTGTACCTGTGATCATCTTGACATTGACACCAAGGTTAAGTGCCCTCCGAATTGTTTCAGCGCTGTCATGCCTTGGAGGATCAAAAAGGGGCATAAGACCAACGAAATGCCATGGTCCACCAGGGCTTTCTTTCCTCCCCTCTGGTACTTCCTACAGTAAAAAACAGAGTAATATACTAATATAACACTAAGATAACATAGACAGGGAACAGTGAAAGAGAGAATTCAGGTGAACAAGTGGTAGTGTAGTAATAAAAAAACAGAAGTCGTGTTGTTCAATTGGCTAGCTAATTCAAGTACTTCTAAGCTTGCATGGATAAGGCTTAATAGGTACTACAAATCTACAACTATTTTAAACATATTCATGAAATAATGTCAACATTGTTGCGCAGTAAAAACCAGATTAAGATAGATGGTGCATTGTGATCCTTCTCACCTGATATGCTACAGCAAGTGATCTAAGTCCACGCTCTGCAAATTTGGCAATCACAGCATGGACCCTCCGCTCTATCTCCGACTTGTTGTGAGCCAGGTGGAGAATCTGCAGTCAATTATTTCAGTTTACTCCACTGTGTTATAGGCCATGATTTTCAAATCTGATTATAATGCTCTCATAAGGAAGCTAAGATATGAATAGAAAAAACACAGTCCATTCTCCCCATACCTGCTCAGGTGCACCCTTGCTAACACGAAACATTTTTCCATCACCATCAATGTATGTCAATGCTGTTCTTTTGTCAGTAGGATTGAATGGCAGGAAATGAATTTCTTGAATATCAGCACGGGCCTGCACGAAATTGTGGGTAAATAGTCATTTCACAAGATAAGCAAGGTGATGTCTGCGACCATTTCAAAAACCTTTAACACAGCAATATACCTCTTTTGGGTCAGCTAGCATCCCAACTATTGCGGTATCAATAGCATCCTGGTTTTCTGTTCGAGATGCTCTAGCAGCCATGAGAATTACTAGGTCCTGAGTGATTTCTCTTTCAAAAACCTGGATTGACAATTTTGAAATTGTTTAGCAACCTAGACACCAAAATGTTAACAGAATATTGAATAATCATTTTCTCACTTCAATGAGGTTCTTGTCCACAGTAAGCTTATTCAAGGTTAAAGTTCCTGTTTTATCACTGCAAAGAACATCCATGCCAGCCATCTCCTCAATTGCAGTCATTCTCTTTGTGATAGCACCCTGAATATTTTAAGTGGCTAGCACATTAATACAGCCCAAACTCTAAAGCAACATACATGAAGCTCCAGATACAAACCTGTTGAGACAAGCGATGTGACCCAATTGCCATAGTCACAGATAAGACTGTCGGCATGGCTATGGGAATGCCTCCAATGAGAAGGACCAGAAGGTTGTCGATTCCAGGGCGGTAAGCCCTGTGCTGGATAGGGTACATTACAACGATCTCAACAAACATACCCACAGCAATCGAGCAAATACAGAAATTCCCAATAGCCGTCAGGACCTGCGCTAATCAGATAATAATATAAGTGAATTATAATGATAGTTCTATACATGTATGTGAGGTGAGCATTTCAATCTAACCTTCTGGAAATGACCAACTTGGTTAGTTGAATCAACAAGGTGGGCAGCTTTCCCAAAGAAAGTGTGCACACCGGTAGCAATCACTATGGCTTCGATCTCACCTTGCTTGACCGTCGAACCAGAATAGACACCATCACCAGGACCTTTTGTGACGGGCAATGATTCTCCAGTCAGCGCAGACTATACAACACGAGAGATAGTGAGGAGAAGACTTGTTGTGTCATCGAAAGGTGAATGTGACTTAAGTCAAAAACAGTGGGAAGAACCTGATCAATTTTCAATGGATCTCCCTCAAGGAGGCGTGCATCTGCAGGTATAATGTCTCCAAGTTTAATACTGGTGATATCCCCCGGTACAAGGATGGCCGCATCTTCCTCGGTCCATCGGCCATCACGAAGCACCTGAAGAACAAAGAAAATTGTGTCTCATGTATTCAGAATTGCGGATGGGCTTCGCAGGCACATGAAGCCTGCTCCAGAACATAGTGAAACTGTGAAAAGTAAGACCTTAGCCTTTGGTGCAAGACGGGCCATGAGAGCAGCAGCAGCATTGCCAGCATTGTTTTCCTCGATGAAACTGATTGTCGAGTTTATAACAAGCAGAGTGATGATACCAACAAAGTCCTGCCAATCCGGTGGCTTCCCCTGATGACACAACACAAGACAACAAAGATGTTATATAACCCAGTCCTGAACTCTACCCAACAAACCGGACAGAATCAGGAATTGCTGTTCAATGTCTGACTTCCTTACCCCTCCGTTGGCGAGGGCGATGGCCATGATAGCGGCAGCCTCCATGACCCACGAGAGTGGATTCCACATGAACCCCAAAAACTTGAGGAACTTGCTCTCCTGTCACCATCAAAGATCCCAACTTTAAACACTTTCAGGCATCTCAGATGCATTTTCAGGAAGCGTGCCGAAAAAAAAATTGAAGCAAACCTCCTTCTCCTCGAGCTTGTTGGGGCCAAAGATTTCGAGGCGCTGCTGCGCCTGCTGAGTGGTGAGACCCTCGCGGCTGCATCTCAGGTTCTCAAACACCTCCTCGAGGGGGATGTTCTCCTGCGGAAAAAACAAGAAGATTCACCAAAATGGAAACACAAGAAGCAACAGTCCGTACACTGAATTCTCAGTCCACCTATTAATACATGCTGCCACTGCCACTCCAACTACCGCTACTATTTCTAGGATCTAGAACCGTTGAGCCAGATGCAAACAGGGCTCGAGATGGCAGTGTCGCCGCCATGAAATTATATGGCAGAAAGAATAGCAGCGACCCAGATTTACAAGAGCAAAAGAACAAAAAGGAAAAAAAAACTAGAGTGCTACAATCTTCTCGGCCAGCATGAGTGAACGCAACCCAAGAAACCAGGAGCATTCATGCGAAATCCGCCGAACAAGAAGGAACGTCAATCTAGGAACTCGGAGCAAAAAGAAAAGGAGAGCACAAAGGCGCAAGCTTTTTCCCAGCAACCCCCACCGCCGGAGTACAGAGCGTGTCCTCACCAAGTCGACGGCCTCCTTGAGGACGGCGTCGAGGTTGCCCTCCTCCTTCTCAGCCATGGAGACGTCCCCCCTACGGATCCCCCTCCCCTCTGTATCCCACCCGTTCGGCTCCCTTCCCAGATTTACAAATGTAAGCAGACGAAATCTTGCTTGCAAACCAATGAAGGGTGTATCATCTCTTCTGGATTTGTTTCCTCTGCAATCTGGATGAGGTAACTGAAGGTGCTAGAGTGAGATGAGGTGGTGGGTGGGGGTGCACAAGACAGCAAGACTAGAGTCACACAGAAGAGTGGTAGGAGTGTGCTTCAACAATACAGTGGATGTAGACAGGAATTGGGAGGAAAGGGAAAAAAGAGAGAAAGAAATCATTTTACAAATAAAATGACTATGGCCTAGATGCCAGAGGAGGAATGGAACAGAAAAGGAGGATTTTTACAAGTAGGCTATACTTTTCACTAAAGTAGACATGAAGAGAGAGACTGGAGATATTAGATTATTTTTAGATCAGCAAGCCAGTGGCTGGTCGAATGACTTTGCTGCTTCCTTGTACGGACAGTACTGCTGTGCTGTTGCTACTCTGAAACTGAACCTTCCATGCTTGCTTGGGTTACAGTTCTCTTCTGTACAAGAAAACGAGATAAAAAATGAAGCGTGCCAAGTGCCATAAGCATGTTCTTTGTGCTAGAAATCCAATCAATGATCCTTGTTATCTTTGGTCTGATTCGAACTGTTAGCGTCTAATTGCACGCTTAGCTTCCATGGGGCGTGCAATTGCCTTTTGTCGCGAACGATAGTTTGGTCAGGTCATTGTCTTAAATCTTAATCAATCAGACAAAATGGAAATTGTTGTCAAGATGGAGACTTTTTTCTTGCTTCCATGTAAGGTTAGGTGACTCGGTTCAACTCTCCATGGAAAATGAATCCTCCGGGCTCCGGGTAAAACATTGCCCCGGAATCTAAACCAGTTTCTGGTCGTTCTATCAATTTTGTCAGGTTTACACCGCTGTCTAAATGATACGAAACGATTGCAGATTGGTTCGTATGTCATTTGTACCCAACTGCATCACGGTACGGTGAAAATCAGAAAGAAAGTGATAAAAAAATGTCAAAGCTTCACTCACAGTCCATTATATTGCCAGCGCACAGTTCCATGGCGACATCTGAAAGAAATCTTCCTTCAATTAGATTACTTGGCAGATGGAATGTTGTATGCTTGTCTGAATCTCTGGCATTTCTAGAAATTAGAACTGTACCTGACGACATGGTTGCTCAGCAGAGCTGGGTGGAAGAAGAAAGAGTTGGTACAGCGTGTAGGCCATGAAACAAAATCAGAGAGATTGCAAGAAAGCTGGGCTATTAGAAACAATGATATGCCAATAATTTAAGAAAGGTGACATTAATTTAAAAGCAAGCATCGTTCTGGTGTCTTTTGGATCCTAATCCGCCTCTCGTGGAATCATTGATGAAATCTGAGTACTAACTGAACACCTTGCGGCAAGTTGGCATTCAGAACAATTTGAGTTTTTTTTTTTTGCCCATTTGGAGTGGTTATTGTCCAGGTAGAATTGCTTCCAGGATGGCCATTTGGCTGGTAACCAAATATTCATCAAGCGTGTAGTCAGTCATTTGTGAGAAATTTATATATCTGGGTTCATTTACGGTACCCACATTACTTTCTAAGGAGGTAATAGTTAAAACTAAATTAAATCATTGATTAATTGTGTTTAAAATAAATAATTAAAAATAAAATTGGCTAATCAGTTTGATTATGAAAAGCAATCGCATGTCGTCCGCATAGAAAGTTTATTGATTATTACATGTCGACCACACATATTAAAGGAAGTTTATATGATCTATTACCTAAGATATAATAATTCACCGATATATATATATATATATATATATATATATATATATATATATATATACACACACACACGGCAGCGCTATTCTACACCCGTAGTGTAGAATGACATTTGTGTGTGTATATATATATTCTTGACGCCGCAACAACTTTTATGCTTACTGGCATAAAAGATCTATTCAAAGTTGTTCACCAGAAGCACAACAGGGGGATTAGGCATGCATGCTGGATGCATTTGCAATCACACAAGTATAAACCAACAAGTTGCTAGTCACAGCATGGCATAATTTGCAAAGTTGCATCCATGATCCAATAAAAATAGCAGGCAAGAAGAGAGAGCAAAATTGGCCAGGCTGTGGCCCCTCCTTTCCTTTCTTTCCCTCATTCTTTTCAGAAAAGCAAGAGCACACCTTTTCCCTCTTCCTGTTTTCAAGTAGAACAAGGATATAATTTTCAGAAAGCAAGAACCAAAGATGAAACTAAAGATAATCTGCTTTAGGTGGTGCACTCACAGTCATGCAAAGGAAGTAGCAATCTTTAGGTACCATTTCTGATTTACTTTTGCAACCATACATAATACATTCATGCTTGGTGTCATCCTTTTCTGTCCTGCTTCATTCTATTTATGCTCTTTCAGTGTCTTGAGTCTTGACTAATGGAAAAAGATACCACATCCAAGTTCCAACAGACCAATCAACCTCATGACAGCAGGATCAAGAGTAGCACAAAAGGAATAGGAGGAATTCCAGTTTGAAGCTTCTCTCACTAATAAGCCAATATGAGAAATAGAACTAAACATGTCACTTGTGAGTACATTTTACAACCAATAAAACTATGACAGCCATGAAGTGGTACTGGATCTGGAGGTTGGCCTTTCAGAGAGAAAAGTTGAAATAAGAGAGTTCAGAAAGGACTCTTTTTCTTTGGAGGACAGCTCTCATTAAATTAAATGATGTCATTTCAGCCAAAGAGGAGAAGGTCACTTTGGAATAAAGCATCTTGTTCCTAACTCATGAGTTTGGTTTATCTAATAGAGTAATAGATAAAGAAAAAAAAAGGGAAGCCATAATGTTTCAGATCTTGGAGCTAGTTATCTTTTACACATTCTAGAAAGTGTATTACATGAATAGATAGGTACATCTCAGTGGTGGGCTCCAGTGTTGCACAAATTTATCAGGTCCATCATGGTAGAGTACAACACTTGAAGAGAAACATAACCCAAAAACCTACGCTTCTCAAACTCCTGATTATCTGCTGACATTTTCCCATCCTCCGTGGGGTGATCAATAGTAAGGTACCAACTAATGCATCCGTTGGTGTCGTCCGGGTCAACATGTGCCACCAGGCCAAGCGTTTCACCTTGCTCAAGGTCAAAGTAAAGGCACAGAAAATCTCTAGTAACATTCATACCGAGAACCAATGCTTCTTCATGAAGCCAGTGTATTACTTGACTGGCAACCTGCACAAACAAAAAAGTGAGCAAATTGGTCTGGCAGAAAAACTACAAAACAGCTTCATAAATCGCTGCTGTGGTACAAGTAATCTTCATGAGCAGCACAGTATGACACAAATCATTATGATCGCCCGTTTGGATTGGCATTAAATAGCAGATTCTGTTACTCATATGCATCAACAAGACAACCTAAATCCACTAAAGCATAAACATCCTGCTCCTCTTTCCACTGTATTCAGCTCTTTCAGCTTTATATCACATGAATGTTTAGTGTCTAGTGTACTGCTTTCCAGACCTTTTCTTATCTGGGAGAATATTAAGTATTAACCTCAATAATATGGAAGCACTGTAATATGGAAGCACTGCATTTTGAAGTTAAGTGAACTACTCAAATAGGTAGATAGGCACAAAAAAAAGATTTTCTCAAGGAAAAGAAGTAACATAATGCATTGCCATTGTGCATAGGGCATTTCTCATTTGCATGCAAGAAGGTTATCAATGTGAGAAAGTATCTGCTTCATGACAAAAATGAACCGCTTCCTGTTACTTCAATCTTTTGGGCCATAATGAATTAATTATTCCCAGTGGTAATAAAATTAATAATTTCATAAACAACAATCTACCAAGGAATAGTTTAAATGGTATCATCGCAAGCTTACCTGCTGCAGAAGCATCATTGGGAGGTCTTCCAAATCACAATTGTAGCTATTTATCAAATATCCATCAGAGGACTTCCCAGTTAATGATCCAGCAATGCTTGGGGAGCCTTCACCCATTAAACTAATTTGGCCATCTTTCAAGATCACCTTTGTATTGAACTGTGACCTGGATTTGTACTTAGGTTCATGGTTATCTGAAGGCTTTGTGATCCGATCAGCAGCCAGGATAGGCTGAGGAACTTTCAAGCATAGAGACCAGGAAGAAGTTCGTGAATGCCAAGTAGGAAGAGAACGCAAATGGAGATAAGGAACCCTGCTGACCTGCATTATAGAAAGGAAATTTAATCGCTGATCTACATGCAAATTATGTAGCATCAACAAGCTTAGAAGAGCTATACCACACTCTCAAGCTCCAAGTGCACCTTGTTAGAAAATATCCTGTGAGCCACTGTCATGCAGAAATGACCTAGCAGGCCATAATCATCACCTGTAACCTGAGCAGGACTCTGGTAGCGAGCAGCGCTAAGGGATTTCTCCCTGACCTTCCTAAGAATGTACTCATGAAACAAATGTAGCAAGTAAATTTCCAGACTTGTGGGGTTAGGGAACCCTGTCACATCTTTTCTTAAAGGGTCCTGCTTCCCATTCATGGTGGTTAACACAAGATTTGAGATGTCCTCTGAATTAGTATGCTCTTCATGGCCTACCATTTCTTTGTCACTAACATCTCCAGAATGAGCAAGAGAGAGGCACAACAAACATTCCTGGCCAATAGCTAATTGAAGAAAATCTTCACGCATTCCAGTTACATTGATGCCTTGAGATTGAACAAATGACTCACGGATCACCATATCAAATACCTACAATGGCATACACTAAGCTAAGCACATGATGGTATACATAAACAATAATGTTAAACAGGCGTGCAAGGTGTCATCACATGATATACACTAGCTTTCCATGTCACTCCAGTTAGTAAAAAAGCATCTTTAAGGAATTCTTAGCATGTAACCAACCTGCTCCTCAAATATCGACTTGTGGATGTTGCGAAGAATTGAATGTGCATGTTTGATGGATTTATTGACATCATCATTCTCCAGTGCATCGTTTTCTGTTGCGGAAGAAGTGATGCCTGAGATACCATCTTTTAGTTTGCAACTGTAGCTTTCCACGCCATTGGCATTGTCCCCGCCAAAATTAAGACTCAAGAAACGGAAAGAGTTTTGTGGGACTTGTACAGACAAAGTGCCTGATGTGTCTTGGTCGATTGGAATCAGTGGCAATGATGGCAATCGGGGCATTGCTGCAGTGTCCAATTGAGAAGTGTCAACCAGATCAAACATGAAACCCTCACTTCCTGGACCAGTTCCACCAAACCGTTGCCGCTTCACTTTCCAGTTCTGCTGCAATCTGCCAATCTGCCAGCAATTATGGTGCAATCTTGAGGGAAGTGGTATTGAAATTACACAAGTTGTGCAGCTAGTCATGCCTGATTAACGAGCCATAGAACCTAGACTCTTTTTGGAACTGCTGCTCCATCGTCTTCGCTGATTGTTTGAAGTATCGTGCCAAATGCTGAGAGGACACAAATGAAGATGTAATGTGAGGCAGCAACAAACTAAAGAAACACATTTTACTACAGTTTCTTCCAGATTTAATTTTGTTGCTTAGGCACGCCATAATTCCATCATACCCTAAGGCGCTGAAGTTTGGTGGCTGCAGAGACCGCGGTGTCAACTAGCGTTTCATTTGGCAGCGATTTGGGCTTGAACATCCCTGCGACTCCCACTGCATCATTGGCTTCGACCTGCAGTACGATTGCCTCCACCAGAATTATAAAAAATCGCATTCAAGGGGCTGGAGTGGCGTACGAATAACCAATGTCTGGGCACTCACCGTGGAGATGAGGTCAATGACGACAGAGAGCTCCTGCTGCGCCTGCTGCAGGCTCTCCATGAGGCCCTGCCACGGCCATGCCTGCTGGGCGGTGTCCTTGGCGGCAGACTTGTTGGCCTTCTTGGAGTCCCTGTCGATGACCCAAGAGAAGTCGATGCGGCGGATGGCGGAGAGGCGCTGCTCATCACTGCTGGTGTCCCTGGGGATGGGAGTGGTTTTGTGAATCCCCCGAATCCAGAGAGAGAGAGAGAGAGAGAGAGAGAGAGAGAGAGAGAGAGAGAGAGAGAGAGAGAGAGAGAGAGAGAGAGAGAGAAGGGGGGGGGGGGTGTTGCTTACGGCGGGTAGTGCTCGTTGCCGGCCTCGTCGATAGCTTGAAGCCTCTTGATGGGGAGCTTGTCGAGGTCCACCCGCACGGCTTCCTCCATGGGCGACGCCTGAGCAGCGAGATCGGGTGGAATCTGAGTGCCAAGACCTAGAACGGAGGTACGGAGAGCGGCGAGCGCGGCCGGAGGACGACGACGAGGCAGGCTGCTTTGGATTTAGAGCCTTAGAGTGATGGTGGGCCGGGCCGGGCTCACTCGCAATTCTTTTCATCATCCCAATTCACAAGAAGATGATACTTTTTTATATAAAAATCATTTTTATTTAAAATTACAGTTTTGAATTTTCTTTTTGAAAAATCACACCCTATCGATTAACCATTAAGGATTCTATCAATTAACAAACATAACCTTTTAGTTGATTGCTAGGTAATTTTGAAATACCGTGATAATCAGATGAAGACCACTGATGAGTGATGACCCATCATTGATTGGTTAGTCGATACAAGTCTAGTTCTATAATTTTTCATAAAAAAACAAACAAACTCAAAGCTCTAATTTTGAATAAAAATGATTATCTGTTAAAAAATCCTGCAGATGCAGCTTACTCATTCGTCACTCCCTTGTCGCTGACACACGCTGCTAACAAGCTTCAGCATCAACTTGGCAGGAGCGTCAGATTTCCATGAAATTCTACTGCTGCACCATGCGATTGATGTCAACCCCAACACCAACACATCCGTGTAAAGTTCAGAAAACTTGGGATTGCGCGGGGTAGAAGTAGAACAATCACACACAGAAAGCACTCACATAATAACGACCAGAGTTCCAACCGTTGCTGCTGAAATCGTCAAAACATCTAATTTATCACAGGCTCAAGATTAGCAGCTACAACTGACAGAGACAGACAGCGCAGACAATAACGTAGCTAACTAGGGAGAGATTAGAACAAGACCATTCGGGGCTGGGGGTTTGGCTAATGAGGAGGAGCAGCAGCAGAAGGCCCGCTGAGCATCTTGTCGACTTTTGCCAAAAGCCCCTGCATTTCACCCAGAAGGTTTTCTGGTGGCACTGGCTTCGATCCATCTGGTGAAGTCGCCGTCTTGAGAGATGAGTGGCCAGCTAGGGATGAGATCATCTTCTCCAGATTTTTCCTAATATCCACAAGTGGAGGCTTTGAAGCTGCTGAAGGCGAAGGCGCTCTCAACTTGATTGGAGGAAGATAGTGAAGCCTTGGAGTAGCAAACGGGGGCCCAAACATACCAAGAGTTTCTGCGCTATTGTAAGCCGCCTCAGCTTCTGCGCTTTTTCCAAACACAACACGGGCACTGCGGGTGTCATTTAGGATCTCAGTCTCAGACTCAATCAAGATGCCAAACTTGCCAAATGCAGAGAGAAGTTCATCTTTGGAAGGCAGAACAACGCCCTTTGTGAAGTCCAAAAGAAGGGCTGCTGGGTTCCCAAAGTGCTCAGCTGTTTTCTTCTTCCTTCTCTTATGAGTAGAATTACCCAGATCAGGTACAGCACTGTTGGTAGCTTCACCAGATGAATGGTTTCCACTAGCTCCATGAACCATCTTCTTCAGGCTAGGTTGTTCAACCCTTTGACCCTCATCTTTGAGGGCATTGCTAGCTGCTACTACATTCGTGCCGTTAGTGAGCTCCACTTTCATAAGCATTTCCGGCACCATCGCTTCCAGGGAGGCGTAAGATTCTTGGACTGTAAGCACTTCAGCACTTGCAAACTCTTTATTTCCATCTGCGGGCTGAGATGGGGATACGCCTTCACACGTAGGAAGATGTCCACTTCTGACAGTCACATCTACAACTGCACTCTGCCCATTTGTATGTACAGGAATATTAGCTTCAGACTCTACTGCTTCCATCAGAACAGGCACATCTACAACAACGCTTTCCACATCTGTATCTGCTTGAATGTCGGATTGCGCCTGTGTCGCTTCCATCATACCTGCATCTTTCTCTTTTGCAGGTTGGTCAGATAAATTCTTGCAGGCATCGGCCGGTGTCCTCGAAACAGAACCACCATTTGTGTGTTCCTGCTCCTGTCCTGACTCTATTGCTACTGTCACTGAAGCTAACGTAGGGCTCTTAAAATCTAGCTTATTCTTGTCAAGCTGAACCCCAGGTCTCCTACCCCTTGCACCACCCCCAGGTTTCATCTGGCTTCTTATGTCTTGTGCTCTCACTTGCCTGATAGGAATAGCAGGGGTAATTGTGACGCCACAGCCAAGGGCAGCAGCAGGAGATTTTTTCTCCCTCTTGTCTGTCTTGATAGAAGAACTCCTGCTATCGTCTTGATCCTGTTTTCTGCTCCTCTTCAACACACACTTGCCTTTCTTAAGAGCAGCATGTGAATCTGAGAGCGAACCAGCAGTTTCCGGATGGACATTTGCAAAAGCATTCTCAACAGGACAATTGTGTGCCTTGTAGGACTCATAGTCAGCGCCCTCAACAAATAGTGAACTTCTAAACATCGAAAGGAAGGTGTTGATGCCCTTTTGAGACCGTACTCTATGGAAGACATCCTTCCCGGCTCTGTGCACAAGCAGCAAGACTTGTTGGACAGAAACATTGTCTGGTGATGGTAATATCATGTCTTCATCTTCAGCAGCAGCAGTGGGCAGCGGCGGAATTGGCGAATCAGGCGTCTTCTGAACAAGGGAGAACCCAGGCAAGTTGGTGTATGGTGGTGAGAGGTATTTGCTCTTCTTTCGCTCACGCTTGTTGGACAAGGTTGTGTCAGCGACCCCCTGATGCGCCTTGTCATCGCTGTTGTCGTCCATGAGCTCGGCGACGCTGCGCTTCTTCTGCGTGGGTGTGTCCTGCGGTACCTCGAATGGCTTGGTGTCCAGGTCCTGGGCATCCCAGCCAGCAGGCACATCGAGGTCAATCTTGTCGACGAGATCGGGCACCGGGCGGCGCGGGTAATGGCCCGGGCCAGCTGGACCCCAGCCCTGGGCGAGGGCATGGACCCAGCTCTTGAGCCTGGGGAGATCGAGCAGGCCGACGGAAGAGGTGTCGAGCGCGGCGTGGCGGAGGGAGGCAAGGAAGTCGGTCGGCGGCAGGTTGGCGAGGGTGACCTGGAGGGGCGGCGGGGCAGAGGCAGGCCCGGCGTCGGGGCAGGCGCAGGCGCAGGTGAGGTGGGCCTGCAGGAGCGCGGCGGCCTGCGCCTGCGCCTCCTGGACGGCTTGCACGAATGCGCGCGCGGTGGTGGCGCGGGCCATGTGGTCGGCGTCGGGGTCGGCGAAGGGCCTCAGGTCGGAGACGCGGCGCGGGGTGGCGTCGGCGTCTTGCAGGTAGGAGACGAGGCCGTCAGGGAGGAGGCGCGCGGGCCACCAGGGGCGGCGCTTGGATTTGGCCCAGACGAGGTCCCCGGCGGCTAGGGTTTGGGGGGTTAGGGTTTGTTCCATGGCACTGTGGATGAAATGAGGAACGGGGGGAATCAGAGGAGAGGAGCAGTAGTCGAGGTGGGGGTGGAGGTGGGTTTGAACGGAATGGAGGTGGCGGCGCGGCGGGCGGCGGCTTCTCCGGGATGCCCTCCGCCGGTGGCACTGACACTGATGGAGATGATGACTCTACCAGTACCAGATCGATCTCTTCTCCTCTCTTCTCTTCTCTCGGTACCCTGGTGCAACATCAATCAATATAATAATGATTGATTGGTCCACAAATATTGCGATTTTCATTCCGAATCGTCTAATTTGATTCAATCAAACATCAAAATACAAAATTCATTCCAATCGCGGCCCGCGTTAATAACGCATCATCTCTCCTTTGCATATCTTAAATTTTATCGTATAAGCAGAAAGATTGTATTCTGATTATTACTCAGGGTTTAGGGTTTACCTAATTCGTTTATATTTCAAGCTTAAATTCCAAGAAAGACGTAAAATTGATAAGGAAAAATTGTTTTCAAACCTGAGAAGCAGTACTGGAACTTACATGTGTACTCTCCCTCTAGCAGGGATGATAATGGATATAAAACTTAGGGATTTTATGAAAAATTGCATAACATGTTCAAATCTGGATTTGTGAAATTGGTAGGTTTGAAACTAGACACATGTCTGAACTCATCGGGTATTCGAAACCTGGAAGAAAGATTGCAGGTTCAGCAACAACAATTAAGTGATCAACAGATTTAGGGTCGGTTTGGATAGCCTTTGCTTATTTTTAGGGATTAAAATTTAGTCACATTTTATCCCTGAAGTCTCAAAGGGGATGGCAATCAGGTATGATGGGTACGAATAGTGCATATTTATACTCCTACTTGTTTGGCCAATGGGTAAAACCCCGTGCACATACCTGTTACACATAGGCGTCATATACCCACGGGTATACCCGTTTACTCACGAAAAAAGTAAAGGAAAAATGAGGAGGAGTGTTGGGTTAGGGTCGACGTGGAGGTCAGTCGGCCGACGCGTGGGGGTCGAGGTGCGCGGCCATGCGGGGCAGTGCTCGGCACTTCAGCAACGTATGAAGGCACAGGCGCATGGCTGTGCAAGGTGGCGCTCTACGATGCGCACGAGCGGCACTCGGTGGCGCGGCCACGTGGGACAGCACAATGGACACGCTCAGCAATGCACCCGTGAGGACATAGCGAGATGCACCGGACGACGTGGGAGAGGAGTGGAGGGAGGAGAGAAGGGAGATGGAGAAGGAGAAGAGATGGGAGGAGGTGGTGGCTATTGACGGTGGAGGGAGTAGAAAGAAGAGGAATAGTGGATGCTAGAGTTTCATATTTATTTATTTTTATAGTAAATATAATCTGGTAAATGGATATGGGTAGTCAATACTCATACACATACCTGTTTATCCGTCGGGTATGAAATTGAGAATAAATCCGACCCTAATAGCGTTTTTACCCGTGGATAAATGGGTACAATTGTCATCCCTAGTCCCAAACAACATTTCTTACGGGGACCCCTAAAGTTTAGTCATTTGACTTATATGTTGTTTATAGGGACTAAAAATATCATACACACTCTGCCTTTATTTATAAACCTCGCATTAAATATTATTTAGTCCCTACATCGAATAAGGGGACTGAACTTTAGTCTCTACTAAAATAAACAAGTTTTAGTCCCCTAAAAATAAGTAAGATCATCCAAACAGGTGCTTAGCACAATACATTTCACAACACCATGTCATAACCAAAATAGCAAGCACAAAGCACATCTAAGTATTCAACGGAACGATAACGTCATGACAAAGTCAACAATAAGTAGAAAGTAAACATAATATAGTTTCTTAGTTTCTCCGTGCAACCAAATCATCTATTAATAACATTCTTCTCAGCATCGTTTTATCAATCTATACTACTTTAAAAGAAATTAATGGTAATGAGTTTGCCGCCACCACCACTTCTCACCGCAAACCAAAATTCTTTAATTTTAGCTTTGCTCATCTCTATTTGCATGATTTTTTTTAATGTTGTAAAATTTCTACCATCACAACGCACGTACAATAAGCTAGTAATCAATAATATCAATAACAAAAATAAAAACATTAAAGATTGAATTGATAGTTTACCTTTCCCTTTCCCTGCAGCAGGTTCTACACATATTAATGCATCGTTTAAGAATACTAGCTACTACTATATTCAAATTCAATAAACTAAACTATCGGATATCGGATATTCGGATACTAGTTAAAATAATTAAATATGAACTAATTATAAAATTAATTGCAGAAACCATAGCTAATTCACGAGATGAATTTATTAAGTCTAATTAATTCATCATTAGCACATGTTTACTATAGTGTCACATTGTAAAATCATGAACTAATTAGGTTTAATAGATTTATCTCGTTAATTAGCTTTTATTTATATACTTTGTTATATCTATGTTTAATACTTTTAATTAGTACCTAAACATCCGATGTAACTGGACTAAACTATTTACTAAAGTAACCAAACAGGTAGGTGCTAAACTAAATTTTGATTTGCAGGGAATGAACGAGAAGCTCCTCAACTTTCTTCTCTGATCTGGCACCTCCAACCTGCGATTTACGGTCAGTTTGGTAGAGCTCCAAACTCTAAAATCTATACTAAAGCTAGCTAGACCTTGTTCCACCACTAGGGATGACAAGCGGGTCTGACGGGTATGGGTAGTGCATACCTACACTTGTACCTGTTTGCCCGACTGGTAAAAACACATGCTCATACCCATTACCCGCGGGCGCCATATAGCCACGAGTATACCTGTTTACTCGTGAAATGGATTAATGGTGTAGCTACGCAGAGAAGAAAGGGTGGACACCACTTGGGCCGTTGCTAGGGCCGATGCACCGTCAGGGGGGAGGGGACACTAAGGACGACCGAAGGGCACCTCGCAACGGGGACGGAGCAGCACACAATAACAAGGAAATGTGCAGGGGCAAGGGTGGCGTAGGGATACGCCTTCTCGGATGCGCAACACGGGCAGCGGGCAGCGCAAGGCGACGTCGTGGCGGGGCTGGCTCGAGCCAGTGCAAGGCGGCACGTGGTGGGGCTGGCGCACGTCAGGGTTGGCGAGGGATAGTTGTCGGTGAGATTAGATGGGGGGTGGGGGCGGCGCAGAGAGGAGGGAGGAGATGGGGTGGGAGGGGCTGAGAGGGAAGAGAGGAGATGGGGTGGGTGCGGCTGAGAGGGGAGAAAGGATGGGGTGGAAGAAAAGGAGGGATAGATTAAGGTTTTGTTTATATATAACGGGTAAACGGGTATGGGTAGTCAATACTCATATCCGTACCCGTTTACCCATCTGGTATAAAAATAAGAACAAATCCGACTCTATTCGGGTTTTTACCCGTGGGTAATTAGGTAATCGGGCATAATTGTCATCTTTATCCACCACTCCAGTTCATTTTTCTGAAGTACTTCCAGTGGGATCCACCTCCCACGAAAAGTATTTGGCTTAGCTCCTTCTCTTTAAGACAAAGAAGCTGGAGTTGCAGCCCCGACAAATGCATCCTTAGAGACTCGTACTTTGATTACCATATCTGCTGGATTATAAGCATTCCTTGCTTGTGATTACCATGCATGATAGCATGCTCTTTTTTTTCCTGGAGTGCTAGATCGTCTTGAAATTTCCAGTAAGCAGGCAACACTGAACAAGCATGATACAACAACATCTTGAAAAAAAAAAGACTTTTCGTTTGATGTCTTGTTCAGATAATTAAGAAGAAGATCATTGTTGCTTTCAGGCTGTCATGAGACGGTGGTTGGGAAAAGGCACACGACCAAAATCTTTCATTTGGAGGGTCAGCTACTACATGAATCATTGCCACTGTCACGTCCTCACATCTGGTAGTGCAGGATGGAAGAATTCATCCAAACATGTATGTGCAAATTCAGAGCAGAAGCGAGTGAAATCCCCATTTCATTTGAGTAGTAAAGCAAAGATGTAAAAGCATTCCAAGGATCGTCTCCTTCAATTCTACCGTCTCAATCATCTTTTGGTGGACTAATTTCGTTTCTACTCTAGGGTAACCGAAGAAAACTATATATCTCCTCTCTAATTATACTTGTCACTTGGGAAATTTGGAAAGAGCATAATGTCTGAGTATTTCGGAATGTAGAGAATGATCCCCGTGATGCTTCAAAAAATTATAGAGAAAGCCGGAGCTTGCTTGAGCCTCTTGCTTAGTTTTTCTCCTATCTTGACCTCACCTCCTCTATTTCGTCTATGCTGTAACCATTTTATTTCATTAACTCGTATGTACATTTTAATCTTAATCTAATATATTCGGTAGCTTTTTTGCCGTTTTTTCAAAAAGATATATATGCGTTGCGTCTCCTTGAAAGGAATTAAAGATGCCAAGACCATGCTCGACAACCTCTTTTCCACACGGAAATTCAAGCCACCAAAAGAAATCATGTGAAATGCATGACCAAATTATATATGAAATGCCTTTTCTTTTTTTGCAAACCGAAAGAAATCCAAGTATTATATTGGTACCATGCCAGATGTACACGAAGCTCCACGATTGATGCAAAGTTAAATCATTCGTAGATCACAAGCCATTAACGTGGAAAATATATAATGGCAACTCCTAATACACTTGCTCCCATTGTATTCTCTTTTTTATCTTCTACTTAGGTTATTTATAGTGGTGGGTTTCATAACACTGTTTTCTAGAATTTCACACCAGCTTTGCAACTGAATGAAATACTCTCTCTCAGTAGAGAGTTTTATTTCACCATTTCCTAGGTGTTGGGGGGAAATACTTCATCCCTAGGGCTTTTAAGATCAACGGGCAAAGACAATTCATTAGCATCAAAACAGAAGTTCATCTCTAAGTTGATGAAGTTTCTGAGCCGAAGGGTACTTCGAAGCATCTGTTCGAAGGTATCCTCTGAAGGCTCCGACGCTACAGTGGAAACAGCAAGACTGACGAGACGTCTGCCTTATCTATCCTCCTCGGCTAGATTTTACTATTTTAGCCCTATTTGGGGTACCAAATAGTTTCCACTATGTCGGTTGTAATTGAGGGGTAAAAATGTCTTTTCCCTGGAGTTTTTATCTATAAATACCCCCTTCTCACCCTGTAATAGGTATTGAATATTCAGATATTCAATACACAACTTCAAACTACTTCGAGCTATTATCAAATTCGGAGGCTTGAGATAGTTCGCTTCGCAAACTCATTGTTTGTTAGTTCTTAATCTTAGAGAACATGTTAGCGTAATCTTTTACGCCAACACCAGGGCCGGCTCTGGGCCGGTGCAAGAGGTGCACCGGCCTAGGGCCCATGGGCGAGGGGGCCCAAGGCCCAGGTATTTAGACTTTAGTAGAGGGAGTTCAGACTCCTCCGTCTCCTCGTATTTAGTCCTCGAGTTTAGATTGGCAATTTGGCATGTGAACAAGCGTCGGACGAACAACCGACAAGCTAACTTATTTTTTTAGATGCAAGTAAAAATACGTATATATATACATATATCATATATACACATAGATTAATGGGTATACTATATGTACACATATATCACCTTAAGAGTGAAAGGGCCCATGACATCGAGTTGGCACTAGGGCCCTCCAAAACAATGAGCCGGCCCTGGCCAACACTAGGCTAACCAGTGTAATTAAATGCAACTAGCTCTCATGAAATACTCTCTCTGATGAAACGATTTGACTCCCAATGAGTGTTTTATTTCATTTCATCTGTCTTGGAAACGGGTTAGCATCATATTATGGTGATGACACTACTTCCTTCTCTTCCCTCATTAATTGAATGTCATGTCAGCAAAAAATCTGATGTATCATAGTAATTAATACCATGAAACCCCTATTATGAATAGCCTTATAATGGTTGTGTCGGTTAAAGTTTGGAAAGTGCTCGGAGCAATAGTTCTGATTTCAAATTTCCTGGAAAACAAAACACTTCAAAATTCATAGAAAATTCATTTTAACCCCGATCGAGTCGTCTAAGTTTTAAATTTTTAGATGCTCAGACGTTAAGACTGTTTTGTTTTAAGGTCTGTAAATCATAGGTAGAGCTATATGATCTCTCATAAATAATATGATATATATATATATATATATATATATATATATGGTCATGGTTGCTTTCTTTGGATGCATATATTGATTGAGTTTGGCGCAACAGCAAAAAGGGGCGTAATCGGTGGACAGGGACCAGTAATAATATGTGAAAAGAAGAACCCTAAAATGGGATAATATTATGAAAGGTACGTGAATGGACATTGGAGCGAAGTGACAGGCATTTGCTTTGCTTGCATTTCTTGATAAAAATAATAAAATATTGGGGCCACGACGACTGCAACGAGCGAGCTAACTCCAAAGTCCAAATGAATCTGCATGCAAACATCTGATCTAGCCGTGATTCTTTAAATGAAAAGAAGAAAAGAAAAGAAAAGAAAAGGAAAAGAAAAGCAGCAGCAGAGAGGAAATTAGGCTGGCAGCAGATCAGGTCGTATTTAATGACACCGATCCATCCAAACGTACTTCCATGAATGCAGCGAGCAGCCGTACGACACTAGTGACCAATCGAGTAATCAGAAATTAAGTATTCAGTTTGCTGGTGCAGTGCATGTACAACCCCAAGACGGTGGAACGGTTTTCAAAGTATAAGAGATAATAAAGAAAATGTATAATATAACTCTAAGCTCCTGAATTATAAATACAGCTAAGAGACAATGCGTATGGAGAATCGTATAGAGACAAACTCTTCGCGGATAGTCTGTCTCTTGTATTTTTTCAGTTAACCCCTAGAGAGACTACCTATTAAATAGGGTTGTACACGCCCTAAGGCTATTTACAATGGGTTTCATGGGGGGTTTATGGTAGTAATTACTATGACACATCAGATTTTTTGCTGACATTGCATTCAATTAATGAGGGGAGAGAAGGAAATATTGTCATCACTATGACATGGTGCAAACCCGTTTCTAAGACGGATGAAATGAAATAAAACGCCCACTCTAAGCCAAATCGTTTTATCAGAGAGAGGGTATTTCATGAGAGCTAGTTACATTTAATTACATTGGTTAGCCTAGGAAATAATAAAATGAAATTCTCCACTGAGAGAGGATATTTCATTCTGATGTGGTCTTCTGGGAAACAGTGTTATGAAAGGCTACTCACAGTGTAGGTTTCATGGTATTAATTACCATGACACATCAGATTTTTTACTCACATGATATTAAATTAATGAGGGAAGAAAAAGAAGCAGTGCCATCTCCATGACATGGTGCTAAACCATTTCTAAGACGGATGAAACGAAATAAAACGTTCACTGTAAGCCAAATCGTTTCATCGGAGAGAGGGTATTTAATTCAATTGTAAAGCATTTAATTACACTGATTAGCCTAGGAAATAGTAAAATGAAACTCTCCACCGAGAGAGGGTATTTCATCCAATTGTAAAGCTGATGTGACTTTTTAGAAAACAATGTTATGAAACTCACCACTCCTAAGAGCATCGTAATCATATACGTCAGTTACTATCCATAAAATTTATCAGCTTGTCACGTAAGTAAAATTCTTCAGCTTGTCACATGAGTAAAATTCTGACGTGGCATGTAATTTAACGAAAATAAAGAAGAAAATTTTAAAAATTACGTCTTAAAAAATCAATTCATCACGATACAATGAAAATTGCTCGGAGGAAAGGAGAGAGAGTAATATAAAAACTTTATTGTATGTGTGTACTAAAAAATTAAGGTTAGGAGTAAGGTTTCTAAAAGTGATATCTTGTTTACATGGCAAAATAAGATATCCTCTAAGAAACCATAGGTTGAGACTACTCTAAAGACATACAAGGAGAGATAAAAAATTTATGGAAACGTAGTCTCGAGAACCAGAAAGACAGAAGAGGGGATTCGATGAGGAAAGAGACAGAAGATAAATAATTGTATGAAAATATTTTATAAAGAAACTATTCATTGGAAATGTGGTGTTTATTAATAGTATCTTACTCTCTTTTCATCTAAAACACT
This sequence comes from Zizania palustris, assembly GCA_019279435.1. Lineage (NCBI taxonomy): Eukaryota > Viridiplantae > Streptophyta > Magnoliopsida > Poales > Poaceae > Zizania > Zizania palustris. The sequence goes on from JAAALK010000080.1 coordinate 18,755,865, forward strand.
ACCTATAAAGACTGTTGGAATTGTCCTAAAGTTGCCTTTGTCATTGAAGAGGGAGGTGAATTAGATCTCTAAAAACATTATTTGGTTTTAGGCATCAAAGAATTTTTATTTTTTATTTGATTATAGAATTCATTTCAGGTCTGGGTCTTCTTCCACGTTAGTTGTGTTCAAAGGCTCAGCAAACTCGCCTTACCATAAGCTGCCACTTATATCACCTTAAATCATCTCTATTGTATTTGTTATCACTGTTGTTATCCCCTAAAATAGAAAGTATGATTTAAAAATATAATTATTGTATTTGTTATTTGACTTGTTATTTTAGAGGACTTGTTATTCCTCTCTCCACACTTCTACATCTAACAAGCCAACCGAACTTGCTATTCTATTGAGTGTTGAGTTTATTTAATTGTTTTTATTTTTGTACATGTATATAAATTGATAAAATATAGCTACATTCAAATAGGAAGTCATATTTAACAAGTACATCGGAGTAAACAGTAAAATAACAAGTCAATTTGTATAGAGATGTTTTTGCTATCGCTATGAATAGCAAGTCAAAAATAACAAGTACAGTAAAGATGTTTTTGTTAAACAATAACTTTTAGCTTTCAGCTCTCCGAGTGAAATCTTGAGGTTTTCTGAAATGAATTAGAAGCGGCTGAAAAAATGAACTTCTCACGGAGAATCACTTCCTGCTACTCTAAGAACTCTGCCAAAGGGATCACGAGTTTCACCGGCACACCTCGCTCTTAAACCAATCACACCTTAAAACAAATCCGATTCTAAATAAGACCCGTACTCGCTAATTAAAAAGCTATAAACTCAACTCAAATAACCTGGCTATCCTCATTTCCTCGATTATTCAGAATTTAAAAAATAAGTTATTTGTTTATAAGGTGTGTAGTATTACATTTGATAAAATCAAATCTAAAAGAAGATAGGCAGAGAGATCAGATCTCTACTCGCCTACAAATTGTGAAGGAGCTACTTGGGGTGTTTGGATCAAAGGGCTAAAGCAAAAGGAGCTAAAATTTAGCCTCTTTTGGGGCTAAAAATCCAAACATCAAGGCTAAAAATGGGCTAAAATTTTTTAGCTCTTTAGCCCTCAAAGAGGAGCTAAAGAGAGGCTAAAATGCCCTTTTTCCACTCATACCCCCACCATGCATGCATGCATGAAAACAAGAGTAATAAATCAGGGTATTTCAGTCATTGTACACTGCAATAATTGCTTTAGCCTTTTTTTAGCCCTTAGATCCAAACAAGGGGTGACTAAAATTTAGCCCCTTTTTTAGTCACTTTGCTTTAGCCCTTTGTATCCAAACATGCCCTTGGTTCCGTTGACTAAAATTTAGTCTGTGTTATATTTGAATTTGAACGAATAAACATTAATTATTTGTAAAAATAATCGCAGAATCGGAGGATTATTCGCGAGACGAATCTATTAAGCCTAATTAATCCATAATTAGCAAATGTTTACCGTAACATCGTATTATCAAATCATGACGTAATTAGACTTATTAGATTCGTCAAGTAAATAATCCACCGATTACGAATATATTTTGTAAATAGTCTAGGTTTAATTCACAATTCAAAATAATATCTAAACATCCGATATTAATAACTAAAATTTAAAATTTAGTCATACACCCCCTAGATTAGTTGGGCAAGCGTCAGCTTCACATCTCTATTATTATTTGTCCTTGCCGCTGCACCTTCACACCTGTTACTGCACGCATCATTCATCACTCACTCCCAAGGAGCACGTACTACTGTACCTGTACGTCCTATACACATACACTGCTCGCTCTCCTTCGGTACTTCAGGGGGATCAAGGGGATAGCCCGTGTCACATCGGATGTTTTGACATTAATTCAAAGGACTAAACTTTAACTAATTATAAAAATAATTACAGAATCAGAGACTAAATTGCGAGATGAATTTTTTAAATCTAATTAATCCATAATTAGCAAATGTTTACGGTAGCATCACATTGTCAAATCATGGTGTAATTAGACTCATTTGATTCGTCTCGTGAATAATCCTCCGATTATAAATGGGTTTTGTAAATAGTCTACATTTAATACTCCAAAATAGTATTTAAACATTTGATTTGATAGGAGCTAAAAAATTTTAGCCCCATCCAAACACCCCCTTCATCTCATTGGCAGCTCAATAACTAATGCTTCGTCCATTCCAAATCAGTTGTTTTTAGATTTTGATGTGGTTATTAAGATGTAAGAAAACAATTTTAGATTACTTTTTAACTGATACTACATGTTATTATGACTCTATGTAAAGGTAAAATAGAAAAATTTACGAAGAAAAAAGTTGTAGAAGTTGTAATATTTAGGACAAAATTTAAACGGTAGAAATGGTTGTATTTTGGGATGAAGGAAGTACGGTATGCCGATACAAATTAAATCTACTCACTTTCTTCCAAAACATTTATATTTTTATTGATTTAGCTTATGTTAAGGACCTATTTGATATCATGCTGAATCTTAAATTTTATATGATATTTACACTTTTATTTTTAATTTAAAATAAAAAATTACTCAACTAAATATCTTTAACTCTAGCTCCAAGATTTTTTAGAACTAGATTGAATAAGCTCTAAAAAAATGCTAGATCCGGAGCTGTGCCAAAAGGGGCAAGTCTCGATTGACACTGCTATAGATCCAGTGTTTTTTAGAGCTAGTTCGATCTAACTCTAAAAAAAATTCTAGACCTAAAGACGTAGATAATGGGAGATATTTAATTAAATAGTTTAGTTTTTATTTTGAACTAAAAATAAACCTCAACGTCGAAGTTATACCAGGCCCTAAACCCCAAGATGGAGAAGAAAGTACCATGACACCTCTCACCAAATGATAGACGGTAAGGATAAGATGAAAACAAAATTAAAAAGAAAAGACAGTGTTCATACGTCAAATACTAGTTTGAAACATAAAGAGTAAAAAACTGTAATAAATTCAGTACAAGAAAAATATCAAGTATCAATTCCTGAATCGACACCCGTGATGCTGCTGATGCATGCCACTGCCACTGTTGTAGTATTAATCGATTGCTCGCTCCAGTGACCTGGCCTGACCTGACCTGACCCGATGGTTCATTCAATTGCTGCGTCGGGTTATTTATACAGGCTTGGTTGGAGGAGCAGTCGCCTCTTCACTCCTCACTCCCTGCTGCTGCCTGTCTCTCCGTCCAGCTCAGCTCCGGCTACCTCCAGATCGCCGCCGGAGAGAGAAAATGGAGGTACAGGGCGCGCCGCCGGACCGGATCAAGCCGGCGGAGAAGCAGCGCGTCTCCGCCGCCGCCGAGCCCGCCGTCCGCTACCGCGGATGGAAGTCCATGCCCTACGTCATTGGTATGCACGCTCCCCCTCTCCTCTCCTCTCCTCTCCTCGTTAGCAAAGCGAGATCCATAAGCTAGCGGATGGGAGATTCTTTAGCTGAATCTGAATCTCAACTATTTACCGTACATTGGAATCAGATCGTGTGAAAGTGTATATATGTGCAAGATTCAGCTCGCTTGTTTTGCTTCACGCATCGAGTCTTCCACATTTCCTCCTCCTCCTCCTCCTTCGTCGTCGTCCCCAATTGAACTCCGAGGAGGCAACCGAGAGCTATAGTTTCTCTGAAATTTTCTATACGAAAGCTTCGAAACAATTGCTTATCATCTACTCTCCCTGTCAATATCAGTGTATTGAACTCCCCCCATTGTAAAATACAAGGCCGAATGATGTAGTCAGTGCAGATCAAAGCTGAAGAGCTTGCGGTGAGGAAGTGGTTTATTCCATGTTCATTTTAACTTCAGATTTCAGAAATAGCTGAATAGTGTTATAGAAATGTTTATAATTTGGTAGAAAATAAACTGAAAGGAAAGGAGTGGATGGGTCATGGAAGACTGGAGAGTCCAAAGCACTGCAGCTGCACATGGCGCGCTCCATCCTCCAAACTCCTCTCATTAAAGTTGGCCGACAGCGACCGTCCTCTCCTCAACGGCACCACCGCAAAAGATTTTCAACCCCTTCCTCTGCTCTGCTACTCTCTGCTCTGCTCTGCTCTTCTCTTTTCCTTTTTCTTTTTCTTTTTGTTGCTGTTTTTGCAGGGATGGATTTCACGTTTAAAAAAAGAGGATTTCGTTTTGCAGGGAGTAGCATTTTATTACTGTTTTAAAACAGGGAAAGATTCCTGCATGTACGGAGCATTAAGTGACTTCAAATAATTCTACAGGAATTCTCATCTGTACTGTACATCAGACTGATTAGAACACTTGAATTTTAAAGAAGTGTTTTTTGAAAGTTTGGAGCTGAATTTGGGAGTTGCGGTAAAAAAAAAAGACGGGCTTTATGAATTTCAGGGAACGAGACGTGCGAAAGATTGGGGACGATGGGGACGACGGCGAACCTGCTGGTGTACCTGACCACCGTGTTCCATATGGACAGCGTCCGCGCCGCCACCTTTATCAATGTCTTCTCCGGCACCTCCAACCTCGCGCCCCTGCTCGGCGCCTTCCTCTGCGACACCTTCCTCGGCCGCTATAACACCCTGGCCGCCGCCTCGGTCGCCTCCTTCGTCGGCATGGTCCTGCTCACGCTCACCGCTGCTATCGGCTCGATGCACCCCCCGCCGTGCGCGTCGGCCTCGTCGGCGTGCCAGGGTCCCACGCATTGGCAGCTCTCCGCGCTCCTCGCCTCCTTTGCGTTCCTCGTCGTGGGCGCCGGCGGCATCCGCCCCTGCAACCTCGCGTTCGGCGCCGACCAGTTCGACCCGCGCACCGACTCCGGCCGCCGCGGCATCGCCAGCTTCTTCAACTGGTATTACTTCACCTTCACCGTTGCCATGATGATCTCCGACACGCTCATCATCTACCTCCAGAGCAACGTCAACTGGGCCATCGGCCTCGCCGTCCCCGCCGCGCTGATGGGTCTCTCCTGCGCGCTCTTCTTCATGGGCACGCGCCTCTACGTCCGCGTCCGCCCCGAGGGCAGCCCCTTCACCAGCTTCGCGCAGGTCCTCGTCGCCGCCGCCCGAAAGCGCAGCCTCCCCGCGCCGGCCTCCGCTGACGACCTGTTCGACCCGCCGCACCACAGCAAGCTGGTGACCAAGATCGCCTACACGGACCAGTTCCGGTGCCTGGACAAGGCCGCCGCCGTTGTGACGCCGGAGGACGCGGTAATACTCGGAGCGGACGGGAGAACGACGGCGGCAGCGAACCCATGGCGGCTGTGCACGGTGCAGCAGGTGGAGGAGGTGAAGGTCCTGGCGCGGATCATCCCGGTGTGGTCGTCGTCGATCGGGTACTACGTGGTGCTGACGCAGCTGGGGACGTACACGGTGTTCCAGGCGATGCAGACGGACCGGCGGATGGGGCGGTTCGAGGTGCCGGCGGGGTCGTTGATAGTGTTCAACATGCTGGCGCTGACGGTGTGGATCCCGGTGTACGACCGGGCGGTGGTGCCGGCGCTGCAGCGGTTTACGGGGCGCGAGGGCGGCATCAGTCAGCTCCAGCGCGTCGGCATTGGCCTTGCGCTGTCGGTGGCGACGATGGTGATGGCGGCGGCGGTGGAGCAGCGGCGGCGCAGCGCTTCGGGCAACATGTGCTGGGCGTGGCTGGTGCCGCAGCAGGTGGTGCAGGGGATATCGGAGGCGTTCTCGGCGATCGGGCTGAACGAGTTCTGCTACAACCAGTTCCCGGAGAACATGAGGAGCGTGGCCGGGGCGCTGCTCCTGCTCGGCCTCGGCGTGGGCAGCTACGCCAGCGGCCTCATGGTCAACGTCGTGCACCGGGCGACGGGCTGGCTGCCGCAGGACCTCAACCGGGGCCGCGTCGACCTCTTCTACCTCGTGGTGGGCGCCATGGCCATGGCCAATCTTGCCTACTTCCTTGTGTGCGCGCGCTGGTACAGGAGCAAGCGAACGGACGGCGGCGACGCCGACGACGAGTCGCCGGCAACAAACGGCCATGACAGCAACCGCTTGATCAAGGCCACCAACGACGCCTGACACTCACTTACTCCATGTGCATAAGCACCAGTGATATGCAACTATAGGTACACGCGTCGATATCCTCCATGCCGACATTGCATTGTGTGAGTTCTTCTCTCCCCCTCTCTTTTTGCATTTTGTGGCACAAGAACTACAGGTTTTCTTTAACGAATGGATAGTTACGATCTCAAACCAAGCCATGTATGAATTTGAGATGAATGACAACGATCACAACCGTTTGGTTAGGATCACAATGTTTGCACCTACTAATGACCAATTTTGTTGAATCAGTCGATCAAAGGTAATGAGATGATGTCCCGAGCAAATATCCACCGTAGGTGGGCTCATTCTCCTTAATTTCAAACCATGGTTTACATGCTAATCGCTAAGATTGATGTATTAAATATGACATACAATCCATCGAAACATAATTAAATAACGATGTCGTTTATCTTTTTTCACAACTTTTTTGATTATCAAAAAATTTACGTAAATGTGTACAAATATAAGTTGTGATGGTAGTACATTCAACAATAAAATAAATTATAACAAAATAAATGATATTTTGAAAAAAGACGAATGGCCAAAAACTTAGATAAAAGTCAACGATATCATTTTAAAGTTAATGGAGATAGTACTAGACAACTTAGGGGGTGTTTGGATTAGGGGCTAAAATACTCTGTCACATCCAATGTTTAAATACTATTTTAGAGTATTAAATGTAGACTATTTACAAAATCTATTCATAATCGGAGGATTATTCACGAGACGAATCTAATGAGTTTAATTATACTATGATTTGACAATGTGATGTTACAATAAATATTTGCTAATTATGGATTAATTAGGTTTAAAAAATTCGTCTCGAGATTTAGTATCTGATTCTGCAATTATTTTTATAATTAATTCAGGTTTAGTCTTTTCAAATTAATGTCGAAACATCCGATGTGACACAGACTAAAATTTAGCCTATAGATCCAAACACCTCTTAATCGTTCGAAACCCGGTGATTACCTCTTGATTATTAAGAGGCGTATAAACAAATTTAAGATCCTTTGATGTTGGATAGGCGCTCAACGAATCCCTATCATCCCGCTATGATCCAATGATGTAGAGTATGGTTCCACGGTGGTCATGACCCACTTCGCAACCTTTCAAGATAAGGCTTCGTAACAGCCGAGACGAGCTTTGCACCATCAGATTCTAGCGAGACGATTATAATCCTCATTGTTGCTTCTTGATGTTAGAGAAGATTCTTGGTGTTAGAGAAAATGGTAATGTAGAGAGACACGTGAGTGTTGTATATGAGACCTTCCGTTGGATACAAAGAACACAAGCTAACCAGATAGGCACGTTTTCTAAGCTACTAAACAATACTCCCTTTGTACCATAATATAACATTTATCTAATTATGCCATGCGTCGACGATGTGATGCTAGAGTAAACATTTGCTAATCATAGATTAATTAGGTTTAATAGATTCGTCTCGCAAATAATCAATCGATTCTGTAATTATTTTTATAATTAGTTCATATTTAATCTTTTGAATTGATATCAAAACATCCGATGCGACACCAACTAAATTTTAGGGGAAGTTCACTATTTTGACACTAAAGAATAAAGAATTGACTTTCGTATTTTTGATATCTGGACCTACTTTCATTTACTACATATCATTTTCAGAAATGTCATCATAAATAAAGTGCGTTTGGAGAATCAAAATAGCATTTTTTTTTTCAATTTTTAGTTGCAAAAGACACGTTCAAATTTATCTATTAGGGCAAGTAAGCAGGTGCACTAGAAGGCGCAGCCTGCATCCGCCCACGGCTCTGCCTGCTGACTGTGTACCGCTTTGTCATGTTGCAAGTAACTCTTTTTCCGGACTCCGGGGATGCATGTTTGAATCCTTAAAAAACGCAGCACTAGACACTAGTTGCGTTGGGAGTTTGAAATCAAACTCCACCCCTCGCTGCTTCCGTTTCAACAGGCCACAATCGTCAACGGCTACTGACCTTCGATCTCCTCTTGAATCTTGTCGTCCTGAAACGGAAGTGAAACTTGATTCGACCATATCTGCGTGAGTTTACTTGCACAAACAAGCAAACACTTGAATCTACTACGTACTATCCGCTGGCCGCTGCTGTGTGTGTAGCTTGCTACGTACGTACTACAGTCTACAGGTTTAGAATATTTCACCTTCACCTGTAGCTTGTATGTGAGCTCAGTGCAGCATTGCTCACTGACAGGTATGACCGCCCTCAGTGTGGAGCCCACGTGTCGGATGGCAGACAGCAGCTCATCACTTCACTCCACCTTTCAAAAGAAAGCTACCCTCTCTTCCTCACTCCCCCGGACACACCCCCACACACACCCAGAGAGAGAGAGAGAGAGAGAGAGAGAGAGAGAGAGAGAGAGAGAGAGAGAGAGATGCATCAGGCTATGGCCATGGACAACACCAACAGCAGCAAGATGAGGAGGAAGCTCATGAGCGCCGCCCTCGTCGTCGCCGCCATGGCCGCGTCACTGCTCTGCTCCGCCTCCATGGCGCTCACCCCGGACGGTACTGCGCATCCACGGATGAACACATGCTGCATTCGTCATCCCTTGCTTGCAATCTCCCCCAACTATAAAGTAGCTGCTGTTTGTGACCAAGGTTTTTCCTCCTCCTTGCAGGCCAGGCGTTGCTCGACCTCAAGCTCGCCTTCAATGGCAGCACCCAGCGGCTCACTAGCTGGAAGCCCACCGACCCCAATCCCTGCGGCTGGGAGGGCATCTCCTGCTCCTTCCCCGACCTCAGGGTCCAATCCATGTCTGTTCCAATCGCCTTCTTCTTTGCCCTTCCCTCCTTTCTTGCATTTCTCCATTTTTAGATTAGCAACTTCTTTCCTTTCCCCCCCCTCTTCTTTACACTTAACAACATTGGATTCCTTGCCCCTGAAAAATCTCTTCTTTTTTTTCCTGCCAGAAATCTCCCCTACATGCAGCTTGGTGGCATCATTTCACCTAGCATCGGGAAGCTCGACAGGCTGCAGAGGCTGTAAGATTTTTCCTTTCGCCGCACAAATCAAGCTCTACCTCCTCCTCCTCCTCTGATTTTTTTAACCCCCCCTTTTTGTTCAGAGCTCTGCATCAGAACAGCTTTCACGGCCCAATCCCTGCAGAGATCAAGAATTGCACCGAGCTCAGAGCAATGTATGTTACTATGATCTTAGCTTGGTTCCATCTCCATCTGTTTGGTGATCAACTGACACTCAATGTTCAGACCGTTCAAATAAAATGTGCAGTTACCTCAGAGCCAACTACCTGCAAGGAGGCATCCCTTCAGAGATTGGAGAGCTCATTCACCTCACAATCTTGTTGGTTCTTACCTGATTTCATCGATTTCTTCTTATCATTGGTCTAATCGAAAGCGTGTGTGTCGCGTGTAGGGACTTGTCGAGTAACCTGTTGAGGGGAACAATACCGGCGTCCATCGGTAGCCTCACTCACCTTCGTTTTCTGTGAGTCTCTTGGTGTATAAATTCCTCACGCTATCTTCTTGGCATTGTTAAAACCGTAGGAACAAATGCTGGTGCAAATCTCTAAAACCGGTATGGTATGCTCGTTTGTATTTCAGGAATCTGTCCACCAATTTCTTCTCTGGAGAGATCCCAAATGTTGGTGTCCTTGGAACCTTCAAGAGCAGCTCGTAAGCTTAGCTTTGGCCCCATGTCCTTCTCTACTTTCTTCAATGCATGGCAGCTCTTTATGATGTGGGAGGATAGCAGTTGCAAATATGATCAAACTGGTGCATTTGTGCTGCTGTTTGGACAACCTGCATTGAATGCCATGATGCGTTTCGTCACATGATGAGTCGACGGCGTTTTTCAGGTTCGTCGGGAATCTGGAGCTCTGTGGATTTCCCATCCAGAAGGCTTGCCGTGGAACCCTCGGGTTTCCTGCCATTTTGCCGCACTCCGATCCCCTCTCCTCGTCTGGCAAGCCTTCCATTTCAAGGCCATGTTCTCAATGTTGGAGCTCTTTTATCCAACTGTTGGTGGCAAAGTGTGTGACTTACTAACTGATTGTGCCATGTCTCTGTCACAAACAGGTGTTTCACCAATCATCAACAACAAAACATCGCACTTCCTTAATGGCATTGTCATTGGCTCAATGTCAACCATGGCCCTCGCATTGATCGCGGTACTAGGCTTCCTCTGGATATGCCTCCTGTCTAGGAAGAAGAGCATTGGTGCAAGCTATGTTAAAATGGACAAGCAAACCATCCCAGATGGTAATAAAAATCAACGCATCTGCGGTCACTCATTACTGCCTGTTCAGACTCACTTCATGGAGACTAATATCTATCTGTGGTGTCCTTACTCAGGTGCAAAGCTTGTGACGTACCAGTGGAACCTTCCATACTCATCAAGTGAGATCATCAGACGGCTGGAGCTGCTTGACGAAGAGGATGTGGTCGGTTGTGGTGGTTTTGGTACTGTGTACAAGATGGTGATGGATGATGGCACAGCATTTGCTGTCAAGAGGATCGACCTCAACCGCGAAGGGCGTGACAGGGCCTTCGAGAAGGAGCTCGAGATTCTGGGCAGCATTAGGCATATTAACCTTGTCAATCTGCGAGGATACTGCCGCCTTCCCACAGCCAAGCTGCTCATATATGATTTCTTGGAGCTGGGCAGTCTGGACTGCTACCTTCATGGTAAGCCCATTGACAATTGTCATGCATCTCACACACATACTGTTCCACGATCATGGATGCAACTGCATCAATTGTTCAATGCCATCTTATGGTACCTACCTGATTCTCAAACACGCTGCTACTAATTCAGGAGATGCTCAGGACGAGCAGCCATTGAACTGGAATGCACGGATGAAGATTGCGTTGGGCTCTGCTCGAGGGCTGGCGTATCTGCACCATGATTGCTCACCTGGGATTGTCCACAGGGACATCAAAGCGAGCAACATCCTTCTGGACAGAAGCTTGGAACCCCGCGTATCGGATTTTGGCCTTGCGAGGCTACTGGTAGACAATGACGCCCATGTTACCACTGTTGTGGCGGGTACTTTTGGATACCTAGCACCAGGTACTTATTCTCTATTCGAAACTGTGATGCTTTCAAACAAAACGAAAGATCATGTTATGTCCTGCAAATTACTACATGGAGAACCATATTAGGAGTTTGTGGCTGCAAGTAGTATTAGTAAAATACTAGAGGTATATTTATTAGACAAATCATGTTTTAGAACAACACAAATCTTGCCTTTTTCATCCTATGTTGAGCACCTGCCATCCAGATTGACATAGGCATTTTAACTTTATGGACAGAATACCTGCAAAATGGCCATGCTACTGAAAAATCAGACGTGTATAGCTTTGGAGTGCTTTTGCTCGAGTTGGTGACTGGAAAGAGGCCTACGGATTCATGCTTCCTCAAGAAGGGACTGAACATTGTTGGCTGGGTAAGCACTTGATATATCTTCCTCCCCCCCCCCCCCCCCCCCTCCTACGAATCTTGGAAGGGACAAAAGCAATCTGAATTCTCAACTTTCTTCTGCAGCTGAACACGCTAACCGGGGAGCATCGGCTGGAAGAGATCATCGATGAGAACTGTGGCGACGTGGAGGTTGAAGCGGTGGAGGCGATCCTCGACATTGCTGCAATGTGCACCGACGCAGACCCAGGGCAGCGCCCATCGATGAGCGCCGTCTTGAAAATGCTGGAGGAAGAGATCCTGTCGCCCTGCATGAGTGAGCTCTACTATGAGCAGCACCTGGAACTCTAGGGTGAGTATGATGGTTGCAACTCATGATTAAGGTGAGAAGCAACAGTTTTGTAGATATATGATGATGAACCGTGTAGGAGTGTAGCTGGACATCTTTTTTGCTCAACTGGTTCTTGCTGCAGAATCAAATCACCGTGTTCTGTACATAATGAGACCTGTGTTCAAGTGTGTTCATCCGTTTTCATTACTTTTTATCAGTCTGTGTGGCTGCTGCAAATCCACTCGAACCAAATCACATAAAGTTGGATACCAACCAGGCAAAGCAAGAAGAAAGGATGCAAGCCAAAGCAAGAAATGAGCGCGATAACCATCCATTGGCACATTTTACTAGTTACTTTCTGATAACCTGAGGATTCTCACTTGGTACTTTTTATACAACATCTGGGTGAGTGGCTCCAAATATTCCAGGCTTGCATGCATGGCGATCTTGGTAGATGTAGCTCACCAGGCTCCAAACCAAACAAAATTATAGGCTTTGATTAGCAGCTGCAAGAAAACAAAATGTACAGTGAAGCAAGGACGGAGAGAGGGGGCATATTAGGCACGGGAGCGAAACTAGCACGATGCTCCAGGAAGAAGATGAAAAAAAAATTAGTGGTGCACGCTTCCATTCTTCCATGGCACTAGAGAAGTGAGCCCCTCGTCAAAATCTCCAGCTCTTTTGAAAGCTTCCACAACAAAGAGAATATAATAACAATCAGCAAGATCTGAACTCTGTCAATGTGCTACTATAGTAAGTAGTACTACCACAGTGGTTCTCAAGTCAAGTAGATAATTCACAATAGTTCTCGAGGCTCAAGATCAAGCATGAAAAAATCCAATCTTTCAGAAAATCGGAACGAGGTGAAATCCCCTCAAATCCTCTTTCAGAATGGTGGAGCCACCTGCAGTTTTTAGCTAGGAATGCTTTTAAAAGGCCTGCGTGTGTGCCAAATGCTTCCAGACAGACACTGCTTAACACCACACATGGATGCAGCGAGCCATGACATGCAAGGTCTGCTGCTCTTGCTGCTGCTGCTGCAAGCTCTACCCACTAATGGAGATTGGAGCAGGACATCATCTGCAGTTGGCTTAGAGCGCAGTCACCCTCTAGATCCATGCCATCGACAACTACAAAGAGCATTGCGAAATCAGAGAAACCGGTTCTGAGCATTGGTAGTGGCATCAAAACCCTGGCACCGTGATGGTACAGACAAGAGTGGTAGTAATTTTTTGCAAGAGCATAGTTAAGTGCAGGCGTGGCACTCATGTCCATGGCCGTTGCAGGTTTGACAGGCTGGTAACTGGGACAAAGGTTACAGGCAGGGCAGGAGTAACTGTAGCTCGGATTTTGGCCCACGATCTGACGGAGACACGAGGCTTGCGTGAACGCTGGGATCCACCTGCTGCTTCAGCGTTGTCAGTTGCCATCAGGGTTGGGTTGGTCGTGTTCTTTTTCAGTTTTTCTTGCTCCCTGGCCCTGAGATTGATCGATCTGGGAACTGGGAACCAGTATCAGAGGAAAAAGAGACCCACATAAGAGGTAATCTGCTCTTAATCTGATTGTCATTTATCTTGAGTAATGAACATGTAATGCAAGATGGAAACTTGAACAGCTCAATAGCAAACAAATATCGCAGTTACTAGTATACTAAAGCCCTGTTTGGGGGAGCTTCTGGCTGGCTAGATACTTCTAGTATCTAGAAGCTCCCCCAAACAGCATCTCGGGTAGTCCAGATTTTCAAAATCTGCAGAAGCAGCTAGTCTCTCCAAGCCTAGTAGCTGAAAAGCTGGCTAACCCCAGCTTCTCCAGATTCTGTAGATTTTTATTTACCTACTATGTTACTGAATAAACCCACCCACCCAACAACTAGCTACTCCAACCAGCCAGCTAGATACTCGGACTAGCTGATTCTGAGAATCTGCAGCTCCCCCAAACAGGGCCTAAGCCTCCAATGACGGCGAGACTTGTCAGGAACTTGCTAGAGAGACGGCGAGGATGACGTTGCCGGCGAGCTCACATGAATCGAACATACCAGAGGTTAGGAAATGTTGTGTTAACTTTGACATTTTCTTTATTATCTATTCCTGTGATAAGTAGTCTATTACATAGTAAGTAGAATTTATTTGGTCCCTATAACCAGGAGTGCTACCTTATAATCAGGATAAGCTATCGTACATAGGCTACAAGCTAAAATAGAAAAGCATAATTATCGCATCCATGAATTATTCTTAACAATCTCCTCCTAAGCCTTGTGGTGAAAAACTCTCGTATCAACAAGGCCGATCTTTGATCTCAGCTCACAAAACTTGATCTTACCAAGTGGTTTTGTCAAAATGTCCCCCAACTGATCTTTACTTATAATGAAATCCACTTTGATCAAACTTGCTTCAGCCAACTCCCTGACCAGATGGTATTTCACCTCAATATGCTTATTCTATCCATGGAGTACATGGATTCTTAATCAAAGCAATCGTCAACTTATTGTTAACCCTTAGCATTGGTGCCTTAGGTTCTGATCCTTGGAGAACCTAGCACAATTATGATATGGCTAGCCACAACACCTGACTAACAACATTAGCCGCTGCTATATATTCTGCTTCATAGGTTGATAGTGCCACTGAAATGTTTTATTTTTGAACAAGCACAATTCATCAGCACCGAAATGAATTCATCTCTATCTCTTGGGTTGTAATCCTAGTGGAGAGCATCTCGGATGAAACACCAGATCAAAGCCAACATATGACATTGAAAAATTATATGGTCCATAGTTTCCTCTTGACCACACCATTTTCAATTTGGGTTCCCATTCCATCCCATTTTTTAAGATAACATCCCACTTTAATCATCCCTCAAACAATAGCCAAACAAATATTTTTTTACTTTCAAGGAGATGAAACTTTTCTAGATAATCATAGCTCTATGATCAATTACTCCACCAAAAGTCATCCTTCTATAAACAACTTTGGAAGTGAAAGCAAGTAATAGCATCATCTCTCTCGCTAATTATCACATTCTCAAGGGTAGCATACAACTCATGCAAATTCCTCAAGTCACTTCCCATCAGGGATCTTCTGAGATTAATGTTCCACCCATTATCTTCATACACATTATTCACAATTTCCCAAGGAGACCGACAAATCTCAAACAAATTATGAAACTTAATGCTTAGAGGAACATCATCTAACCAAGCATCTCTGTAAAAATAAACTCATCTTCTATTATCCACTTGGAATCCACGACATTGTTAGACCCGCAATTTGACTTTACGAAGGCTTTTTTTTTTTAAAAAAAAATCCCCTAAAGCCGAGGATTGGAAAAACACCTATCATTGCTATATTTCCTTCTTAATAAAGTAAAACACATTCCATCATTTTCGGATTCCATCTTAAAGATCCACTTTCCTAATAGGGCTATATTCCAAGCTCTTATATCAATAAACCCAAGACCTCCATATTCTTTTGGGACACACAAAGCTCTCCACTTCAACATGCGATATCTCCTTTTCTTTTCAAGACCTTCCCAAAAAATTTCCGGTAATTCTATCAATTTCTTGTTGAGTTGTTTCAGGAAGAAGATAAGCCACATATTGTACATTAGGATAGCTCAAGTAAGAATTAATAAGGACCATCCTCTCACCATAGGAGAGATGTCCACGGTTCCATCAATTCCATGTAGGAATTCTTTTTGCAAACTTATCTACTAGATTTTTAAATTCTAGAACAGATGGTTTAGCACCTGACATAGACATTCCAAGGTAACAAACGAGAAAATCTCCCAAAGTTCACTTCAAAATTTGTTTGCCACCTCTACAACCTCCTCTTTTGTGGCCCCAACTACAAATACCTCATTTTTATGACAATTAATCTTAAGTCCAAACATTATTTTAAAATAGAAGAGCAGAAACTTCATCACCATAAAATTATTTCCACTATAATCCATGAAGAGAACAGTATCATCGTCATATCGAAGATTAGTTATTCCACCTTTCACCAAATGAGGCACATGATTTTTCTCTTTACCTCTTAACAACAATTCAGCCAAGGCATCTCCAACCAAATTAAACAGCAAAGGAGAAAGTGGATCTCACTGCCTCAATTCTTCGTAAGTTCTGAAATAGCTTCCCACATATCCATTAACATTTATAGCAACTCTGCCTCCTTCAACCACCTTTTTCATCCTATCAATCCATTTACCATGATTTTTTCTGTACATACCCTCACATGAAAACTCCTGATTGACCTTTATCATAGGCTTTTTTCAAAATCTAGTTAAAAAATCTCACCTTTTTGTTTCTTCTTTTAAGTTCATGTAAAACCTCACGCAAAACAACCAGTAATTCTAAAATATTTCTCCCAAGAATAAAATCAGCTTAGTTTTGATCCACAACTTTGTGCACACTTTTTATCAGCCTAGCAATTAACACTTTTGTGATCAGTTTATAGCAGATATTCAGTAGTAGACAGATAGATTGATCTAAATTGTCTTATTGAATTTGCATTTTTGATCTTTGGGATAAGAGTAATCGCTCCAAAGTTTAATCTACGTAGACTTAAATCTCCAGCAAACAACTCACCGACGGCCGGTGCGCGACCGCGCACATCGGCGACGGCGACGGCGGCAACATCGAGGGCCTCGCCGACGAGACGATCGGCCGGCGCGGCCGCAGCCGGCATTATTCTCGGCGTTCCGGGAGGCCAGCAGCTTCGGGCACGCCGTGCTGGACACCAAGAACTAACCGTACGTACCGGAACGGCGGCGGCGGTCGGCGCCGGCACAGCGTGGTTCACCAACCGCTGCTACACATGCCCAGGCACCACGACGACTGCGCCACCAAGCAAGCAGCGATTTTTTTTTTTCCGAGTCGATCTTCTTCGTGGTCACCGTCGTCGACGCGCTCTGTTTTTTTACTACATGATGTTGTTGTTCGTAGTCACGTATAATAATCTACCTACGCCGGTACAGAAGAATAATGCATATATGCCATTGCCAATCATGCATGTATTAGCATATATACAAGAATATGAGTATATGATGATGCGTGTGTAACTTGACTTTGCTGCTGATTGTTTTAATTCTGGACAAGATCAGTTAGGTTAAGTTTCTCATATAGGTCTGAGCGAGACATTAAAAATATGTGACAAGCTGAGGAAGCAGAAATCACCATCTGTGGTTGAATTCCAATCAATATGCATGAATCATGATGATAAGTGGCAAATCATTCGAGGTCCTTTGGTTTAGTTTTTGGGAACAGTTTTTGTTTTCTGGAAGTCAAAAGCCAAACTAAAGGGTCTATTTCAAACTAATGCTTTTACTAAAAGTAACTTTCGGTGCGATGAAACTGTGAAAGCTCCACTTATTTTCTGCGGCTTATTGATATTTTAAATTTCATACAACCGTACAAAATTCTATAAAATGATATTTAAGATTTCATACAACCGTACAAATTTCATACAACTGTACAAAATTTCATAAATTGATATTTTCAAATTTCATACAACCAATACAAAATTTCATAAATTGAATTTTTACACAACTCACAACTCAAAGCAACTTCTTCATAATCGTTTGCTTTCTCGCTGCTAAAATCTCATCCCACGACACTTGGACACATCAACCGGCTTCTGGTTTCACCTCGTTTTCTTCTCTCGAACTGAAGACAGTACGTACAATGCATGTTGCATGTGAAAAGCCTCAAGATATCAAGTCAACCAGGCCGAGAATTTCTACATTGTTTTATCCGCGTCAAAGTCTTCGATGCCAGTCGGCAGTACGCGAGCTTAATTGACATGCCAACCGCCACTGCCAGTGGCAATTTCAGAAAAAGAAAAGGAAACTGCTAGCTTATTCTTCAGAAAAAAAGCCCTGAAAGCCTGAATGTTACTCCGTTACTGCTGCAAAAAAACCCTCTAAATCTGAAGCTGCAAATCAGTGTCACTTTTACCCTCTAATAATTAATAATGTTAGTGATAAAATTACTCGAAAACAATGTGCTACGATTCCATTGTCAGTCAAAGAAAGCAGGCAGAAGCATATGGGATATGGCATTGTCAGGCGTTGCCATTCGATGTTGATGTTGCGACTGACAGAGTGTAGCGGTTTCCGAGTCAACCTCCAAGTCCTTAATCAAAACGGCGATCATTAGATTAGATTAGATTAGATTAGATTAGATTAGATTAGATTAGATTAGATTACAAGTTGATAACCTCCACGAATCTCCGCATGATCACATCCTTCAACTAAACCCTTCCCTGATAATATATAATCGGAGTGTAATAAACACAATCCATGGATATTCCCTCGCAAATCATGCACGCTAATCAAGGTCAACATTGAAGGCACACGTAGGAAATGTAAGTTGACATTTGAAAAAGGAAACGAAACGAAAAGAAAATATAAGAGGAGAGGAGAGGAGCAGGAGAAGGGAAAGCTATGCGTATACCATGGCCGGCATGGGAGCTCGCGTCGTCGCTCTGGCCGCCGCGCTCCTGGCGGCGGCGACGTGCGCCGGCGCCGGGGTGACGAGCGAGTACCGGCGGAAGCTGGAGGCGACGGGAGACATGCCGCTCGACGCCGACGTGTTCCGCGTGCCGCCGGGGTACAATGCTCCGCAGCAGGTCGGGTTCAGCTCGTTCGTTCGTTCGTTCAAGCTGAGAGCTGACGCACAGCCTCTGGACGTCGACGACCATCTCATATATATATTGTCAGCTAACTGCGTGATTGATGGTGATCAGGTGCACATCACGCTGGGGGACCAGACGGGCACGGCGATGACGGTGTCGTGGGTGACGGCCGACGAGCTGGGCAGCAGCACGGTGAAGTACGGCCGGTCGCCGGACAAGCTGAAGCACTCGGCGGGGGGCAGCCACACCCGCTACGATTACGTCAACTACACCTCCGGCTTCATCCACCACTGCACCCTCACCAACCTCCAGGTACAACAAATCAAAGCTCCTCCAATTAATCAAATACTCCTCCTGCCATGGCCGATGCCGATGCCGATGCCGATGCCGACGCTGACACCATGTTTCAGCATGGAAGCAAGTACTACTACGCCATGGGATTCGGGCACACGGTGAGGAGCTTCTCCTTCACCACGCCTCCCGAGCCTGGCCCCGACGCCCCCTTCAAGTTCGGCCTCATTGGTAACGACCACACCTCCTAACTCCACTCTACATTTCAGTCCACTCGTTAGGATTCGGTTGCAGACGATAGCAGTTGACTCGTAGTCCACTGCAAAACTTCAGTGTCACTCGATCAGTACTGCTGCCGCTAAAGTCACTGAAAAACTATTTATTTCTTGGTTCCTAAACTGAATTTAAACTTGCAAACTCGACATCAGAGGTATATATTATGGATTTTTTTGATGAGTGATGAAATGGGAAGCGTGGGAGTAGTGCAGTACGGTAAATCAGATGTGTATGGGTGCGTGTGTGCAGGTGACCTGGGGCAGACGTTCGACTCGAACAGCACGCTGGCGCACTACGAGGAGAACGGCGGCGACGCCGTGCTCTTCATGGGCGACCTCTCCTACGCCGACAACTACCCTGTCCACGACAACAACCGATGGGACACGTGGGGACGCTTCGTCGAGCGCAGCGTCGCTTACCAGCCATGGATCTGGACCACCGGCAACCACGAGCTCGACTACGCGCCGGAGCTGGGCGAGACGGCGCCCTTCAAGCCCTTCACCCACCGCTACCCGACGCCGTTCCGCGCCGCCGCCAGCACGGAGCCCTTCTGGTACTCCGTCAAGGTCGCGTCGGCGCACGTCGTCGTGCTCGCCTCCTACTCGGCCTACGGCAAGTACACGCCGCAGTGGAGGTGGCTGCAGGACGAGCTCACCAAGCGCGTCGACAGGAAGGTGACGCCGTGGCTCATCGTGCTCACGCACTCGCCGTGGTACAACAGCAACAACTACCACTACATGGAGGGGGAGACGATGCGGGTGCAGTTCGAGCAGTGGCTCGTCGACGCCAAGGTCGACCTGGTGCTCGCCGGCCACGTCCACTCGTACGAGCGCAGCCGCCGCTTCTCCAACGTCGACTACAACATCGTCAATGGCAAGGCCACGCCGAGGCCTAACGAGCACGCGCCCGTCTACGTCACCATCGGCGACGGGGGCAACATCGAGGGTATCGCGAACAACTTCTCGTCGCCGCAGCCGGCGTACTCGGCGTTCCGGGAGGCGAGCTTCGGGCACGCGACGCTGGAGATAAAGAACAGGACGCACGCCTACTTCGCGTGGCATCGCAACCACGACGGAGCAAAGGCCGTGGCCGACGCCGTCTGGCTCACCAACAGGTATTGGATGCCCACCGCCGACGATGCATGACGAAACCAGCTCAGATCAACACTTGTAACATTTTTATTACACTATTTCTTCTTGTTAAGGAATGCAACCATAAGCTCTTAAGTTGTGTTAGCGGGTTTGCCTTTATATGATCCCCGTGAACCACATTTCATCGCTCTTAAGTGAATTCTTTGGTATATCCGTCGATCTCCTGATCTTGGCTTGATAATTTGGATGTCACTCCATCGTGAGCTAATTGCTTACTCTATTTTTGACCGGGTTGGATGTCCCGACACTTATAAGTTTACTTTCGACTATACGGTCTTCTTATGTGACAATTTTATCTCCCGATCTTCTAAGCGATAGGTCACTACCGTGTCTTGTTTCAATGCTGAGACCGAATATCACGCCGTAGCAAATGCTTCAACAATTGCTCCATGAGCTCCGTTCAACACTAACACATCAAACATATCGAGAACACATTATATTTTGTTCATTCGTGAAAAGGTTGCTCTTGGTACTGTCTAAATTTTGTGTGTTTCAACTACATCTCAGTACGTCAACATCTTCACTAAAAGTCTTTCTTCAGCTATTTTCTTTTTTCTTTGAGTTTCAGTCTAATCTTAATATTCGTCCGATAAACATGATGACTGTAGGGGCGTTAAAAATATAATATTTATCCTCTCTTTCTTTTATACTATATATATAACTCAGTTTTACTGTTATAGAATGTGTGGATGTATTTAGAGTCTGTTTCGATCCAAAGGGTTAATACAAAGTGACTAAATTTTAGTCATCTTCGTTTAGATCAAGTGATTAAAGTAGAGGCTCATTGATTTTCATGTATGCATGCATGGTGGGGGTAGAGGTAGGAAAGAGGGCATTTTAGCCCCTTTTAACTCCTCCTTGAGGGCTAATGAGACTAAAAAATTTTAGCCCTTTTTAGCTCTTACTGTTTGGATCTTTAGCTTTTAAAGTGACTAAATTTTAATCAATTTGCTTTAGCCTCTTACATCTAAACAGGCTCTTAGGCTATTCACAATGAGGTTTCATGGGGTGTTTCATGGTATTAATTACCATGCCACATCAGATTTTTTGCTTACATGACATTCAATTAATGAAGAAAAAGAAGGAAGTAGTGTCATCACCATGACATGGTGCTAACCCGTTTCCAAGACGGATGAAATGAAATAAAACAACCACTTAGAGCTAAATCGTTTTATCAGAGAGAGGGTATTTCATGAGAGTTAGTTGCATTTAATTACATTGGTTAGCCTAGGAAATAGTGAAACGAAACTCTCCACTGAGAGAGTGTATTTCGTTCAGTTGTAAAGCTGACGTGACATTCTAGGAAACAGTGTTATAAAACCCACCATTGTGAATAGCCTTATATGTGCACTTCGTGATCGAATTTATTCATTGGGTTGAACTCTATCACACTTTCAATTACCTATTTCGTCACTAAATAACGTTGGTTGTTTTCAAGGCTAGTTATTACAAAATTTGCATTAATGAAGTCCAGAACCGTCACCACTGGCACCGGCTCCGCCGCTGCCGCCGCGGCTCCGCCACCGCCGCCGGCGGGGTAATCTCGTAATCTCGCGTGTATCTAACGGAAGAAGATAGGTAATCCTTCGCTAATAAGAAAGTCACCGCGGTGGTTCGTCTCAAATTTTCTTTAAAATAAGAGAGGGCGGATAGCCGACCGGCCTTCCTCCCTTTCTCCTTCCACTCCCCCGGCAGAGGAAGAGGACTCTATCAACGCACCATGACGAGCTCCTCCTCTCCTTCTCGAAAGGTATCAACCCTAGCTCCTCTCTCCAATCCGTCGGGTTTTCGCCGGTCAGGACGGTTGTTTCTGATCATGATTCGGCTAAAAATACCCCCTTTTCGCGTGCGCAGGCGCTGAGCAAGATCGCTTGCAATCGGCTGCAGAAGGAGCTCGCCGAGTGGCAGGTCAGCCCCCCTTCTGGGTTCAAGCACAAGGTCTCCGATAACCTCCAAAGGTGCCGTCTTTCTGGCCACATCCCTGCAATTGATGCCGTGATCTTGTCTTCTAGTTGATTTCTGATTCTTCTTGTGTTGATGAACTATCTGATCCCATCTAATAAATAGGTTTACGAGTCTTGTCTGCCCCGCGTGGGTTCTCGATTTTAGGAATTTCTGGGGGTTTATCAAAATTGTTATCTGTTCTCTGTGGTGATGGACCTGTAGTAGTCGCCTAACAGGAGAAATTCCCATTGGATAAGTAAACAGGTGGGTAATCGAGGTGGCCGGAGCGGCGGGCACGCTGTACGCCGGCGAGTCATACCAGTTGCAGGTTGACTTCCCCGAGCATTATCCCATGGAGGCGCCTCAGGTGAGGTTTTCATAAAGAGATTACACGTTCTCATATAAAAGACCGCACCTTTAATTCCATCTTATACTGATACAAAAGGTCGCGTCTTTAATTCCATAGTTTCTTCTCATCTGTTCCTTTTGTTTGATTTGCTTGCAAAACAAGGTCATTTTTCTCAATCCGGCTCCGATGCATCCTCACATTTACAGCAACGGGCACATCTGTTTAGGTAAAGCTGTTCCTTATCATCTAAAAAAAGAAAGTTGTTCCATCTGACTGCTTCTTGTCTGTAGGAGAATAATTCTTTGGCCTCCATGTTTATGCTTTTGATTAATTGCATGCTGTATGAGAATGTTCTTTGCCTAACCAAACGCTCCATCTAGCTGTCTGTTTGATGCTAAGATTCTATCTACTAGCGGAAAGCCACCACCTTTGCCAATTGTGCTTTTCCAGTTCTTAGAGTAGCTGTACAATTGAGATGCTCTGACCTACCTTTTTTATTCTATTTTTCCTTTGGGGAAAAATCCTTTTCATTCTATTACAAGACGGTCTTGATGGGATCACATGATTCATGACCTTGTTGTAAACTGGTGTCTCTTGTTTCTGCTTTCTAAGTTTCTTATTTTTTGCGTGTTGGTGGTTTGTGTGCTTCTAGTTCTATAATATCTAGCCATTAGCGGTAAGTTTAAAAGTTCCATATTTATCTTAACTGAATCCTGAGTCCTCAGCGCTCCTTTCCCCTCTGAAATTTGGTTAGTTAGCTGGGTAGGCAACTTATTATTGTCTTTGTCTTCTTGTATATATGTTAGTTAGCCATCAATTGTATATGACTGGAAATATGTTGCAACAGCTTTTTTGTTTTGTTCCCGTCTGATTTGCATACAGCTGCCTATTTGGTAACTTGTTGAAGTAAGTGTTTAATTTTTAAATGCCATAGATGTAAACAATGAAGAAAATCACCTCACCTCATGTAGTATGGGCTTGCAGCTGTACTTGATGTTAATGCTCATTTGTGATACACAGAACAGAAACAACCTTCGTTCATTATTTTATTTTTATTGCCATATATATATATTGTCCCTTGACTATAGTAAAGAGTTCCGAAGTTAATTAAAATAAGTTATCAATGTCTATCACAACATTTCTAACCTTGGTTATCTGAATTTCTTAGTGGTATGGGTTGGAGCTTGGAATACAAATGTGTCCTTTTTCTATGTAAATGAGCAGAAAAGCCCATGCAATGATGGTTTTATTGAAGAGTGAGGATGCATGTTTGGTTGGTGGGGCGTGGTCTGGGGTGTTTTGTTAAACTTGTAGCATGTCTATGAGGACTAACCATCTATACTAAGGTACAGCCTAGGAACTAGGAAGATATCGGGCTTATGTTCATGTTTTACGATATTGTATGACTACAGTGTTGGCTCTCATGTTTGTTGTATAGCCACCCTATTTTATTTTATTAAAGTAGCTAAATGCATTGTGACAAAGTGACAATAGGTAATCATAGTTTAGACTATGAAATGTATTTGTAGAATCAGGCATTGCCATAGTAAAACTATTTTTCCATAGAATTGTTTACCTGCTGGTACTACACAATACTTAAATAGATTCTATGCAATTTTCCCTATTTTGAATGTGGTGTTTATTATCTGGTGTCACAAAAGAGGAACTCGAATCATCAATAGCATTTTCCCTACTCTCTTGCCAGTTGATTGTTGATTCATTGTGTTTTTTTGCTAAGAAAACAAATGAATGTGATTTTTGTTATAATCCTCTAACTTGTGTAACATGCTGACTTGCTTGTGGGTGTAAAGTTGATGAGATTTACATTATTATGGGTAACTTTTAGCTAGCTATCTCAAGTAAAATTTAATTTTTGTCCCCAAGACCCAAGCAACATGCTTTTAAGTTTTAAGTTATATACAACAACTGGCATCTTGAATCTCTTACTTCCATTATTTAACCAGTCTAGTAGAGCAAAAGTGAGTTGTATTAACTCTGTGCAGCTTCACTGCACACCTGGCACATTTCATAAGTATCTATACTATAGTATCTAATGTACTTGTCAAGTGCTCTATTGAAGTAACATGGGCTACTGATTCTGAAATACAGTGCAACTGAAAAGCAATCATTTAACATGATTCATTTAACTTCTCTCTCGTTAGGTTAACAAGCATCTGAAGTTAATCTCTGATATCATCGCTGAGCATTTGGCATTCCTCCATAAAAAGAGAACAACCTGAATTTTTTTAGTGTCGATAACTTTTCTGTGGCTGTGAATCAAATATATATATATATAGAGAGAGAGAGAGATGGAGAAAGTTGGTGGAACCTAGAAAGGATGGGATATAATTTTTGTACATGATGCATGCAATGTAATGACTGATAAGAATAACAGATTGCTGTGGGTTTTCTTTCTTCAGATATACTGTACGATTCTTGGTCACCGGCAATGACCGTGAGTTCGGTCTGCATCAGCATCTTGTCCATGCTGTCTAGTTCACCAGCAAAGGTTACATAGCGCCTTCCAATTTCATTTGGCCTATGATAAACGCTTTAGAATGTGTCTTACTTTGTATGGTGTGCTGTTTTCAGCAACGTCCGGCGGACAATGACCGCTACGTTAGGAATTGCCGCAACGGGAGGTCGCCGAAGGAGACGAGATGGTGGTTCCATGATGACAAAGTGTAACAGGAACTGGTTGGCAGCACTTGTGGGCATCCATAGGAAATCTCTTCCAAGGGGAGATGGAGATGACTCTAGGCTTGCTTTAAAAGCACCCCTCTATTGAACTGAACCACCAAGCTTAACATGCTGGGATGGTTTGTACATGAGCTCCAAACGTGTTGAATCGTGAATATAATATTTCCGCAAGTGATTATACAGAATAAGCAAGTGTAACAGGTCGATTCTCTGATTAATATGAGCTCAAAAGGAAAAGCATATTTATCAATGTCATAATAATAGTTTGTTCATGTGCTCTTGCTATGTCTGCCTATGAATAAATAATAATCTGTTGAACTCATAGTGGTGCCAGATCCTCGCACCATTTGTGTCTCACACCCTCCATCTCTCAACCCGAAGTGCAATGTGAAATTTTAGGTTTTGTAAGTTCATGTTTCAAGATTTAACTGTACAATGGAAGCTGTTGAATGATTGTGCAACTCTAGCGTTTGTCTGGGTTGTTAATGATGGTGAGTGGTGATGAATGTTTTTTGTGAATCTGTAATGAATGGTACTCTTACCAGGCACTCTCAAGATCCAGTAAAAATGTGATTAACCCAAATCACTGCATTTATCAAATCTCAAGCTTTGATTCTACTGATGAGAAGTCCAGTAAGCAGCAGCCACGGGGCGTATTGGGCGCACATAATTCAAAGTGAAGCTTCTGTGATTTAGAGAAATCAGGTTTGTAAATTGTAATAATTTAGGAAGGAAAGCTGAGTAAGCAAGTAGAAACTAAACAGAGAATTGCATAGTATATGCTACTGTTTATACAGAGGCAGGCTCTCTGAATTGAATTGCACCTTCAGACTTGAGACTGAGAGGTGTTTGTAAAACTAGGATAGATAGGACTAAGCTCGTAGCAATCAAGTGAAAGTACCATTAGTATCGGAGTGGATTACAACTCCTTATATTATATTAGCTGCAAGCTAGTAGTAGTTTCTGTCAAATGTCTTGTCTATGTGTCAGTGTCAGGGTCAGCGAGTTGGACGTCAGTTTCATGGACGTTCTGCTGACATCCGGCCATGACCGGCGCCGGAGTTCTTTGGTAGAGTGGCAACAAAGAAGACGATCTCTTGTAGTCTTGTAGATGTACAAGTAGCTACTCATCATTGATCTCTTTCTTGTAGGAATGGAGAGCGCAGGCGAGGTGCGGCACTGGAATGCTGACGTCAACGGCATCTCCATCCACGTCGCCGAGCAGGGCCCCGCTGACGGCCCGGCGGTGCTCCTCCTCCACGGCTTCCCGGAGCTCTGGCTCTCGTGGAGACGCCAGATGGCCGCCCTCGCCGCCCGCGGCTTCCGCGCCCTCGCCCCCGACCTCCGCGGCTACGGCGACTCCACCGCCCCCGCTGACCCCGCCGCCTACACCATACTCCACCTCGTCGGCGACGTCGTCGCCCTCCTCAGATACCTCAGCCTGCCCAAGGTGCGGCCTTTCCCCCTCCCCTCGTCGCTATCCGATTCTTGATTTCCTGGCCACGACGGCGAGCTAGTCGCTGAGATGTGCGCGTGCCGGGACTGGGAGGTGCTGGTGGTGGGGCACGACTGGGGCGGGCAGGTGGCGTGGCATCTCTGCCTGTTCCGGCCGGACTTGGTGCGCGCCGTCGTCGCCCTGGGGGTGCCCTTCTTCCCCCGGGGGCCTCGCCCGACGACGGAGTCCGTTGCGGCGAGCGACGGGCTCTACATCATGCAGTTCCAGGTGCCTCAACTCACCTCTTCTGCTTAAAATTAAATTTCTCTCCTCTTGTAAGCGATCAACAGAAGCTAACTTACTATTTTAACTAACATTTTACATAAAAGATCGAATTGCAAAATGGACCTATGGAATCGATGAAGAGAAACGCTTGCACCTTTTAACTTGAAACAAACAGCGTATAGTCTGAAACTCTGAATGTCTGAAGAAGATGGAGATTTCATTTTGAGGGCTAGCCTGCATACTGCCGGCAACTGCAAGTCTTTCAAGATACGTGCAAATTCGTTGTAATGAAATGCAGTGTGCACCAATACTAGTTGGCTGCTTGATTCTTTGTACTCACTTACTAGTTACTAGTAGCTCAGATTCACAGTTCAGATTTTGTAAGTGACGTATTAAATCTGAAACTGTGATCTAGTCCTGTTCTTCTTCTCGATATAGAAAGGAATACAATCTTTTGTTTCATACATATATAAGAGGATACAATATTTCAATAATTGGGATTTGGGATACCATCTGTAATTTCACGTTCTTAACTCAAACAGATTCCCATGCTCAGGTCCATGGTGGCGCCATAATGATTAGCTTGTATTAGCAGCAGCAATCTTTTTTTAGGACCTGTAATGTCAAAAAAGTATTGATGTAGTTCAATCTAATGTTTGCAGGAGCCCGGGAGAGCTGAAAGAGCATTTGCTCGTTACAATGTCGCAACTGTGCTGAAAAAGTTCTTTTCCATTGAAATCGACGACATGACTGCTCCTCCTGGAGTGGAGTTCATAGACTTCCTTGAGGCACGTCCTTCAATTCCATGGATTACTGACGAAGAACTTGGCCAGTATGCTGAAAAGTTTCAGAAATCTGGGTTCACTGGACCCCTCAATTACTACCGCATGATGGACACGTAATGTTTTCGACCATTTGTTGCATGTGTGCCTTCTGTTTGATTTAGCTCAACTGTAAGTCTGTAATGTACGGCGAATGCAGGAGCTGGAGACTTACTGCACCATGGCAAGACGCAAAAGTTATGGTGCCTGCGAAGTTCATCTATGGTGACAAGGACATTGGCCTCAAATCTTTTGGAATTGACCATTTTGTCAGGAGTGGTGCATTCGAGTCCTACGTTCCGAACCTTGAGATTGTCATCATCGATGGCCACCATTTCCTCCAGCAAGAGCAAGCTGACAGAGTGAATTCGGAGATATTGTCCTACTTCGACAAGTTTACTGGTGAGGAGACATGAGCTCAATGTTCATCAAACCATGCATGGGAAAATGAATAATGCATTGTAAGAAGCTACTAAGATTTCTGGGAGCTTGCATTCTTCTTCTTTTTTGAACAGCAAATGGTGGAGCTCGGCTCACAGTACCCTGTACTTCTTCAATAAATGTGAGAGCTAGCCATTTGTTACCTTGAATGAATAAATGTATAAGCTGTTGCTAAGTCCTATCTATTTTACAACCATGTGCTCCAAGTTAGCCCTCCAATGCAGGAGCAAGGAACCTGAGGATTGTATGTGTAATCCATGTGTCACAGCTTGTAAGGCAATGAAGATAGTGAGTGACCAAGTGAGGCTGTGAAGTTACTGAAATAGCTCACTCTGCTCTTGCTTATGGGTTTGCTGAATTCAGAGTGAGCAGTGAAATCAGAGAGTGACTTGAGTGTGCTAGGTATCTCTTATAAAAAATTGTTGAAGTTGTATGATGAACACATGCAATTTTTCTGTTTGCCAGGATACAACACAGATCCTGGACTCCTGGTTGGTGTACTTGTGATGGTGCCATTGCTGATACCCTCACAAAAACAGTATCACTGTCCTTGGTCGTCCTAGAAAAATGATGCACAAGGGTTCATCCCATCTGTGATCTCTTTTTTTTTGCTTTTGGCTGGTCTCGTTGCAGATCAGATGACATCTCACAAGC
The DNA here is from genome assembly GCA_019279435.1 of Zizania palustris. NCBI lineage: Eukaryota > Viridiplantae > Streptophyta > Magnoliopsida > Poales > Poaceae > Zizania > Zizania palustris. Next base: position 18,784,588 of record JAAALK010000080.1, read on the forward strand.
ACACTCTGAACTCGTTGAAATCTAAGGAGCATGTCTGTGTAAGCATTTCTCCATGGTTAAGGCTCAAAGGGAAAACAAACATGAACATAAACAATATAATCTGGTAAAAAAGATTCAAAATTCGGAAGAGAAAGGGAGGAAAGAACAAAATGTGATCATTGATAAGGGGGGCCAGACCAGATAATGTTGTGGTGCTGCAAGATTCTTGTCAATTATTGAGACAATCACTGACCAGTTCCCCCACGCCGTAGGCCACGGTCCCTGACCGGCTGCAATAACAATGCTTTCATCACACTCATCATAATGCCCTGAATAAATTAAGTTGTCAACAGCTACAAAATTGAAAGCTACAAGATTAGGATCGGCTAATCCACCAATGGCCAGACCCAGCTGCCTGCTTCATTGGAGAAAGATCGAGCTGCGTGTACGTGGATTTGAGATCAGTCGACAGTCACCCCCGCACAGTTAGATCGACATCCGACTGGTACTAGCTAGAAGAAAGCTTCGTATATTGTAGGGCTCACCTCCGCCGCATAACTCCATACTTATATCCGTGTCGGACGGTGCGGATCAATGACTACAAAGAGTAGTCGTGTGGGCGACATAAGAGGATTCAAATCTATGTACCCGTGTGTCCTCGACTCCGATTAGTGTACTTGTGATAGTGCCATTGTTGATACCCTCACAAAAAGGTAGCATTGTCCTTAGATCCTGTTTGGATCCATCAACTAATAGTTAGTAACTAAAAATTAGTTTTAACTTATCCAAATAGTACAACTGATTAGTGAACTATTAGCTCATTGGTTAATTAATGATTAGTCCATTAATCTACAAAAATGAACTAATTTGAGCTAATAGGGATCCTTGGACTATTTTGCTCCCTACACCATTGTAGCACGATTATTATAACAAGGGCAAAATCAACTTCACCCACCTATTAGTCCAAAGTATTCAAACATGCATGACTAATTTTTAGCCACCTAACTATTAGCTAGCTAACAATTAATTCTAGTTATTAGTTAGCTAACTAGTTTTAGTCCGTTCAAAATCGACCTCAGTCGTCCTAGAAAAAATAATGCACAAGGGTCCATCCCTTAGTGACCCATGCATGTAAAGATTCATAAATCTGTCCCAATATTCAGCATAAACTGTTCTTGAGTCAATAACTCACTAGCTGAGAGTTTGAACACATTTTTCACGAGGGGATTGAGGATTTGAGGTGCTTGTTGTTCCAGCCAGCGTGCCAACCTCTAACCAGTAACCACTACCTGAGCTGAGCAGGGACGCCATTTGCTCATGCAGAATTGCAGAAATTAAAATGCGACCGGTGCAGGTGAGAGGTCATTATCCAGCAGTCCACGGTGCTACAAGCTGCACAGAGGCCAGCCAATGAATCTTGCCGACTAGCTGCTTATCCTCAACTAAAACTTGCTTGAGTTAGATAGTTGTCCAGAAATTAATCACTCACGTAAGTAAGGTGCAAAATGTTGGTTTTTTAGTACATAACTTGCCTCCATGTGACGGGGGTGGCAACTGGGCGGGGCGGGTCCGAGTTGGTGAATACCAGACCTGAATCCGAAACCGATAGGATCGGATTCTGTTATCCCCGCGGGTGAATTTCTTCACTCGAACCCGAACCCGTCGGGTCCCCTGTAAACCTGATGGGTCCCCGTGGACCCGTTTTCAAATTTCAAAGTACACAAATGACACAATTTACATATCACAAATATAGCAAAATTCAAACCAAACATCATTGTAAATCATCTTTTTTACATTTTTCAACATTTCAACAAGCAAATTCTATCAATATTAAAGCTATAGTTTTTTGTATCATCTTACATTGAGCCAATATATATATATATATAGCTTTTTACTTATTGGGGTCGGGACCCACTGGTCAAATAATCGATCTGAACTCGAACCCCAACGTGACTTTATAGGGGGTCCTCACTCAACGAATCCAAGTGAAAAATAAAGCTGACCCTGTAGGGACGGGTCCCCAAACCCGGGAAAATATCCTGTGCAATCACTCATTTGGTGCAAGCGTGCAATCAGGCGATCTGGTGCATCCAATCAAACGATCCAACGGTTACATATGAAAGGGACTGAAACCTAGTAATTTTTTTACTTTTAACCCCTTTCATATGTAACCGTTGGATCGCTTGATTAGATGCACCAGATCGTCTGGTTGTACGCTTGCACCAAATGAGTGATTACACGGGATATTTCGCCCCCAAACCCACTAGGTGTAGTGCCACCCCTACACATGCAAACCCCAGGCAGTAATCGAAACTAAGCTTACAGTTTTATATAGTCATAGTCCAATGTGATTTTGTAAGTTGAGTCGTAATAGCTGTATTTAGCTATGATTTGAGATCTTCTGTAGGGAATTCTCACTGTGAAGTGCATAGGAACCATAGATACCATTGCTTGCAAAACGAGTACAAGAGAGCACAATTTCTTGGCATGTGCTCCAAACATTTCAAAGTTTTTGGAAAGGTTCCACAGAAATTTCTCATCTATTTCAAAAAAAGAAGAAGGACAAGGAGACTACTAGCTAGACTGCTAGAGCACTAGTACACTGTTCATGCTCTGAACCCATCCATGGCGTCTGGCCTCACAGCAGCTACATATGCCTGCCTACATAGCCGGTAGCCCTGTAGCTGTAGCTGTAGCTGGGTGCTCAACTGCTCAGCTCAGATTAATCTGGGCCCATTGATGATGTTGTGTCAATGTGACCTGTGATGAACCAGCCAGCATCTCTGTATCAGCAACTTTTTTTTCTCTCTCTTCACTGCTTCCACTTCCAGTACCAGGTTTTGGAGGCACATGTTTTTAATGGCGCCCAGCTCGCAATTGATAGCTGCAACTCCTATCTTGCTGCCTTCTTAACAGAATGTTGCGGATGAACAGAGCAAAGCTGCAACGCATTTGAGGTGCATCTGCACCTTCTGATGAACCTGCAAAAGGTCTGAAGAGCTCATAAATTATGCCCCAGGTTTTTTCTCCTGTAACCAACCATGCAATTGTTTTTGTGTCTTGTTTCAAGATTTGAGAGGTAACTACACAATAATTAGGAAAGTTGCATGTATTGTTGAGAGTCCTGAGCTCAGGAGTAAATATTGCACTTAATTCAGAACTTCCAGCTGCACATATGGAGCTGAGCTAGCTCAACTTGTTTCAGTAGTGTGATGTGGGTGTGCAAGCTGCAGCCTGCAAGGTGCCAAATATGAGCAATAACAGACAAGAAAATTGCTCCAAAACCAAAAAGGCTATGTGGAGTTATTCAGAGCTCTAGGGCACAGATAGAGGGGCAGACCAATGGGCAGTTGTGTTGACAAGTAAATGTTGACAGGGCAGAACAACAGTGGCATCCTCTCCTCCTTGATGTATGCATGCACTGTAAAAGCCAATGATCCCAGACACTAGTAGGGTTCCTACTAGCACTGAACAAAGAGGAAAGCTTTGACCAAACGTAAAAGCGCAGAGAGCTAGCCTAGCCTATGCACGCTCCTCGTCCTTGTCATTGACATGGTAGCATACACTACACAGTAGTTGTACTTGTGTGGTTTATGTATCAAAGCGACGTGTTTGCTCATGCATGCATTGGCAATGGCGGATTCTCTCTCTTTCTCCCGGGTTGCACGCGTGCGTATCGTCATGCATGTGTGGAATTCCGGGTGATGTTTCCGTTTGCAATATATGTTGGATGCATCTATCACCGTCGATGCAACGGAATGAAAGCTGCCGTCGTCTAGGAGGCGAAGATCGTCGTCGTCGTCTTGTTGGTCTCTTTCCATGATGAAGCTAGTTTCTTCGTCCTTTCGGTCTCTTGCGCCAGATGTTTCCGGCAAGAGATCGACGCCGAATTCTCGACTTCTCTTCCACATGAACATCTCCAGTTATTGGCAGAGCTGAACAGTGTAGAGCACTTTGTAAAATGCTTAGTTATTAGCATGATACCTCATGTACATCATTCGATTCATAGGTGCTAATCAAAACTTTCAGCTGGAATTCACGGATTAAACATTGGGGTGAGCTGTCCATCAATCAAGAATATATATAGGTGAACTGTGAAAACCTCAAGAGCAAACTGCATTTTGATGTAGTGCACGCTGTGATTCGGACAGATTAAACAAGAAGATGAAAAACCGGATCTTGCTTGCATTGCATTGTGTGGCACAAACACTCGAATATTTTAGTCTGAATAATAATCTACAACTGTTTGGTGGTTTGGATAGATGATGTTGACATGGCTGGTTGAGACAAACAGCAGTCTATACTAGTACATGCCTTGATGGTGATCCTGTTGGTTAAGTCAATTTAAGTTAATCAAACGTGGACTTTTTGGATCTTATCCATGAATTTTCAATGTCCATTGTGTATGTATTGTGGAGTGATCATCGCTGGGGACATTTGCAAAATGACACGGCGCCAAACAAATTAAACCACACACTTCACGTACATATATATATGTTACCTATATATATTCGATCTTTTCACGCACTGAATTGTGTAGATGGTGAAAAGGAGAGAATAGTTAACCTGTTTGTTTGCCTAGTTGATCATATATATAGCTTGATTCTATTCCTTATATTAACTTTCTCATCATTTTTAGCATCATGCATACACATGCTGACATGCATGTAAAGCAGGTTCAAATGAGGTGTAGTATGTTAAGGCCATGTTTGCTTTAGTTTCTGTCGGCTATCATCGACCGTGTCTGATCATAGAATCTGAATCTGAAATAAACGGTCTAGATTATAGACATGTATTGTGATAATCGGTAGCTATAGAATCGGAAAAATGAATTAGAATCGAAAAGCGAGGAGATGTCAGTTTATCTAGATTCTTAACGGCTAGATATTCAGACCATTCGACTAGATACTCACGCTCGCTAGCTTCTAAGAATCTTCAACTATTGAATTCATTAGATTAAAGATGTTAGAATGTAGAGAGGGAAAAGGAAAGAAAAGGAGGAGGATCGAAAGACAAGAATTAACAAAAGGTGCCAAGCAGGTCGCTCCCGCTTACGCCTAAGTATTTGTTTTTTATCTATAAGAGGACCTCCGTTCGAGCTGAAGTTTCTAACATTTCGCTCCTTCTAGATTCCCAAACAAAATCCCTGGTCACCTACTAAGCGCATACGATTAAATCTCATAGCTTTCATTTGTATTAAGCACACAAGCTTAATATAACAGCTAAGGTATCGTTTCATTGCTTGAAACAAATTCATCTAGGATGATTTGTTAACTTCGAAGAGCGAGTCAATTTAGTTAGTTGTACTGTATGAACCGTTCAAGATGGGTTGGTTCATATTCTTGAAATATTCTATCTATATGCTGAATCATTCCACACGGTAAAAACATGCGAACGAAGTTGTTTAGTTTCTATTAACTATGATAATTTTTATGATTAGTTAATATTAGTGGTTATTAAGTCTTTTTTAGCTAAAAATCAATTATAATTAGATGTTATTAACCATAAATAATTATTATCACATATTATCTCATACATCCAACCAAAATCAACGTATCCGGAACCATCTCGTACCGTTTGAGCGTCATTCAACAAATCAAATATTATCTAAGATAACCAATGCAAGTCCAGTAAGCAGCAGCCGCATGGCGCATCGGGGGCACGTAATTCAACGAGAAGCTTGCGTGATTTGGAGCAACTTAACCAGGCTGCTTGCTGTAATGGCGACAAATGAGCCGGAGAAAAGAGAGAAAAAAACGGGATAATTAACAGTTTAATTAGGAAGGAAGGCTGAGTAAGAAACGCAAGCAGCTTCCTCCCACACTAAACTGAAGCATGCAGGGCCTACTACCCCTCCTAATTAATCTAATCGTGTGGCTAATATCGATTAATCACCCCCACGTCACTCCCACATCAGCAACAGCTTAGCTTAGCTTAGCTTATACAGACGCATGCATGCTAGGCTCTCTCTCTCTCAGCTGAATTGCAGCTTCAGACTTGACAGAGCCCCTGTTTATATAGATTACACTGTTTGGGTAAGCAGGAATGATCTGATGTTTAATAAAACCTCTATGCTAACTTATTTGCAGGTACTATTCAGAGGAACACATTGGCTTAGACTCTGGGCTCAGTTTCAAAGAAGTGAAGTCACCCCTGATTTAATAAAGGGGGTCTGCCGACAGTTAGAGACAGTGGCCATGCAATTTTTTTGCTCACTACAGATAATGGAGGTTTACAAATAGGATTGCGTTGTAATTGGATCTTCTTTTCTGTTGTCGTGTTTTGTGTCGAATGGAGAAATATCCATCTTGTTCGGTTTGGAGGTTTGTCCCTCCTTAGTTTTACAGTCTTTTGTGCTGCTAGTTTTGTAAAACTCTTGGCTCTATCCTCGCAAGAGGTGAAAGCTGTATTTTTCCATTATCTAAAAAACGTGTAGTTTCTCTAAAAATTCAATTATTTAGAAGCAGTAAGTGAGTGGTTACAAGAAAGTAAAAAAGAAAAAAAAAAGGAGATGTGTGTTATGTGGTGGACAGTAGAAGCAGTCAGTGGTAGTAGGATAAAAGGGAAGGGGCAGCAGCAGGTAGGGATGGAATTCTAATCTAAAGTGTAAGACAAGGTTGGATTGATTTGTAATTAGGTCCACCCACTGGTTGTTAGGAGATGGAAGGCATCCATCCATAACCACAACCTCAACCTCAACCTCAACTTAGCTCAGTGTGTGATCACCAAGCTCAATATATGTTGCACCCTCCTCCATCTCCATGTATATATATGCATCCCTTTGATTTGAAGACAGGTTAATGAACAGGTTGTTTGCAAGCATATTTAATTAGCTAGCGTTTTATCTCCCCTTTCCTAATTCACAGGATCAGGAGTCCTAATAAAGTCATAATATTTGCTGTTGTGATTTGTCAGTTGAGCTGTAGATGAACTCGATTAAATGCAACGCAAGAACTGAATCCAGGTTGGTGTACGTAGAGTCGTAGAGAGGAGAGGACCACGCGAACCACCAATTGCAATTGCAGGAGGAATCGCTGTGCCTGCCCAGCACTACTTGTTTGGTTTTTTGGGGGGGTTAAGTTACCAAATTAACCAAATTTACAGTTTTACAATGCAAGACAGCTGCAGATTCTCGACTCAGAATCACATAATCAATGAACTCCGAGCTGATTCCATGTTCTCTCGAAGAAAAATCTCATCTTTTTTTAACCATTTTAGCTATATCTGAAGACACAAGTACATGCAGAGAGATAGCATGCAGCATGCAGAGTATAACCCAGTGAGAGTAAGACAGCGAGCTAAATTCATTTTGTTCGAGAAAAAAAACTGATTTTTATCATGTAATGATGTAAGAATATGTACTCAAGGTTAAGTTGTATATGCAGATAGCCGCATCGCATCGGCTTTGTCGTAAAGAAACTCGTGGTGGTTATACCAGCAAATAAGCTCCAAGCGAGCAACAGTTGATGAGTTGAGAAGAGGAGGAGGAGGTTAGCTCAGCTCGTCGTCAGTATAATCCTTCTCGACAGCAACTAATAAAGGAACGAGCAAAACTATTTCTTTTGGAGGCACACATTATTCCATATTTGGTGCTGTTGTTAGTGGGTGGCTTCAGCTTTTTAGTTTGAGAAAATTGAGGATATACCCTTGTCTTAGTATGTAATTTCTCTTAGCATGTAATTGTTTAGTTCAAGTTGCTGTAAAAATTATCAGAGGATAACTTCGATTTTTTTCTTTCTATTTAGGCAGCAACAAGAAGAAGAAGCGAAGGAGAGAGAGAGAGAGAGAGAGAGAGAGAGAGCAAACTGCTGGGGAGAGAAAGAGGAAGGAAGGAGGAGCTGAGGAGCTCTGAGCTCCCTTAGCTTGCTCCCTTTTCCTTTTGAGGATCTGATTTTGTCCCCATATTGGGAGGATCGATTATCTTTCTCCTCCTCTCCTCTCCTCTCCTCTCCTCTCCCCATCTCCTAGAGCCTGAAGAAGACCACCTCTGGTGTTGGTGGCAATCCCTCCCGGTGCTGTTGCCTGCCCCGAGGAGCACACCCTCAGGTCCATCTTCCATTTTCTTTTTGCCTTCTCTGGTACTCGCTCCTTCTTGTTGCTGCAAGCAACAGCAGCAACGAATTGCTCGCGTATTCCCTGCGACTGCATGCATGAGACTGTTATTGCCCTCGGCTCCAGTTTGATGATGGAATTTCACTGAATTATGCTCTTCTTGCTCACGTGGTTGCACAAGGCTTTCTTGGGTTTCTGAGCTCCTGCCTTCCTTGGATCACCGGACTAGGGCTGCACTGCTCTTCCCTCTCAATTTTCAACTTCTTTTGGTGTTTGGGTATTTTTTTTTTTGTTTGCTGGGTGTGAGACTTATGAGTCGGGCTTGTGATGCTGTTCCTTTTGTTCAGGTGCAAAGATTGCTCCTTTTGACTAACCTTGAGGTGCATACATGCTTATGCTTGTGCATAAATTCTTGGATTCAAAACCCATGCCTGGTTTTCTCCGAATTATGTGTTTCTTGTTTTCTTCTCAGATTGTAAGCCAACCAACTTTTACTTCTGCTCCTAGGCCTACAATTTGAGCTTATGTATGAACATGCCCTTGTGATTGCGGTCTAAATTCTCATGGAAACTGGGCTCTTAAAGGCCAAGTTTCCTGTTATTCTTAACTTTTTGTAGTTCTTCTGTTGAGTTACTGTGCTCTAGACACATTATGCTAAGAAAATATCACCAGTTTTTTCATCAAAATTAAGTGCTTGCTTATTCAGCGTGTAGCTTGTATGAGGCAAGCTTCTTTCCTCCTTGGAGTTTGTTTTCTCTTGGTTCACTCTTTTCATAATCTAGCTGCAAAAACGAACTGTTTCAATCTACGAGACAGGTTGCTAAGCGTGTTTATCTCTTCTTGCAGATTGATTGGTAGCTTGGGGAAGCATCTTTTGAGGAGTTTCAGATTATTGGTTCAACAAGGTACTCCTGACAAATGATCAGTACTCACTCAAGAGTCATATGTTCAAACCTAAACTATCCAATACAGTTCCCCCTTTTCTTAATACTGTTGTTTACCAAGGTTAACCTATTTGATTATGGTTTATGGTGTTGTCCGATTGGCATAGCAAGAGGAATTCACAAGCAGGTATTCTTATTATGTTGGTAGCAAAGGAGGGCAACGAAGTCCAAAAAACTTTTTTGATCCAATCTGAAAAATGAAGGACCACTTGAGCCTTTAGCCTGCAAATCAGCATGTCACATTGTCAGTTCCTATATTATGACACTTCTCGACTGAAGTTTTGCAGATGACTGCAATTTCTATCACATATATAGGGGTAAATGTAAATCCTGCCAAACCTGAGCCTGAATTCTGGTTTCTTGCTTGTGACTGGCATTCTCGGTGTGCTTCTGCTACCATATATAACAGTTTTCTGTATTAAACTTTTTGTGTACAAACTTTTTTTATATGTTTTCCATTGAACTGATTTATAAGCACCTGTAGCTATACTTCTTGACATCAGTGTGACATTTATGATGTAGAGAAGAATGGTAGAACTCCTGATTTTCAATATTTGAACTTTGTCGGGTGTCTTATCAATCCATTTATTTCACTCAACTGCAGGCAAGTTGCATGGGGCTGAGTTGAAGTCTGGTTAGCACAGTCTTGATGTGCTGCTGGAACTGTCGATCAAGTCAACGCAAAAGCTGGTTCTTCATACACATAGCTTTTGCAGTAATCTCAACCAAGAAGTTGTTCAAACTGTGAGAGATGGCTGCCTATTATTCAAGCCCGGGTAGCGAAAGAGACTCGCATACCATGTACTCGAGAGACCCGGGCAATGCATCCTACCCCATGTCTTCGGCTCTAGGGAACTTGTTTTATCTGAACAATCAGCTTTCTGGGCCTTACACGGAGTTCACCAGCATTATGCAGCCTCAACAGAATTGCATGGACATGCCTGGCAGTGGCCATGATCCATCTGCAAGGGAGTCTGACATGCTTGCTTCCCACCAGGGGCAACGACGCTCTTTCGGCCCGGTCAAAGACATGAAACACGAGATGCTGATGCAGATGATGGATGGAGTGCAGGGTGGTGGTGCTCAGCTCATCCATGATGATGCCCACACTGGTTCACAGCTTGAGTTTGGTGTTCTCAACAACCACAGCTCATCCTTGCAAGGCCAAGGGCTATCTCTGAGCCTGAACACACAAATCATGGCTCCTTCCTTGCCCTACTGGTCTATCAAGCCGGACATGTTGATGCCACACTCGTACCAACATGACAGCCTTAGAGGCGACGACGACATACGGATGAAGAATATGCAATCTGAGGCCTCGTGTGCAATCCGGAACTCAAGGTATTTGAAGGCAGCTCAAGAACTGCTCGATGAGGTGGTGAATGTTTGGAAGAGTATAAAACAGAAGGCCCAGAAAGAGAAGACTGAAGCAGGAAAATCAGATGGCAAAGAGATTGATGGAGGGACGAAGAGTGAGGGTGTATGTTCTAATCCACAGGAATCTGGCGCCAATGCAACACCTCAACTTTCCACTGCTGAGAAGCAAGAGCTTCAGAACAAAATGGCAAAGCTGATGGCGATGCTGGATGAGGTGGGTTCTCTGGTAGTCTATTGTCTTGTACTTTTCTTCTTAAACAAAACTGATGTTGCCTGGAATGATTCACAATCTATGTCAAAAAGATTAGGTTTACAGTTTGCTTATAGCCCAGTGATCTTAGCAAGTTGATTGGTAAATCATTCTAATACTAAATATTTTTTTTTTCAGGTGGACCGGAAATACAAGCACTATTACCACCAGATGCAAACTGTGGTTTCATCTTTCGATGTGGTCTCTGGGCCAGGTTCTGCCAAACCCTACACTGCAGTTGCTCTTCAGACAATCTCGCGACACTTTCGATGCCTGAAGGATGCTATCGATGATCAGATCAATGTGATCCGGAAGAAGCTCGGAGAGGAAGAGAATTCATCTGGCAAGGAGGGCAAATTAACTCGGCTTCGATACATCGATCAGCAGCTGAGGCAACAACGTGCTTTCCAACAATATGGCATGATTCCACAAAATGCATGGAGACCGCAGCGGGGGCTGCCTGAAAACTCCGTTACAATTCTTCGCGCTTGGCTTTTCGAACACTTCCTACATCCGTAAGCTTCTTCCTTTATGCTGTTCTTCCCAGTATTCCCTATGTTCTCTCTGATCGTTCTCTGTAACAATTTGTCAGGTACCCAAAAGATTCTGAGAAGTTGATGCTTGCAAGGCAGACTGGCTTGACAAGGAGTCAGGTAATATTGCCTGTCTTTTCTTGCACTGGACCATGGATTCACATTTGATGTTCTAGTACTTGTTATGGATATATTAGTATCTCTTAAGTTGCATGCACGAACCATTTCAATCTAGGACTCGAGACCCACTCGAGACCCCTGGCTCTGATATCATATTAAATTGTATGCACCGACTAGTTTAACCTAAAAATTTAAACTGATGAGGAAAGACATACAATTCATTTTATATTCTAACAGTATCATTTGTTTGCACTGAACCTGGACGGTGTTCAGCTAAACAGTTTCTATCATGATGCAGTAGTGCTACTGCTGCTCTTCATGCCCATCATTTTAGCTTTATATACTAGAGTAGGTTTTTTTTGTGTGTGTTTATTCAAGAGTTCAATCTGATTACTGCTTCATGCTTCTCCAGATATCGAACTGGTTCATAAATGCCCGTGTGCGCCTTTGGAAACCAATGATTGAAGACATGTACAAAGAAGAGATTGGGAATTTAGAGCAAGAGTCCAACTCTTCTTCCGACAATGCACCGAGAAGTAAGGATAAAAGAGCATCTTCAGAAGAAAAGGAAGATGTTAAAAACTCCAGGGCAAGAGTTTGCGAAACAAGCCAGCTGAGTGAGGCCAGAACCAACACTGGAAATATGAATGTTGGTGGAGTGGTAGTAGGATTCCAGAATGAGGCCAACCCTGATGACAGTTTCATGAACCTGATGCTGAAGGACCAACGATCGAACGAAGCAGACGGCGGCCTCCTCCTCCAGAACACCATCACACACAGCTCCGACGAGAACGCTCGGTTCATGGCCTATCACCTGGCAGAGCTTGGCAGATACGGCAATGGCAACGTGTCGCTGACGCTGGGCTTGCAGCACTCTGGCAGCAGCCTGGGTGTTCCAAATGCTCAGCCAAGCTTCGGCGAGGATGAAATCTACAATGCTGCTGCTCCTCTCGGCGTGACAGTCGCGTCTTCAGACTATGATTCAATGAATCAGATGGATCAACGGCAACGGTTCGAGCACTCGCCTCTTCTGCATGATTTTGTGGTGAACTGAAGGCACATATAGATGCATCAGGACCATGTTCATTAAGATTGGGGGCAGCATTTGTAACCCCTTTGTAGTGGGAGAATAACATGCCTGAAAGGGCATTGCATTGTTGTAGCCTGTAGTTGCCATTTGATACAGAAGAGGAGGCATAGCATGAAATGTAACATAAGGTTAGATGTTGGGGGCAGGTGATAGGATACAGGAATCATGTAAAGATAAATCCATCATTACAATATATACGTGTAAAAGCTTGTGATCTGGGCACCATATTTGTGAAGGGATGGTTACTTTAGCATGGATACACTAACGGTTCCTTTGGTTTGGCTTCCGGGACCAGCTTTTGCTTTCTGGAAGCCAAAAGCCAAACCAAATGGCATATTTCAAGCTACCAGTTTTTAGTGTAGTGAAAATGTGAAAGCTCCTCCAGACATGCTTTCTGTAGCTTTTGGCTTCGCAACCATACAAAATTTCATAAATTGACATTTCAAATTTCATACAACCATACAAAATTCTACAAATTGACATTTCAAATTTCATACAACCATACAAAATTTCATAAATTGACATTTCAAATTTCATACAACCATACAAAATTTCATAAATTGACATTTCAAATTTCATACAACCATACAAAATTTCATAAATTAGAATTTCAAATTTCATACCATACAAAATTTCATAAATTGACATTTCAAATTTCATACAACCATATAAAATTTCATAAATTGACATTTCAAATTTCATACAACCATACAAAATTTCATAAATTGACATTTCAAATTTTATACAACCATACAAAATTTTATAAATTGATTTTTTGACACAGTTCACAGCTCAAAGCAGCTTCACAGTTGTTTCAGCCAAACGACTTTCAGCTTTCTCATAGCTGACATCCCACGACAGCTTTTCCACAGCCCACAACCCACATCAGTTTTTTTCTCACGGCTCAACCAAACACACCCTAACATTGTTACTCTACTTGCAGATCAACACGTGCTGCCCCGTTCCCAAAGAATCGGCAACATATACACACGTGCATGTCGTCTATGATTAACCGTCTCTAGCTCAATACAATTCGTCCTTGGCCGCATATTCTAGCTAATCTTGATCTGTTCTTGACAAAGCTACGGCAGCTTACCGTCAACTTGGTCCTCCCGCTCAATTGCTCATATTACAATACTCTACTCTTAACAGATGGATACAACTACAGATGAATGAGAGCCTCTACTCGTACTGTTATTGTTTGAAATATGTGCAATATTTTAATTCCAAGTTTTATTAGAATGTAAAACTCATACATGAACAACAATGCATAAAGAAATCATAGCAGGCTTTTCAAGTACTTAAGGACACATATGCTATCAAAAAACTACTTAATTGATCAACAGAAGTAGCAACAGGCAACGTATATAGAAAGTAGTCGAAGTCGAGGTTCACACGAGCGGTCGTGCAGAAGCGCTACCCAGAAACCTAATCGCCACCCCGTGCAGGAGTTCTCTGTGGCAATGGTTCGGAGATCCCGCTCTTCTTTCAATCCAGTGCACGCCGGAAAGAAAGTTGATGAAGTATAGGCAACGCAACAACTCAAAGCAGTGGAGCAGAGAAGGAGAAAGAGAGAATTGGGATCAGAAAGCAGTCTTTAGATCGGACGTCTCCAATCTTTTATAGACAACTATAGTCATGCCAGAATAAAATTATGAACTTATTACTAGCAACTGTTAAATTCATATCACATAAATTTGGCCACAAATATTAGTAATGGAAGTTTTAAATCTCGTATTCAAAATGACTAGTAACTAAATATTTATTCTGATATTTGATGGCTATTCAAATTTTAGTTTTAATCACATTAAAACAGTGCATTTAGATACAGATAATGTATACATGAAAATCCAAAAAATTCGAATTGACTTGGTGTTATTCCGCTACCACGCCACAAGTTATAAGCACACAGTATCTCACATGAAAAATACGCGAATACGCGCGCGCATGTGGATTTAGCCAAGTCTTCATGAATTTTCTCTATTTAATAAATAGAGATAACTATACCTTATAAGTGAGTCTCTATCTTACTAAATAGGCAATATGATATTAATTATGTATACATGTTTGGGAATTAAATAATTAGGTCACCTCATGGGCCAATTTTCAACTATTATCATGTCAAGCTTTTGCAATTCCTCTCAAGTTGAATTGGAAACTGAAAATTCCTCTCGAGATTTAGATTTTCTTTTGATACGTCGAAAGAGGAGTGATTCTAATAAAAAAATGGTGAGAAAAAATTAGAAGGGGAGTCAAAAATATTGCTTTTGCAATTATAATAAAACAATTAAGCACAGTTTATTTGATTGTCACCATGCAAAAAATTATGAAGGATTGTTTTTTTTTGATAAAACAACCAGCAGGAGAGGCTCCTACTGCGGTTATTTATTTTAGAGGGTTTCCCCATTGCCAAAAGATGGCCAAAAAGTTACAGAAGAAATATTTACAAAATGAAGAAGCTAGAGTGAGAAGATCAGATCAAAGCCAAAGAAGAAAAAATTAAGTCGTTGGCCAATTACAAGTCTAAGCAGATCTAAATGATCGCACATTATAATGAAAGCCAGTTGATTTCCTTGCAGTGAACACTGCAAGTATTTCCCAATGAAGAGTTTGCTGTGCTGACCCTATTTCCTGCACCACTAAATTTGTTGTAGCCAATGATAAACCTGCTTTCTTGTTATGACCTTGAATCTTTGCGCTTGCAAAGTCATAATTTGTTTGAAAGAGTGCAGCCACTCCAATAGAACATGCCTTTTTTGCCTGAAAACGCATCCATTTCGAAGAAGCCATAGCGACCACGACCCTATCATTATAATATCCATGAAGAATCGCCTACCATCAATTGTTCTCAGCAATGCGATTCGTTCATCCATTCTTCCATTGTTTGACCATTGAATTCCTATCTTCCTCCAGCATTGTTTTGCGAATTGACAATTCAGGAAAAGATGAGTTACCGTCTCTCGTCGGCTATCGGCGCAGAGTACACAGGAATCACCTTGATCTGATCGCAGAAATTTTTTCATTGTAAGAATATCTTTGGTATTTAGTTTGTCATGTATCAGGAGCCAAAAGAAAACCGTGATTTTTTGCTGACATTGGCCTGACCAAATCCAACTAAACACTGGGTGAGCCTCCATGTTGTCATAAGTATGCAAGTAGCATTTTTCGGTGTGAATTTATCTTTCCCCATATGTAGCTCCATGAGTCCCTTTGTAAATGTGTCAAGTCCAAATGTTGTAGCCATCTCTGTAATAAATCCAGTTCTCCTTGCGCTTCAATTGACAATGGTAAGTGAAACAACGCAGCTAATTCGTTTTGTGCCTGAAAAGCTTGGATGGAATATTCTGTCTTCTTTGCATATGTGAATAATCTTGATAGCGTTAAGTTTAATGGAATATTATTCCATATGTCAAACCAAATTGAGATGGTCGATCCTGATCGTGTCGTTGGCTTTGCAATTGCTAGAAATGTTGGCATTAGTCTCAGTAGCCCTTTCCACCATGAAGAGCCCCTTTGAGTACTAGTTTGAGGTAATCGACCTGTTTGGTAATATTTACGCCAAATTAAATTTACCCATGGTATTTCTGGCTGATTAAAGAATTTGTCTAGATTTTTTAAGAGCAATGCGGTGTTCTGCCCTGTGATGTTAATAACTCCTAATCCACCTTTGTTCTTTGGTTTACATACTTTGGTCCAGCTAATTAAAGGGGGTATTTGCTTGTTCTGTCCATTTTTGCCCCAAAGACACCTTCTTCTTGCCTGATCGATTTTTTTAACAAGTCCAGCCGGCAGCTGAAACATTCCCATTGTATAAACCGGTGTTGCAGTGATTACTGAGTTAACAATTTGTAATCTGCCCGCCATCGATAACCAGTAGGCATTGATGCTCAGTCTCTTCTCAATTCTGTTGATGATGTGTGTCAAATCCTTAAATTTCGGTAGCTTTGTACCTAGTGGTAAACCTAAATAGGGTATTGGCAGTGTTGCTAGCGGGCATCCAAAAGTTTGTCCCAATAATTCAGCTTGATCCGAGTTTACATTTATCGGAATAAGATGGGATTTAGAGTAATTAATCTTTAAACCTGTGAAAGTCGAGTAAGTGTTGAGCAGACCTTTGAGATAGAAAATATCCCTTTAGGAAGCCTTGCTAATTATGAAGGATTGTTTATCTTGTAGCAGGTTTAACTCCGCATAGATCAGTTTCCCAAATGTTAGGGAATTGGCTTCATAACTTTGATATTAAGCTTAAGATGAGTATTTTGGAGGGAGTTACTGCTTTATGTTGGGCTATATGGATGTCATAATGACATTATTTTTCATAAAATCAAGTATACTTCTTTTATGCACGCTACTTTCAGAGAAACATATTGGCTTTGTTTCTATGCGTAGATGCAACATGATGATACAACAAAGAAGTTGATGAGGCGAACAAGCTCTAGAGGTCATTGTCTTAGATATTACAAATCTAAGTTGGAAGCATAATAATAGACTAATTTAAAGCTGGAGTCATTTATGTTATTTTTAAATTATGTCCCCACCTCACCATAATTCGCTGAATCTTTATAATAATTCGAGGTCGTATACTTCGGTGGATGCCGGAACTCCGTTCCATTTTCTAAAAAAATGTCAACAATGGTATCGAGTGATTTAATCTAAGATTGAAAGATTTGACTCGACGATTACGTTCTTTTCATATGTTCTTGAATTCTGTTAAAGATCTTTTTTATCTTGGTTGATTGATATTTCGTGATTCTCGCCGCCGGCACCTCTAAATGACTGCCCAAAGCGATGCTTTGCTCGTTCCCATAAATTTTTAGATTAATGATAAAATGATGAAGTAGAACATCTCGCCTAACTTTATTCAGATTCCATAACAACGACGACCAGTGGCGATTCTACAAGATGGTCATGTGGGCCTTGGATCATTCTGTATTTAGGTTCATAAGATCCCTAATAGTTAAAAATAATCCACTTTTGCGGGTTTTTATATTGTATGTGCTAGTCTATTTGTTAAATACGTGAAAACACTAGTACATATTAAAATAGATAAAAAATACTAATTATAGTATTACTTTTAACACATGATGTAACATAGATTGCACTTCAATTGGCAGCTAGGGTTGTATTATTTGATTATCCAAAAAATGGCATGCAATTATATTCCATTTTTATCTATTTGCATACACTATGGTAACTATTGGAGTACTTAACTATTTTGTGAATTTGGTTTTAGTGGATTTATAAACTTACGGGATATTATTACTATATTTATGTCATATATTTTTTTTAAAAAAATGTATTGTCTTTTAAATTTAGAATCTTGTAAAACTTTAAAGTGTAAAATAGGAACACCCAAAAAAAATTTCTAGCCGCCACTGACGACGACGCTGGACGAAACTACCACCTCTCGTTTGAACATCTAGAAGTAGTAGAATTCCTTGCCTTGTTGTCGATATGATCTCTTGTCATGCAAACCCTGACCGGACGGTAGGCAGTTGGCACACAGGTTTTGTGCTCTCGACTCTCGACTCCGACGAGATCGAGAAGTAGAGAACCAAATGGACGAAAAGAGAGACAGATCGGAAATGATCATCAAGCTGCTGACATCCGCCACTTGTTCAAACCCAGATTTTCGATTGACGACGATGCATGCGATTCCGGTCCAAGCTCATGCTTTTGACGACGATTAAGTGCTGCTTTTGGGAACCAAACCAACGTGAGGGATTTTACCGTCCTTAAGAATTAGAAGTATTAAATCTGAATTATTTATAATATTTGTATCTATTAAGGCCGGTAATGCGATTTTGAGGATCTGGGGCAAACTAAAATTTAAGGATATATATATATATATATATATCACACACCTATTATTGTGATCGTGTGATTACAGGCCACGAGCACACTTTCTATTCATTTGGTGACTTCTTCGTTTAATGTTTGGATTTTATATTCGCGTATGATATGAATTGATGGATATATGATGAACTATGTGGGTGTGTCTATATTATATGGGTAAGGGTATTGGAGGACTTATGATTTTTTACACATATATCTACAATGTCAAAATTTCTATACATAATTTTATAAAAATATATTTTTTCAATTGAGTAGATACTTATTAAATTTTTACCATGATTTAGTATAAATATACTTAAAAATGATAAATCTTAAATTAAAAGATTAAATTAGAAACATTATACTAATATGACTTACCTCAAATGGCCAAATACAGAAAAATAATATATACAAAACATTGTACATTACTGACGTTGTAGTTTCAAAAAACAGAACATAAAAAATACTCAAATAATATTATTTAGTATAAATATACTAAATAATACGATCAATATTAAATTAAAAATTAAATTAGAAATATTATATTAATAGGACTTAGTACGTTGTAGTCTCAAAAAACAAATAATATTATTTAGTATAAATATACTAAATAATATTATAAATATTAAATTAAAAACAGAACAGAGAAAGCACTCAAATAAGACTCTCAAAATTCAGAACAGTGAAAAGACTCAAAATAGGCCTTAGTACGCTGTAGTCTCAAAAGATAATATTATTATTTAGTATAAATATACTAAATAATATTATAAATTAAATTAGAAATACTGTACTAATAGAAATTAATACACTGTAATTTCAAACAACAGAAAAACAAAACACTCAAATGAGAATCAAAATTCAGAACAGAAAAACACTCAAAAAAAGAGATCATGGGAATTGAACCTGGAATTTCTGGATTTTACTGCAACTCCTCCTTCCACCGGATATACTTATTTAATAATGGGCTCCTGGATTGTGGGGCTAGGGCGGTTGCACCACTCGCCCTACCCTAGGGCTGGCCTTGATATCTACTGATATCTGCGTAGATAAAAAATGGTACCTCAAATGGTGGAAGAGCATTCTTGTCATTTTTGTGTGAGTGGTATATGAATGTGCAAGGGCAGTTGGGCTAGACGGAGCGTCGGTGAGGCCGACGAGGCAGCGGCCCAGGTGAGGCTGACAGGGCGATGGGATCTGAACCATCCGTGGGGCAGCATGGATGGAGCGCAGGCGTCAGTTTCAGCGGCGCCAATAGGAGCGGATTGGTGGAGCGGCGTCGGCGTGGCTTGCGACGACATGCCTGGGAAGTGAAGCATGGTGATCCGGCAGCGGCGATAGGAGTGGCGTGGTAAGTGAAGCATGGTGATCCGGCAGCGGCGATAGGAGTGGCGTGGTCCAGTGTCGGTGGTGGGGCGGCTAAACATTATGTTTTCCATTTTTTTCAATTTTTTTCAAAATTTTCCAATCATACACTTCTCAAATTGATTCTCAGATTGATTCTCGAATTGATGATTAGATTTGATTTGGTACCTCTAATATCTTATACCCGATAATACCTCTCTCAAAATCTGTTTGGGAACCCAAAATCCCGGAGAATGGATCCAAACCGGCCCTCAACAATGATAAAAACCCTCAATCAACATATATGTACTACTCAAACCACGACCGATCTGTTGAGGTGAGCTGTTTTGTAATGTAAGCAAGCATCCACGAGTGACAAGCTAGGCGGTGTCCATGAAACGACAGAGCAACTGATGCAACAGTGATAAATACGTGAGACGCAACAGCACAGGATCGTTCAGGCGAAGAGTAAATTAACCACCTGTAAATAACTGCTTGTTAAACCGACGACACGAGATGATCAAATCAAAGGAACGGTGCCCACCTCCTCGCGTGGCAGCGTTAGTTAAACAATATACTATCAGCAAGCAATCTTCAGCTGCAATCTCAACTACTCGACCTATTTTTGCTGAATACGATGGTCAATTTGCAATCGAACAATTTCTGAATTCTCCAACTCTCAAGATGTCCATTTCAACTAAACAGTAGATAGCTGATATGATTAGATGGCTCGTTGATCTGCGTATTATCTATTGTTTCTCAGTTTCCATATTATACGGCTACTGACTTTCAAATGGTATAACCAAAAATCTAATACACGTATTTTAGCTTCAAATTTTAGAAATAGAAATACTGAAATAGTAAGCTGAAAGCTTACAACTAACGATCAGAAGGGACAAAGATCCCTACTTTGGACAATTATGTGGGGCCTGCATGTCAGTGAGCATGCGAATCTAGGCCCCAAAAGCCAAAGCAGGGAGCCTAATTTTAGTCTCCTGAAAAAAATCTCATTTTTTTATGCATGTCCATGTGCCAGGCCGCCTAAAAATGAAGAATAAAAACTGGGAAAAGATGGAGAAGCTCACCGACAAAGACGAATCAGAAAAGAAATAGAAGCAGCTGAAGGCCGGCTATAAATCCCTTTCCATCCTCCGCACCGTACAACCAAACGCCTCGCCGGAGAAGACCACCACAAGACGACGACCATGCCCGCAGCGTACTGGCTTGCCGAGCATCCGGCGATTGTTGGCTTCCGCTGGAGCCCCTCGGGGCTCTGGTTCTCCACATGGGCGTTCTTGCTCGGCTTCCTCGCGTGTTACGTCGCGCTCTGCCTCGTACTCGATGGTCTCCTCGCCGCCCTGCGCCGCCGGAGGCCGCTCCCGCTCGGCCCCGTGCCCGCCGCGCACGCGCTCCTCATGGCGACGGTGTCGTCGGTCATCTTCGCCGGCACGATGCTGTCCGCGCTCGCCGAGATACGGGACACGCGCTGGTCCTGGCGCGGCCGCAGCCACACCACGCCGTTCCGGTGGCTCCTCTGCTTCCCACCGGGGACGCGCTCCTCCGGCCGCGTCTTCTTCTGGTCCTACGCGTATTACCTCTCGCGCTACCTCCACGCCGCGCGGGGGCTCTTCGCCGTCCTGCGCCGCCGCCGCGGCGCCGTGCCGAGGGTGTTCGCGCACGTCGCCTCCATCGCCATGGCGTTCCTCTGGCTCGAGTTCTCGCAGTCCTTCCAGGTGCTTGCCATCCTCGCCTCCACGCTCACGCACACCGTCGCCTTCGCCTTCCGTTTCTGGGTCGGCGCCGGCCTCCCCGCCGCGCGCGCCGCGCGGGGCGCCCCCGTCGCGCTCGCCTGCCAGCTCGCGCTGCTCGGGTGCAACCTGCTCTGCCACGTCGGCATCGTGTGGATGCACTTCGGCGGCGTCGCCGGCGGCTGCAGCGGCATCGGCGCCTGGGTCTTCAACACCCTGCTCAACGCCGCGCTGCTCTGGGTATTCCTCCATTGCTACGGCAAGCGCGGCGTCTGCGACGACGACGGCGGCGCCATCGCCTCCCGCGTGCGCCACGACGGCAGCAAGGACCGATGACGGGCGCCGGGCGGTGCGAGCCGCGAGGTGAACAAACCAACCCCCACGATCTTGTAATATCATCCTTTCTTCCTTCCTTGTTTGTAAATAGGCGAGCCATCAAAACGAGGAGGAGATTAACATAACACAAAAAATCAACAAAAGAGATTGGTCCAATCAACTCCAATCCCTAATTACCTTTAGTCTGTTCTTCTGTTCATGTCCCTAAAAGATAATTATTTTGCAAATCCTGTCATGATTTGAGCGGATTCTTCAACCTATCCACGTCTTCTCATCTGGTAATTAAAAATCGGACCTTTCAGTTTGGGCCGGTGCATAGGCAGGTCAGTCCTGAATTCCCTTCTTCCAGAAAAGAGAAAAAAAAAGACAGTCATGTCATGAATTTCTAATTAACATTACCTCCATGTATATCTTGTTGACTGCCATCACCTGCTATGCCTTGTCTTGCTAATTAAGTTGCAGGCTGCAGGTGCAGACAGGACATAAAAAAGATTGCTCTCTTCTTGGATCTTATCCCCCAGGTTGAGGTTAGAAATTGAGATGCTCTAGCTACTTGAAACAGCAGTACTGCCCATCTTCTTTTGCTTCTTCAGTTAAAACGGAATATTGAGCATAGGAGCGAGCTACTGGACAACTCTCATCAAGGAGATGGACCTGTGTAACATAAACATAAACTGACTGAACACTGAAGTGAGGAATCTGTGGCTGCCTCGGTTTCAGGCTAAGCAAAGCTCCAGTGGCCAAGAATCCTGCCAAGCTTTTCACCAACACCAACTCACATAGGATCCTGCCAAGCTGCTAGAATTTAGAACCAGTGCGGCAGTGCCACTCCTGATATCGATGAAATCCATGTCCCGCGCTTCCCTGCTCCCGTGGCTCAACAATAGAGTGCGTGGCGACATGATGTGTGGGCATACGAGCTGATCAGCTCGGGCAAGCAGGGCAGCATGTTACTACATGTGTTGCTCAGCAGAGTGGAGAGGATCAAATGCAGGCGGCATGTCCATGTCCTGCAATCTGTCCCTCTTCTGCTTGCTGCCTTGCTATCTGTATGTGTCTGTCTCCCCGAGGCCTGAGCACTGTGAGAAACCGGTATCTTATTACTGTTGGTTCATTCACTTCAACAGTATGAATGAGCAGCTTGTACTCCAATGTTTTGATCTGCTCTTGTCAGTTTCAGGCTTTCAGTTTGTGGGACTAGCTCACAACAAAAGTTGGGTCCGATTGCAACCGCATATGAATGCATGTTGAGATTGAGCAAAACTGTGTCATCAAAGGGTGGATTTTGTTAGTGGGAGTTTCTGTCCAGACCTACTACCTGTCTGCCAATATGTGAGGGCTCCACTCCGGTTGGCCGTAGCTCACACCGCCGGCGATGTCGGTTGGCCCCTGTAAGACTGTACCTGCACCCCATAGCAAGCAAAAAAAAAAAGAGTATGAATAGCTGGAGATGCGGGGGATCGAACCCCGTGCCTCTCGCATGCAAAGCGAGCGCTCTACCATTTGAGCTACATCCCCTTTGTGATTTTGTGTTCATCAGGATAGTTAACACAATTATGAACACCCGTTTTGAGGGGATTTTGGACTATTATCCATTCCTTCTTCGAATGCTCATTCTTAAACGGCATTCTCTTGGATGACTTTGACTTTTTTTGGCCTTTGCCACTAGAATCATTTGTATTTTGTTTCTATGCTATTTTGGCCATTAAGCAAGCTAAATTATTTATATTTCAGCTAAATAACATTAAAAATGACCAAACTACTTCTATAACTTAACAGCAAATTAAAACAAGTAGAAGAAAAATTTAGCAAGCACATTACATATCATTCATAAACGAAATAGGAGTGTTTACGTATTTATACTATTTTAAAATAAGCTATTGGTGGTGAGTCGGCTATCACCATCAGTCTTCTCACAGCAAATCAAAACTCTCGTGCTCTAGCTTCACTCATCTAGTTTGTTTCTAAGATTTCTATATGGAACATGGCGACGTTAACATGGTGTAACGCCCGAAGTCTACCGACTTCGAGTTTCATTGAAATTCCATAGGAAATCAACTTACAAAATGTTCATCGAGTGACAAGTCTTACGACAAACAAAATATAGCTCAGAGGCTATTTTATTACACTGAAATAATAAAAAGAAGGTCTTGGCGATGAACATCTTGCTCTAAGACTCGTGTCCTTGACTGGGACAACTACTTCAGGCCTTCGTCTTCATAGGACTCAGCATCTAAAAAGTTTTAATCAACAAGGGTGAGTACATACGTACTCAACAAGTCACAAAAATGCAATTAATGAAGGTTGTTGAACAAAAGAGCATAATCTAGTCTTGTTGCATAAAGGAGCATATGAGTTGTTGTTAAGCTTTAGTGAACAATATTAAAGCATGAATGAAATGCGGAAGTAAATGAATATGTATTCCCACTACCTCGAGTTGCACACATGTGCCAACTCGCTCTTCAACCCATCCCAATAATGTCATGTCATTCACACATGCAAAAGTAAATGCTAACTGTGGAGAACATCACTGGACTCGCCCATAACCGTGGGCACGGTTTTTCGAAAAGATTAGACTCTGATCAGAGGTGCACTACTTTCCCCACAAGACACTTGTCCTTGCACCAGTGTGTTACGATAACCCAAGTCACAGGAACTCATGCTAAAACCCTTCATATGATCCAGCTCAATAAGAGGACAACCCCACTAGGTTTCATCGACGCTCCACTGAGATCTCACCCATAATGGCTGGATAGACCCCGATTGGTAGACGTGCGACCCCCATTAGTACCTCATTAGCACAAGCCATCACTAGGAAGCTCCTGATAGATGGTCTTGTCTCCTCCGCTTAGTGCATCAAGTTGAACCGACCCATACTCCGTATTAGGTCTTACCCATAGACTTATGGTTAGCACGATTTTTCTTTGCAACAGAACCCGCAGATCGGTCCTTATAATGCCCTGGGTGCGACCAACTAATACCCGAGCTTGCACCCGAAACCCACCATGCGCAATACCACATCACTCTTCAAGCTTCACCATCAACATCTCAGAACATCAATGAGACGAGATATATCAAAGGTACAAAAGAGTGCAGCCTGTCTAATAATATAATTGTATTTAAACAAGCCTAAGCAGTTGTGCCTCTACCATAGAGCACTAATTATTAAATGATAATGGCGACAAAGAGAATATGGTACAAAGCATGACTTGGGTTTGCACATCAAGGAGTAATGCTAACAATAGCTATATAAACAAGTGTGTTCTAACATGCATTTATTAGCCTAGGGGTTATAGCAATTATTCAAAAATGGGTTCAACATGATCAACTAGTTCTATAGGAGGGTTATGTGACTTGCCTAGATCAGCAAACATCGACGGCGGCGCTTCAAAGGTCTTTGGCTCCTCGACGGCTTCAGATAATAAAAAACATGCACAAAAAGACACAAAAAATTAAAAACTGGAAATAAAACAGTACAAACAGTACAATTTTATTAGTTTAAGTTGTAGATAATTTAATGACGGACAATCTGAAATTTGAACAGATCAAAACGGAGTTCGGATGTGAAAGATATGATTTTTGGAAGTTTTGGGCATTTTCTGGAATTATTTCTGAATTAGAAAAGGCTGCGGTGCACGGTGAACCAGGTCCGCCGTGAACTCAGGCTATGAACCAGGAGCGCTGCTGGCTGCAGGATTCAGATTTGACGGCTGGAATTTAACGAAGATCGGGTCTAGCTTCACTCATCTAGTTTGTTTCTAAGATTTCTATATGGAACATGGCGACGTTAACATGGTCCTTGCTATCATTTAAACAGGACCTAGATTAATTAGATTCCCGTATTAGCTTTGAGGGCAAAACTGCCATCATTTGATGGCCAATCTGCAGATCAGGCAGGGAAAGTTCCGAATTCAGTTAAGTGAAGTTGCTGATTGGGTCAAACCGTCCAATCTAAGTGCTATTTAAGATCGTATGATGCTGTACTTAAAGGAGTTTTCCCAGGTGGGAGATTACATGATCAGATCTAATCAAACCTCAAGTCTCACTGAGCCTCTGAACTCTGAAGAAAGGTTGGCCATTACTATCATACGAAAGGAAACATGCAGGAGAGTGGACAGTGGAGTATCACTGCAGACCTCACATTGACATTGGGGTTCAAATCCAATTGCCATCTGTTTAGCATGTACTCAGTAGTCAGTGCACATATGGGACCTGAATCCTGTATGAATCTAGTGTTGGACAATTAGATTGTCATTAAACCTCTGCACTTTATCTGAAGCAAACAACATAGGAGTACAAGCAAACACAATTACACACAAGGAAACCTGAACTCGTATCACTAAAAAACATGAAGTTGCACCCAAAAAACTCTTTTTTTTTCTCAAAAAAAGGTTTTGAAGCTATTTTTTTGCACATTACAATGGGAATCGTCAACAGGATGTTATGCCGAATCTCAATTTTTTTTACAGACAAAGACAAGCATGTCAAAGATTCAGGCAAGCATGTCACGCACAGCCTCCCCTCTCATCTCCTCAAATATCATGGCCTCTATGCTTGCCCCTACCTGCGAGGCTTCCTCTTCCATGAGCCGCTTCCATTGCTCCACTGGGCAGGAGAGGTCGAGCTGCACCAGCATGGGGATCCTTGAGATGTCCCCGGCGATTCTCTCCCAGGAGGAGATGATCATATGCTGCTCCTCCATGGACCTGCAGCTACTTTTCATCGTCGTCTTGTCTTCTCCCGTCTCCGTCTTGCAAATCTTGCCGGCCTCGTAGAAGGTGAAGTCCAGGTCTTGCGGCGGCGAACTCTTTCCTGAAGTCGACGGTGTCTTGTCGTCCTCATCTGTGTCGAGCAAACAGAGAAGGAATTGAAGAAAAACAGAAAAACAGGCTCGATTTCGATCAAGAATGGTTGGAATTGGATTTCTGGGATGGCGAAGAGGCAGAGGCCTTACAATCGCCGCGCATGGCGGACGATTCCTCGTCGGAGTGCAGCTCCAGGACGGACACCGGGCTGAGCTTCCTCGCGCATTCCTCGTCGTCGTCGTCGAACTCCGTATCGAGGTCGCAATCACCAATGTCGCCGGCGCACCGCTGCCGCCGGAAGCTCTCGCGTGCGCCGCAGGAGAAGCAGCTGGCGAGGAGCGCCCTCCTGACGCCGCCCAGGGCGCGCCTCTTGGTGACGCCGGCGCCTCGGTGGCAGAAGCCGAAGCCGAGCAGGCGGCGCCTGCAGGCCTCGGCCGCGGACGCGCGGAGGAGGAACGGCTCCTGCTGCTCCTGGAGCAGCTCCGAGAGCCTCCTGCCGTAGCAGCTGCCGCCCATGAATTCTCTTCTCTCCACTCTCAAGCAGCAGAAGCAGAATTCTCTCTCGCTATCACTCTCTCAGTTCTTAGCTCTCTATAAAAATAAAATGATTAAAATCTCATGTTGATGAAAATGGTCGGCTCTCGATGGCGATTGATGCGTATATAAAAGTCGATATGTCTCTCTTCTTCCTACTCGATCTCCTTGGCTCCTTGTAGGCGTGTAAAGCAAAAGGCAACAGCTTCCACATCTAACTGTATTAACAAGTAGTAGAAGTGTAGGTTACAGAGAGAGAAAGAGAGTTCTTTGACAAAGGAAGGACATGGTAATTAAGAAGGTGGTTGCTGAGTAGTGAAGAGTGGAAAGGTGGTGGTGGAGTGCATGCATGCATGATGCATGTGGTACTCTGCACTGCACTGCACTGCAATTTGCAGGTGGGAAATAGACGAAGGAAACAACGGCAGCCAATAAAAAAGATTTGATTTTGATGCTCGTATTACTTGCAGCTCGTTGCAAATCTTGGTAGTGTTTTACATGTCCATGTCCCTGCTATTCGAAACCATGTCAAATTAGAATTCAGAACATAGTTTTTGGGGGAAAATCAGAATTCAGAACTGAGGTTACTGAATATTCACTGAGTTTCAGTGCCTGTCTTGAATTATTAGCCTCCTCTACAGAAGCTCAATCAACAGCAGCAGCTGTTGTAACTTTTGCCCTTTTTGCGCTGTGAGGGATCAAAAGGGCCTGCGGCGACTGCAAGATGGGCCGTCCCTCTTTTATCTTGCATTCTTTTCGCCTCTCTGAATGAGAGGAGATACATGGCCGTCACCATATACTGTCAGTCCAAGAGTGCAATGCAATAATCTGCTCTGCTCTCTCTTGACGACGAGATGGTTCGCTGCAGAAAACGACCAGGGAAGGAACATTTGAAGGGACTAGACGACTAGCGTGCTGTGTAGTGTAGAGCAGGATGTCTGAACATCTGATGGACCTGGTTAGATACTGTATCTTTTAACTCCTCTCGTCTCGCACTCTCGCCATCACCTCACTTCTTTCACATCCATGAAAGCAAGAAAGAAACCGAGCAGACAAACAGACAGCTCTGCCTGCACAAACCAGCCAGCCAAGTAGCCAACCAGTGATTGTCTGGGCAGCTGCTTTCTCTGCCACTGCCAGATTGTCACCGTGCCTAGGGACTGATGCCACGCTATTCTCTTCTGAGTTCTGCCACACACACAATTCACATGCAGCAACATTTTTTTCCCCTGTGAAACTTCAACTTCCCAACCTGAAAATTCACAGGCCCATAAGCTTTGCCCAAATTCAGTTGCACTGATCAGTGAGTAGAAGCTAAAGGCAATCAACTCAGAGCCGCATATGTTCTTGTTGGCCGGCCATGCCAGGAATAAAAAGATGTGGTCGATCGTATCGAGTATATGCTCAGCCACTGGAATAATAGCATCATCCGAATGTTTCATCATCCCAGAGAATAATTATACTTTCCTGCGAGCTGTGTGTAATATTATTCCAGTACTGTTGCATAGTGTAGCAAGTAAGTTTATCTTCCTTTTTTCCCTTTAATTATTGGAGATATGGTATAGTTTAGCTAGCTGTACAAATATATAAATTCATCAGTCAATCAGAGCTGGATCAGGATTACAATCAAGCTAGAACAGTATCCACGAACTGGTCGATTTCAATCAAAGCTGGAGGTCAGGATTACAATTAGACAACACTTGTGTGTGGTACATTACATATGTAGGCTACGATGCAGTGGAGTTCATCTTCATCAGCTGGAAAGCAACTAGCTTGATGATTTATTAGCAACGGGTTACAAAGAGCTTAACTAGTAGCGGTGCTGTTCTCGCAGCATCCAAAGCCACCCCTGATCTGGCCCTTCCCGGCCGTTGTACTCCGCGTGCTCTTCTTCTTGTTCGCCGCGGTGGCGGCGTCGGGCATCAGCGGCGCCGCCTCGCCGGCGTCTTCCCAGCCGGTGCCGGCGAGGGGGGCATCGCCTTTCGTGCTGACGTCCATGCAGTAGCACCGCTCCAGGGACGCGAAGAAGGCCGCGGCGATCCCGCCGCCGACGAACCCGGCCGCGCGGCCCAGCGGCCGCCCGCAGGCGTCGCAGCTGCTGCCTCGCCCGCGCGTACGCGTCCCGCGCTGCTGCTCGCCGCGGCGGCAGGCGAAGGGGGCGCACCTCGCCGGCTCCGAGAAGGATCCGGTGGCGCTCGTTGTCATCAGCTTCGACGTGGGGGAGTGATGGGCTGATGGCCACATTAGCTAGTGGCGACTGGCGAGTAGTCACCTTCAATATATCATCAGTGCAGTGTAGTAGGCATCAGCCCATGTAACTGTTTGCTACTATTTTGCAAAGTTGCCATCTTTGTCGACTTTGCAGTTTGCATCTAAGAGCTCGTGGATTTTCATATAGAGCCGCATCCATCGACTGACGGCTCTGACATATTATTTGCCAAAGTATGCATGCAATTCACACAATCTGAAGCTAATCGAAAGATGCGATTTCCAATCCCTTGGACAAAACATTAAACATATGCTTCTTTCAGCAAAGATGAAATGAAACACGCACTATATGTAGAGCAGAAAACAAAGAAGAGAAGGAGATTAATTTAGGGAATTAAGGTGATCGTCGCCATCAAGCGTCCCTGGGGTGAAGCTCCGGCGGTTTAGCTATCCTGACCATGCTGTTCTCCACGCCTCCATTGGAGCTCTTGCAGGAGAGCCCACCGAGTCCAAGCCCGGGCCATGTAAATCGCCGTTCGCCCTTGGCCTCCCGCGCCCGCGCCACGCTCTTCCTTGCGCCGGCGCCGCTCCTGGTGCAGGCTAGGTACGCCGCCAGGAACGGGTCGTCCTCCGGCCTGACGGCGCGGGCCTTGGAGAAGCTCCTGCTCGCCGTCAGCGGCAGTCGCCCGGGAGGCGGCGGCACGAAGTGCCGCCGCGCCGGCATGTTGTCGTCACGGGCTCCCGCCGCCGTCAAGGCCGGCTTTTGCCACGCTAGAGGGCTCTGCTTCGACACGCCCTGTCCCTGCTCCCATGAGAAGACCACGGTGGCCGCCGCCGCAGCCGCCGCCGCTTCTTCTTCTTCCTGACCCATGCCGCTTCTGCAGAGCAACCGCCTCCTGGCTTCTCCTCTTCTTTGCACTGCAGAGTCCTGACCCTTTTTGTATGGACAAGCAAGCTATCCTCTTCTTGGTGTGCTTCTTGGCCGCCACAAGATGTGGAAACGACGACGACGACGACGACGAGTAGTTGGTTGGTTTTTCAACAGGAGGACAGGCGAGGAGAGGATTTATGCGCTTAGATGGAGACGGAGACGGAGATGGAGATGGATCATGAATGAATCATGCAGAAACGCATGCCAATCGTGTGCGCCAATGGAGTCTGCACTACACTATATCTATATATGCATGGAAGATAGAACGCCAACGGATTCACTGCATTCCATTCAAGCAAAGAAGTAAAATAAAATAGAATGGATTTGATACAGAAGCAAGTAGATACAAAGAGAGCAAGCAAGGGCGTTGGAATGGAGTGCAGGCTATGTGCACATTAGCATACAAGTTTGTGATTGATTTGGTAAACACATCCAAACCTCAATCTCTTGACCTTGCATCGATCAAATGGCAGCTCTGATTTAGACATGCAAACCTCCCAAAATTCCAACTTTTTTTACAACACCGCTTCTTTTCAGTGTCTTCTTAGCATCTTCCAGGCAAGGCAGTACCAAATTGCAGGGAAAACTACAAAATAGCAAGTAGCAACCAAATCAGATGTTGAACTTGAACAGTCCTCTGGCCAAACACTTTGTTTAATGATTTGGAATATTGTGCATGCAGAAAAAAAACAATGACATCTGGGAGAATTTTCCTCTTGTCCTTGATCTGTTGAATACTGGTAAAGCCTCACTAACCTGACCATGTTCCTGTCATGGCTTTAATGCCTGCATATTAGTCGTGATTAAATGTGATTGAACACGAAACTGTTCCAATGTTATCATATTTGTGCCCCTGTTCAATCGTCTTTCTTTTTTTAAAAAAGATTTCATTATCTTCATACTGAGATTGTACTCTATATGATCTTTGAATATGGTTGGAGTGCTGACTGGTCTTTTTCAAGAAAACAGGCCTTGGGGATGAAGCTTCCGTTCTGAATCTTGTTCTGCACAGTAACGTACAAGTAGATCCATCCAAAATCAAGAAGAAATCTGCCGGAAATACCGTTCGCTGGAGTTGGTATTGCTAAAATATCACCACGTTATGACAATGACAAGTGGAAGCTGATCACACGTGTCAGGTGGCTAAGGTCAGTTTGGTACTGTTCCTGTTCCGGAATGTTTTGAATCTCGTCTAAGGGTCTGTTTAGTTCTTTTAGGGACTAAACTAAACTTTAGTCTCCTCTTTTTTATATGACTAAACTTTAGTTCTTTGCTGTTTGGTTCTAAGGACTAAAAGACTAAAAGAGAGTGAGAGATGAGAGGTAAGTAGTACTTTTAGTCCCTTTTAGCAAGTTTTTGGGACTAAAGGGCTAAAGTTTAGAGACTAAATTTTAGTCCCTTTTAGCAAGGTTTTGGGACTAAAAGGGACTAAAGTTTAGTCCCTAAACCTTAGCAACCCCAAACCAAACAACCCCTAACTTAACTCTAAAAAATTGTAGATCTATGGTTATGGACGAATCAAAGGTGTTTAGTTAAGTAATTTAGTTCTTTTTTAGACTAAAAATAAAATTTTAAACTATTCTATTATACTATACAAACTCCGATAGAACTTAAACCTTGGGGTTAGAGATGTACCACGTATACTCTAATTTTCAATCGGGAAATTGTTGCCGATTAGCGCACAACTCAAACAAGGTTTCTACTCTATATCTGAATTAGTCAGAGTAAAGGCATGCATGTGTCATTCTCCTGAAACTTGCAGGCTCACAGGTTACAGCTACACCTGTCGTGTCTGCTTCCGTTTAATTGCTCCGATTGGCTGGTAAGCACATGAATTTTAGCTAATCAGCAGACAGAAGGAAAAAAACACTTCATATTGTTTTCTGTCCATCGTGCCGCTGTTTAGTCGTTTTAATATGCATGGTAATTAAGCATGTAAGCATAATTCATTTAGTCCACGGGTATGTTTGAAGCAGCTTACAAGTCTACGGGTCACTTTGGTTTAGCTTTAGAAACAGTTTTTGTTTCCTGAGAGCCAAAAGCTAATTAAAAGATCTATTCTAAGGGCATATTTGTTTCAGTTTTGGATTATAAAATTATAGCTTATAAAAAATAGCTGGGTTTCACCAGGTTGCTGGATTGTTATAATCTACACTCTAGATTATAATAAGCTGGCAGAATAAGTTACCCTGTTTATTTTAGCTTATGAAAAAAGCTGAATTGTTATAATCCAAAGCTGAAACAAACAAGGCCTAAATCAGTAGTTTTTGGTGTAGTGAAACTGTTGAAGCTCCTCCAGACATGTTTCCTGGCTTCTGGCTTTTGCTTTTTGAATATTTGATAATGTTAATATTCATAGATTGACATTTCAAATTTCACGCAACCATACAAAATTCTATAAATTGATATTTCAAATTTCATACAACCATACAAAATTCCATAAATTGACATTTCAAATTTCATACAACCATACGTACCTTCATAAATTGACATTTTAAATTTCATATAACCATACAAAATTTTATAAATTAACTTTTTACATAGTTCACATGTCAAAGCAGCTTCTCCATAGTCATTTTAACCCAACAGATTTAAGTTTTCTCACAGCTGACATCTTACAACGGCTTTTTCACAGCCCACAACCCACAACAGTATTTTTCCACAGCCACAGTTCAACAAAACACACCCTATACGTAGATGTTCTAGACTCTAGGAGATGTTATTTTCTCTCAAACAGTATCACAATTTGCAGATTTCAAAGCTATCTTTTCAAACTTTTCAAACCTACAAATTGTGATACTGCAAGATGGAAACTGCAAGAAACAACGTCGTCTCTTCTAGAGTTGGGACTTGGGCCGAATTTTTTTGGCCAACCCAAAGCACGTAGGTTTGGCCCATGCAAAGCACGATCCGGTACGAGCCATGGATGGGTTGGGCCGGCTCAGCCCGTACAAGGGCTAGACTTGTGCCTGCAGGTTTGGCTCGGTGGGCGGCACATGTACGGCCCATGGGCCAAAAAGTCACATGCGTCCACAACTTATAGGGAGGAGACTTGTTATTAAACATAAAAAGTCTACAAATTACAATTTGAATATACCTTGCTCTATATCATGTGTAGGACAAACCAAAATTTAAGTCATTCATATGCATGACAAATCAAAATGTAAATATATATACTCGACAATAAAGAAAGTAGTATTAATAAATTAGTATCATGTGTAAATTATTAATGAAATTCATTTCCCCTATTTTTTGAGCATGTTCTATTGTTTTATGTGAACTAGAATTTTCATTATTCAAAGATAAACTAAATAAATATTTTCATAACCCTAGTAAGAGACAATCTAATAATAGTTAAGGTTGTTTTTGGGCCGGCCCAACCCATCTAGGGCCAATGTGCTTTGGGTCGTGCTGCCTGTACTTGGCGAACACTGTTTCGGACCAGCCTACCACGGACCATAAATTTATCGGGTCGAAACGGCCCAACCCATTTTAGGTCCTGACCCAAAGGGCCCGGCCCGGCCCGGCCCACAGTACGACCCAACTCCTAGCTCTAGTCTCTTTCTCCGTCAAGAAGAAATGGATCCTTGCCAAATTATAGTGGGAAATGGCAGAGTGTGATTAATCTAACCTGAAACTTAATTATTCTCGTAGCTGGAGTAGAACAAATGTCGATCACATCCACATATAAAAATGGATGTCCTTGTTCTTGGTCGGCTGGCCTGACCAGTTGGATCAGCTGTGTTGTTGACCAGTACAACATGCTGTGTTGTCTGCTGGATCACTACTAGAACTAGATAAGAGTACTGGCTTCTTAATCTGGAACGCCGGATCTATACACAATTTGCCAGCATTAATTAACTGTTAAGTGGAAGCAATCTGTTTTTTGCGTCGATCAACGAAAACAACAGACATTTTACAACCACTGCGCGTCAGTTCAGAGAGGTACTTAGCTTGGCACAGGTGTTTGCTGTTCTTGAGCGACGTAGCTAACAGTTTTTGTTGGGCAAATGCATCTTCAAACTGTTATGATAGCACAAAAAACAATGGAATTATTGAGCAATCGTCGGACAATTAATCCCGATATGATACAAGCTATGTGCTCAGATAAAATGAGCATTAATTATATTGATATCTCTAAATTTTAGTGTGACAAATGATTAATTGAGGTGAGAGAGAAATGATGTCTCGCTACGCGATATCAAATGAAGCAAAGAAGAGGATTAAAATATGTTAGCGGGATATGTTCTCGTGTGTCTAGAATAGTGTTTCCATATTTACGTTTGCAGGCTAGGCCTATATATGGCACATGTATCAATCACTTGTATCTTGCTATTATTAGCTCTAAGTCATGGTATAAATATTTCCGGTTGATACCCATTGTGACTTGAGCCTTGCGATATTTTTTTTCTCGTTAGCTCCACCTTGACATGGTATTAGAGCATGTCTGTATCCTACCTTCCACTATTCATATCCTCCTCCATATCTTCCAACAATATAGCCGAATCAATGGCAGTAAGGACTGTCGCGCTGAATGTAGATCTAGCTCTTCCACAGAGCACGTCGACCACCGGCAGCACACTTGCTCCTCCTGCTATGGCTCCTCTCACACAAGCCGCCTTGAGCATCATCAATGTGAAGACTCACGTTTTGATCATATTCGACATGAAGATGCCCAACTACACCAAGCGGAGGATGTTCTTTGTGGCATTCCTTGGTAAGTTTGATCTTCTTGAACACATCAATGACAGACCTCCACCCATTAATGATGCCTCCTAGAAATAAGATGACTTCACCGTTCTCACCACTTTGTACTGCTCCATCTTTGGCGACGTTCTTGATATAGTCATGGAATTGGACCCATCAGCTCATGACAACAAGGAGATGAGAACACTATACACGCAAGGCGAGTTTTGAACACTCATGCAAGGAGATATGTCCATCACCGACTACTATAGATATTTGAAGAACCTTGCCGACGTCCTCCATGATGTTGGCGAACTTGTCGCTGATTAGACGCATGTCCTCAATTCGATCCAAGGTTTGAGCCCCTGCTTGTGACCGAGATGGAGCTTCTACCTACACATGTGCCCTTCCCGACCTTCGCAAGTGCTCAATCATAACTATTGCTTGCATAGATGCGACGCTCGACCACCTCCACACCTAACATTGCTCTCGTCGCTAGCTCAACTCTAGCCTCTTTCGATAACAATTGTAGATCTAGTGGCTAGTACATTTTCTTCAACGACAACCTTGTGTCCTCGCCATCTAAATGATAAATCACTGTCTCTCATTCCAGCATCGAGGTGGAGTACTAGGCCATGGCTATGTCGTGGGCAGAATGTTGCTAGCTTCTCCAGTTGCTCTTGGAGCTTCATGCTCCTCTGATTGCTACAATCGTCATTTTCTGTGACAACATTAGCGTCATATACCTCTCCACCAACCTTGTTTAGCACAATCACATGAAGCATATCGAAATTGACATCCACTTCATTCGCGAAAAGGTTGCCCTCAGCCAGATTTTTGGTTTTACATGTCCTCTCTTCTCATCAGTCCGTTGATATCATGAAAAATTGGCTCACTATCGAATTATTTCATGTTTTTTATTTTAGTCTCCATATAGAGGAACCACACAATTTGAGCCACGAAGAGTTGTTAGTGGGATATCTTCACCTAGACACATACCCATAAAAGCGTTTCCATATTTACACTTGTACTTATTGGCTAAGCCTGTACTTGACATACTCCCTCCAGTGTACTAATAGTTGTCGTTCTGGCCTTATTGCTAGAGTGGAGAATTAGTAGTCGTTTTACACTCCCAATGAAGCATTTATACCATGCGAACGAAACCCGAGGCAAAAAAACTCACGTGAGTGGCTTGCAGGAATTGAATCCCGCACCGCTTCACTTGAGAATCGGACTAGTAACCAATTGAAATGGTAAAGTTTGCTGTATTTAATATTTCCTTGGTATGCGAGATCTTGTCTAAAACGACAACTATTAGTACACCGGAGGGAGTATGCATCAATCACTCGTACCCTATTATTACTAGCTCTAAGACATGGTATAAATATTAATGGCCGGCACCCATTGTGCTTAGCTTTGAGGCATGGTCATCTTCTCCATCTTTATAGAAGAGAAAAGAGAGACAAGATGAGTGATTGGATGCACAAACAAAAAAAGTAAGACAACAACCATATCATACCATAGACACTATGGATCACGACTGCCCTAACGTCTAAAGCTCGAAAGACTCAAACTTAGGTGAACCAAATTAAAGATGCAATTACTTAACTTACAAGGGACCTAATTGCGACAATTTGAAGGAACAAATCCCAGTTTTATGTCACGGAAGCTTGTGCTTTACTTGCTGGCAACACACATGAACAACATTGAAAAACTCAAAAAGAAACAGTTTAAAACTCAGCTCGGATTCCTCGAGAAAAGCTAAGGATCAGCGGAAATCGTATTCCAACCCTAGCTAGTAATTCTTTCTTGCAAATTCAACCGGAATAACGGAGTATAGCTGTACAATTACAGGCTTGCAGTTGCAGGACCGTTGACTACTTTCTTTTTTCCGTTGAAATCGGGGCGTTGGACTTTTCACATGTGGTCGTGATGAACTGATGACGTGGATCGGTGTGTGGGCCCTCCTCCTTTTTCTTCGGGCTAATAAAGAAGATGAAAAAGTGACGGAGGTTGCCTCCGCCTCCGCTCGCTTCTTCTTCTCCCTCCTCGTCTCTCCGCCGCATCTACTCGCAATTGCCGGCGCCCGCGCCGGCCCAACCAGCCCCACTAGTCCGGCCTCATTTGCTTCTCTGCGCGTGCTTCGGTTCGCCCACCCTCCTTCTCCGCCCATGCCGCCTCATTCTTCTCCGTTTCGTCTCATTCTTTTCTTTGGGTCGCTTAATGGCTGTGCAGGGGTTTCAGGAACCAACGCGGCGCTCGCTGGACTCGGAGGGGATCCCGTCGGCTTGGAGGCGAGTAATCTCTCCTTTTCTTCTCTTTTTTTTTTAACCTTCTCACTCGGTTCGTCAGATTGCTATTTTCAAGTAAAGGTCGACGCATAGATTGGCTTAGTTCGCGGGTTCGAGTTCGGGTGACCGGAGATGCTTCGATGTGATAATGCCTTCTCAGTTTATGTCCGCGTTTTTTCCGTCCATCTCCAAGTTCGTTTTTTTTTTTCTGGTTGCGGTTGATGGGAAGAAGATGTAGCCTGCGGTTGCTGTATCTTGGACTCTTGGTGCTCGAATTTCCCATCTTTTTACTGGACATTCATTAGTTGCGACTACTCCACTGTCTGTCGCGTGGTGTTCTGGTGATGCCGATGCTCACACGCAAACCGATTGTAGTGATCGAATCTTAACCCACCTGTTGGAGTGTTGGGACAGGTTGGATTTATTAAGTTGCAGCCAACGATGTTGACGCAGCTCTCACATCATTTTTTTCATTACTAATTGAATATAAGCAGGCTTCGTTTGGGCACATGACATTGGAGCTGGAGTATGCTACATGCTAGTTGTACCACTATGTTTCCACTGCCATCTTGTGTACCTCCACGCTGAGGAATTGCCTTTGCCTTGTCATACTTGTCTGTCACGTTTGGAATTCACATTTCCTTGTGATGGGATTGGTTTTCAGACATAGAAACTGCCAGTTGTGATGTATCTGTTCTTTTACACATTTTCTTTCCTTTATGTTGATTCCAGAGTTTGCAAAGATTTATACTTTCGGGCTTAATTTGCTATAATGATCCCTTCCTGCAGGTGTGGAGGCCTGCGGCTACCAAGGATGATGCTTGTGTTTGTATTTAGATGACATCAGCTGTCTTGCACGCCACATTCTTGTTAGGAAGGGATGAAAATCAGCGCACTTCTGACCTCTGCTGGCATCAATATTGGTCTTTGTGTGCTTTTTCTATCTCTCTATTCAGTTCTGAGAAAGCAACCAGCTAATGTCAGGGTCTACTTTGGGAGGAGGATTGCTGAGGAGCGTAATCGGCGGCTCCGTGGGGCTTTTATCTTGGAGAGATTTGTACCCTCCACTGGCTGGATAGTGAAGGCTGTGCAGTGCACTGAGGAAGAGATCTTGGCTGCCGCTGGCTTGGATGCTGTTGTTTTCAATAGAATTCTAGTATTCAGGTATACCCTAGGCTCATTTAACCTCGATGTGTCATTTGCTATTTATTATGTTGGTTCCAGTAGGTGGTATCTGATTGCTGAGTTTTGGAACATCAATATGAGTGTGAATCAGGCGAAGAAAACATGTAGAACATAGTTCCTAGCTTGCTGTAATGCGCAATTGCACGCTCCCTGTCTTATTTTTAAAATGATTTTTGTTCCTTATTTTTTTTAACCTCAGTACCCAAATTTCACACTAATGCATTTGTTTTTCAACAGCATACGGATATTCTCCCTAGCTGCCCTTCTCTGTGTGTTTGGGATTCTTCCACTGAATTACTTTGGACAAGATATACATCATGTTCGGATTCCTTCAGAATCATTGGATGTCTTTACAATCGGAAATGTGCAAGTGAGATCAAGATGGTCAGCCAAGAAACTTTTAGTTTTATTGTAGGGTGTTTTTGCCAATGGTGAAAGTGACATCTAATCATGTTGACTATGGGAATTTATGTTGTTTTCTTGTATTTTTCTCCACTCTTAAAAACTTGAGAAACGACTATACTATGGTAGAGCCGTAGAGCAACATATATCATATATGCTTCCATTTTCAATTTGTGTGCCGGTTGCATTGCAGGCTCTGGGTCCATTGTGTAACCCTCTACATAATTTCTGGAGTAGCTTGCATTCTCCTATATCTTGTAAGGTTTTTTTTCCGTATGAGTTACAGAAATCCTCTATTCCTCGTATTGAGGAGAATATTTGATAACATTGCTTGTCTGATATTTTAGGAGTAC
This sequence comes from Zizania palustris, assembly GCA_019279435.1. Classification (NCBI taxonomy): domain Eukaryota; kingdom Viridiplantae; phylum Streptophyta; class Magnoliopsida; order Poales; family Poaceae; genus Zizania; species Zizania palustris. Next base: position 18,823,588 of record JAAALK010000080.1, read on the forward strand.
AGGCACATTGCTAGGATGAGGCTCCGTCATCTTACACGTGCTACACCCAACCCAAGCCATTTTACTGTCCTTGTTCGTGGAATACCAAAGACAACCAAAGAATCATGCAGTAATGCTGTTGATGATTTCTTCACCAAGTACCATGGATCAAGTTATCTGTTCCATCAAGTTGTTTACAAAGTTGGAAAAGTTCAAAAGATAATGGTAAGTGTACTCGGATGGGCCACATTGAAACTACTAAACATAATTGTACTGAATAGTATTGCTAATTTTATATTGGAAATTTTTAAGTACAGCCTGGATAGTTGTTATCATTTACTGCTGTTAACTGTGGGACTAGTATCATATATTGGGTACACTTTGGCAAACAAGTAAAACCTTATGATAGTTTCACATCCTTTCCATTTTATGCTTATTTCTGTCTTTTTACATGGGGTGGTGAATTAATCTCTAGTTCCTTGAACTGAATGTATGCCTTTTTATTTCCATATTTTTATTGCACTTTCTTCTTATGGTGTAACAAATCTAGTCATACTTTGACAGACAGGTGCAAAGAAGGCATACGAGAAGTTCAAACATTTTACAGACACCAGTGTTGATCAGAGCTGTAGAGCAATTACATACAGATGTTGTCTGTGTGGAGCAGCCTCAAATACTTTCCAGTTGTTACCAACTGAGCTTGAGCAGAATCAGGAGAAAACTGTCCTTAAAGATTCCATCTTGAAATTAGATGATCAGGTTTAACTTGTAATATCACAAATGCTGGTTCTTTACTGAATTCTTAAGTATAAACCAGTAACTTTAATTGTTGAATTGTACCAGGAGTGCGCAGCTGTTTTTGTATATTTCAGAACCCGGTATGCTGCCCTTGTTGCCTCAGAGATACTTCAAACATCTAACCCTATGAAGTGGGTTACTAACCTAGCTCCAGAACCAGATGATGTGTATTGGTCAAATCTTTGGGTACCTTATAAGCAGCTTTGGATTCGCCGAATAGCTACCCTCCTAGGTTCAATTGTTTTTATGTTCTTGTTTCTGATACCAGTGACATTTATACAAGGATTATCTCAACTAGAGCAGTTGCAGCAGAAGCTTCCTTTCCTTAACGGGATATTGAAGAAGTAAGTACACAAGTTATAATGGAACTGATCTCTTGTTAGTATAATAACTACAAGGTTCATCTTCATATCTAAATGTTTGTAGTATAAATCATATCTCATTTACAGTTAAAACAATACACAGGGCCCATCTGTTATGATTAGATGGATCAACAATTTAACATATTTCTGCAGTTAGTCTATTCAAACATGTAAAAGGGAGTAAGAGACATTGTTGGATGTTTCCTTTGCTCTGGTGGTGTTGAGGCACTATTCAGCATAGTAATTCATTTTTATGCAGGATTTATTGATCATTCTTTTCATGTGCAGGAAATACATGAGTCAGCTTGTAACTGGATATCTTCCTAGTGTCATACTGCAAATATTTCTATACACCGTTGCTCCGATAATGATACTATTTTCTACATTGGAGGGACCTACATCTCACAGCGAAAGGAAGAGGAGTGCTTGCTGTAAAGTGCTGTACTTCACTGTTTGGAACGTATTTTTTGTAAATGTACTATCAGGTACTGTTATAAGCCAATTGAATGTGCTATCAAGCCCAAAGGACATCCCTGTTGAGCTTGCTAAAGCTATACCTGGGCAGGTAAATAATGTTCAAGCACCTTTTCCTTAGCGTCGCAGAAAATACAAATAGTTTGGAATTCATAATAAAAGATTTATTGCATGTAAAAAGTCAAAAAGATATTGTTTTGCCCTTTCTTTAGTTCTTTTCTAACTTCTCTCTGCAATTCTATAAATTGGTTCAGGCTACCTTCTTTATCACCTATGTTCTGACTTCAGGATGGGCCAGTTTATCATCTGAAGTTATGCAACTCTTTGGTCTGATATGGAACTTTGTGACGAAATATATTCTGAGAATGAAAGAAGATACAGAGTTTGTGCCCTCATTCCCGTATCACACAGAAGTACCAAAAGTAATGTTGTTTGGACTATTGGGCTTCACATGCTCAGTACTGGCACCGTTGATCTTACCGTTTCTGCTAGTGTACTTTTTCCTTGGTTATGTCGTGTACCGCAATCAGGTGAGAAAACTAGAGATTTTTGTGTGAACCTTACCGCACCATTACATTTCTCTCGTACCTTTCACTATTTATGAAATAAAATTTGTCAAATGAATTGGGAAAAGTATTTGGTAAAATAGTATTTCTTATTTATTAGGTTTCATTCTTCATCCCTATCGCTACCATATGCTAATGGTATTGTTTTTTGTGTTGTTTTCAGTTGCTCAATGTTTACCGCACAAGATATGACACAGGTGGTTTGTACTGGCCAATTGCACACAACACAGTGATATTTTCTCTCGTGCTCACCCAGATCATCTGCCTCGGTGTGTTTGGCCTTAAAGAATCACCAGTAGCTGCAGGCTTCACTATCCCTCTTATCATCCTTACCCTTTTATTCAATCAGTTTTGTAGAAACCGACTTCTCCCATTATTCAGAACTTCCCCAGCACAGGTTAGTATAGTTCAACCGTAGTGTATACTGTATAGTGATTAACTTAAGCATACTGCAAAGTCAAAAATAATCCCTTGTGTGGTTGACTGATGTGTTCTGATTGTACAGGATTTAATTGACATGGACAGGGAAGATGAACGGTCAGGACGAATGGATGAAATTCATCATGGACTTCATTCTGCCTATTGCCAGTTCCCTGATACAGAAGATATACCCTTGGAGAAAATTCAGACTATTGGGAAGGACGAGGATCATGATTCTAGCTCAAGTAAGTCGGATGAAAACGAAACCTGTGAGGAACCCAAAGGGGATTTGTCTCACCCAACACTGAATGAGCTTCCACTTAGCCGTCTGCGGCATGCTGTGAAATCGATTACTTTCCTTGTCAGATTGCAGAAAAGAGGTTTATCAGAATAGAATATTGGATATCCTAACCACTAGTCCCTTCATCTGTTCGTCGTGAAAATGTCCAGCCACATACATCATACAACATACAATGGGGAAAACAGGTCAAGAGAGCATCATGATAACCGGAGTGCAGTTTTGGTGTTTTGGTCCGTTTGATAACTGAGTTAGTGACTCCAGGACATGTTAGTATATTCAATCCCTAGCCACGCATACATTATTGCAGTGCTCCCTAGTTCTGACACCTGAAGTTCATACTTTGCTATTTTGCTATAATTATCTAGGAATGGATCAGTTTCTCTTCTTCACTTGTTTCTTTGATTGCCTCTGCCACTTAGCAACCCAATTACCATCTTCTTTTTAACTCTAACTCGTCTGTTGGTGGCTTTCCAAGTTTCCATGACCAATGTTTAATCAGCTACACAAAGAAATGGCGATTTTGCCATAATATGCTCCGAGCTATAAGGGCTGTAACAATGTAAAACTGGGATTTCATGCATGGTAGCTTAGCGCTTGCCCTGGATTGTACATTTGTTTAATTTAATCCATATTTGTGAAGAAGCATGTGCCACCATCAGTCTAGTCATCAAAATCTGAGGGGATTATCTTTTGTGCTGTGCCTCATAAATATTATATGTCATACTGATTTCAGTGAATATTTTGTGTTGTCCTTTGCGGCGTTTCCTTCCTCTTTGTTTACTATAAATTGTAACCCTCTTTAATCTCTACTGTTTGTTGAAATGAATTAAAGAAGTCTTTCCATTGCTGCCACTGCATAGAACAAGGGTCTTGCACAGGAGAGAAATGCATCAAACAGCTTTTTGTTGCCTGCTTCAAGGCATGCTTTTAGGAGTGGATCTGTACACATTTGCAGGCTGCCTGTACACAGTTTGGTTGGTGGTTTTGTGTTGCTCCAATTTAGCACATGTGGTGTTTGTGCTGTATATGTGGCCTTTCTCAGGCAGCTCCCATGCATGTTTATGAACCTTGATGAAAATCGTGGTGTGTCTGAATTTGATACATGGGTACATTTGTCAGAAGAATATCTACTTCAACTTAATTTCCAGGTGTAATTGCTGGTGTCAGCGGTGACCTTTGAGCTTAGAATTTCTAGACGAGCTAGCTTCCAGGTCCTTGCTGTGTGATGACATTTCTTCACCTTGTTGAAGTTTTCAGGTGCTAGCTAGCTGCTACCAGGTCCTTGACATTGAGACACCCACAATGTATCAATCATCTATCGGTTATTCAAGCAGCTGTGAATAATATCAATGGTTCATTGGATGGCCATTCGTGGTTCGATCTATCAACAAGCCGTACGTCCGTATATACGAACTTGGAGCCACGCATAGTACTTATTAGATGCGTTCGTCGTGTTCCAACTCTAGCTTTTTTGTCTTGTGGAGCTAAAATCAAGTCAAACATTTTTTCTGATGAATAAATGTCACTGAGAGCATTTCAGAAAAATATAAACCGAAGTATTGGAGGTTGAAGGCTTAACTAGTTTTAAGTGTTCTACTTTAACTTTAGTATGAATTTTAGAATTCAGAGCTCTAAATCGAAACATGCCCTTAATCGCAAATTTCAGAGAAAAATGAAGCAGCCATAAGGCATGTATATATTCATTCATTCATCGACCAACACATATATATATATTACTCTCCATTAAATATATAAGAATTAACATACATGATAAATACTCCACCAACATTAGATTTGATATTTTACACAACATTAGATTTGATATTTTACAGTACAATGTTACCACCGCTCAAATTTATTATACTTAACAAAACTAAGAGATCAAATTAAAACATAATCGATCAACAACTGGATGATC